>JAQMWT010000048.1:0-80371 GCA_029834535.1 Chrysophaeum taylorii | reverse complement strand
TCATCGCGAGCATGTGTTTGTGCGAGTAGCGGAAACAACACTCGACTCCAAAATTCGACACTATGATCTCTTCCAGAGCGTCGGTGCCGCTGTGCCTTTCACCAAACACTTGGACGATGCTTCGATTTTTTTTTTTCTTCTGGCGCCCGCACACAGCTTCCCACCGCAGCGCGTACTGCGCCACGGCGCTCACGGTCTTCCGAAGGAGGGAAACCTCGTTGCTCAAGTCCTGCCGGGGGACTTGCGCTTCCGAAAAAATTATTGACTTTGATAACACCACCATCATCGCCATCATCATCATCTTTTTCGCTGTGGCAACACGAGAGGCAGAGGAGGAGGGTAAGCTTCTTGCGTTCGAGCCGAAGAATCTTTTCCTAACTACTAATCGACAGATGTTTGTCTGTCTGTCTGTCTGTTTGTCTGTTTGTCCCTCGATTTAGGGTAAGGATCAGATAGGCGCGAGAGTAAGGATCAGGTAGGCGCGAGAGCCAGACAGTGATCCTCCAAGCCGTCTACGGCGACCTCGCAGACTATTTCCACGACCCGCGGCGGCTCTTTCAGCGCGCCATTCTCACGCCCCGTCGAAACGATGTTGTCGATGCTGACAACGCGCGCATGACCGCGGCCTTTTTTTTCCGAAGACGAGGCGTCGGAGTTCTTTTCGGCCGACTAGGTTGGGTCGGAAGCCGACGCCTCGCTCTTTACAGTCGAGTTTTCAACTCCCTGAAAACCAACGGCATGCTGACTTTGAGCGCGAGGTTAAAGTCTTCGCAACCTCGACCCGTCGCACGGCCACTGCAACGGTACCAGATACATGATCGATCGTGTCGTTGTCACCGAGGCTCCTCCAACCTGTATCCCGTAAGGCCCGCCGACGCCAAGCGATCAACAAGAGCCAGGGCCAGACGCCCCGCGAGGTCGGCGTCCTCTTGCCAAGCCCGTCTTCTGCCACGTCCAGCTCTACGTGGCTCTCTGTCGATCGGCAACCCCGAGGATTTGCTCTTCTGGGTCGACGACTCCACCCTACCCCACACGTGCTGCGCAATACCGATAAGCCCCCTCCCGGCGTCTACACGCGCACTGTAGGTGAACTTACTGGGACCAGGTGAACTTACTGGGGTTAGAGATTGGGACTAGGTGAGCTGAGTGACCAGGTGAAACTGGGACCAGGTGAACTACTGGGGTTTAGAGTAAAGGGTTTTTAGAGTAAACTCAAAGGTTGGCGGCGCGTGCGGATCAAAGCAGCTTAGATTGGCGGAGGCGAGAGCGACGAGCTCAAAGGAGTTGGTGTGAGCTAGGTGAACTTACTGACCAGGTGAACTTATATGAAACTTACTGGGACCAGGTGAACTTACTGGGGTTAAAGATTGGTGAACTTACTGGCCTGCACTTGTAACTACTAATCGACAGATGTTTGTCTGTTTGTCCCTCGATTTAGGGTAAGGATCAGGTAGGCGCGAGAGCCAGACAGTGATCCTCCAAGCCGTCTACGGCGACCTCGCAGACTGTTTCCACGACCCGCGGCGGCTCTTTCAGCGCGCCATTCTCACGCCCCGTCGAAACGATGTTGTCGATGCTGACAACGCGCGCATGACCGCGGCCTTTTTTCCGAAGACGAGGCGTCGGAGTTCTTTTCGGCCGACTAGGTTGGGTCGGAAGCCGACGCCTCGCTCTTTACAGTCGAGTTTTGAACTCCCTGACAACCAACGGCATGCTGACTTTGATCGCGAGCTTAAATCTTCGCAACCTCGACCCGTCGCACGGCCACTGCAACGGTACCAGATACATGATCGATCGTGTCGTTGTCACCGAGGCTCCTCCAACCTGTATCCCGTAAGGCCCGCCGACGCCAAACGATCACAAGAGCCAGGGCCAGACGCCCCGCGAGGTCGGCGTCCTCTTGGCGAAGCCCGTCTTCTGCCACGTCCAGCTCTACGTGGCTCTCTGTCGATCGGCAACCCCGAGGATATCCTCTTCTGAGTCGACGACTCCACCCTACCCCACACGTGCTGCGCAATACCGATAAGCCCCCTCCCGGCGTCTACACGCGCACTGTAGGTGAACTTACTGGGACCAGGTGAACTTACTGGGGTTGTAGATTGGGACTAGGTGAACTTACTGGGACCAGGTGAACTTACTGGGACCAAGTGAACTTACTGGGGTTTTTAGAGTGAACGCAAAGGCTAGCGGCGTGTACGGATAAGAGCAGCTTAGATTGGCGGAGGTGAGAGCGACGAGCTCGAAGGAGAGTGGGGTGAGTGGGTGTGAGCACGAGTGGGTTTACCCGAACTTACTGGGGTTAGAGATTGGGACTAGGTGAACTTACTGACCAGGTGAACTTACTGGGACCAGGTGAACTTACTGGGGTTAGAGATTGGGACTAGGTGAACTTACTGGCCTGCACTTGTAAATAAATAAATAAATAAGGGATCGGTCTACCAAGTTTGGTCTATTTATTATTTCAAGTTATGAGGTCGCCTTCGTATACCACGGCGATGCGACCGCAGTCGCCAAGTCGAGGGACATTGTCGTCAAGCACCGGCCGGACCGGACCATGGCGGTTCCTTGGTCACCATCAGCAGCAATTTGCAATCGATGGCGCGACCCTCTCCACTACGTGCTCCCGTACCTCGACGACGGGGCGACGGAAGGCTTCCACCTGGGGATTCGACGCGTCACAATCCAGAGAACGGCATTTCGACCGACAAGAAGGTGACCGAGATGGACTTCTATGCGTACAGGATCCTCCAAGTGCGTGCTGACGACAGCGCTGGCGGAGGAGAGAACGACATGGATGTCGATCAACGCAACCATCCAGCTCGCGAGTTCTCGGCCTCGCACCTCAGCAGGCTCCTCTTTCAGGAGTACCTCCTCGACGCGCACACGAAGGTGGAGGCCTCGCGCCTCGACTTTCTTCGTAACAACCAGCACCAACTCCGCGCCGATCTCTACCACACACTCGAAAATGCGGTGGCGAGCGGCAACGAAAGAGATGCCGGCAAGTTTTTCCTTCTGCCGTCGTCGTTCAAGGGTGGGCCGCGCGAAATGCGGGCGGCGTACCAGGATTCCATGGCCATAGTGCGCGAATACGGCAAGCCGGACTTCTTCATCGCGTTCACGACCAACCCCGAGCGGGATGAGATCCAGCGCGAGCTCGAACCGAACCAGAGCGCGAAGGACCGACCGGATTTGGTCTGTCGGGTGTTCCACGTCAAGCTCAAGGAGCGGAGCTCCTCTCGGACATCTTCGACAAGGGCGTTCTCGGCAAGGCCGTGGCGTACAGCTACTCGATCGAGTATCAGAAACGAGGGCTCCCGCGCGCGCACATTTTGCTGATTCTGGATCGCGACTCCAAGATATCACCCGAGGACACAGACGACAAGTACGTGTGCACCGAGATCCCGGACCCACACACGCAGCCTGAACTCCACCGCATCGTCGTCAGCAACCTCATCCACAACCCGTGCTGTGAGCACGGCGACCGTCAAGCGTCGTGCATTAAGGACGGCATCTGCTCGAAGAGCTTCCTTAAGGATTTTAAGCCGCAGACCACGGCTCCAGAGGACGGGTACGCGGTCTATCGGCGCCGCAGCCCCGACCAGGGCGGCCGCACTGTTACGAAGCAAATCCGCGGCCGAGACGTCCCGTTGGATAACCGTTGGGTTGTCCCATACAACCCTTACCTCGCGAAGAAGTACGAGGCACATATCAACGTCGAGTTCTGTGCAAGTATCAAGTCGGTCAAGTACATCCACAAGTACGTCTACAAGGGCCACGACGAGGCGACCGTGTCCATCGAGACCCCCCAAGCGCGGGACGAGATCGACGAGTTCGTCAACGGTCGATACGTTTGCGCGACCGAGGCTGCCTGGCGGCTCTACGGCTTCGAGACCCACGGTCATTATCCGCCGGTCGAGCGCCTCGCCGTGCACCTGGAAAATGGGCAGCGCATCGTTTGGGAGGATTCGGACGACCCTGTCGTAAGAGCGGAGCGGGCGCGAATCGCGGCCGCGGTGCCTCCGGAAACGACGTTGACGGCGTGGTTCAACATTAACCGCCACTACAAGAATCTCTGGCTCCACTCAGGGGGGGACCAGGATGTTTTCAACGAATCCCTCGCTCGCGGCGAACGGGATTCACGGAAATATTTTTACCACGAGATGCCGAAAAATTTTACCTTCGAGAAGACGGGGACGACAGCGACGTGGAAGCCTCGGAAGCAGGGCGACACCCGCCGCCGCGAGCGCCTCGGCTTGGACCTCGACGACTTCTCCTGCGACAAGGTCGCGCGCGTCTACTCGGTGTCGCCCAAGGACCGCGAGTGCTTCTACTTGCGGATCCTGCTCTCACACGTCCAGGGCGCGACCTCATTCGAAGATCTGCGCGAGTTCGGAGGCATCGTCTATCCGACGTATGTTGCCGCCTGCCGCGCGCGAGGCCTCACACAAGACGACGACGAGTGGGACGAGTGCCTTCGCGAGGCCGCCAACTTTCTTATTGGGGCGTCGTTGCGACGGCTCTTCGCGACCATCCTCTCGACCTGCGAGCCCTCGGATCCGTTCGGGCTTTGGACGACGCACACAGAGGCGCTCTGCGATGACATTCTCCACAGGCATCGAATGAGCCACCAGAACCCGAACCTCCAGCTCAACGCCGAAATTGAGAACGAGGCGCTGCTCGATGTTGAGTCGATGCTCGACGCCGTCGGCTGCACGCTTCCGAACGAATTTCCCGAGCGACGACAGGTGGCGAACGTCACTTGCCGACAGGTCGTCGACGAGCTCATCTTCAGCGACTCGACCGAGAAAAGGCAGGCGCTGTGCAGCCAAGTCATCGCGGCGAACGTCGCCAGCATGCGGCAAAGGAACCCAGACCAATTTCGGCTCTATGAGGAGATCTGTGGGGACATCGACAGTGGTACCGACCGAGTGTACTTCGTCGACGCGCCCGCCGGCACTGGAAAGACCTTCTTGAGCACGACGCTGCTCGCGCACGTCCGCAAGAGCCAAAACGTCGCGCTCGCGACTGCGGGCTCCGGGATCGCCGCTACGCTTCTTCCCGGCGGACGGACATCGCACTCGCGTTACAAAATTCCACTCGACCCCGACGAGTTGTCGTTTTGCAACATTACGCAGCGAGTAAACGATCAGACGCGGGCCGTCATTGCCGAGGCCAACTTGCTGCTTTGGGACGAGGTTCCGATGACGAACAAGCTCTGTTTCGAGGCCCTCGACCGCACGCTCCAGCGCGTGTTCGAGTGCGCCCCGCCGTTCGGTGGCAAGGTCGTTGTCTTTTTGGGCGACTTTCGCCAATGTCTGCCCGTCCTCAAGCACGCCCGCCAGTTCCAGATCGTGGACGCAACGCTGAAGAAGTCTCGACGGATTTGGCCCCACGTCCGCATCCGCTACCTTACGAAGAACATGCGCGTCGAGCTTTCGGGTGGCCTCGATGCCAGGCAGCTCGCTGAATTTTCCGACTTTCTCCTCAAGGTCGGAAACGGTTTGGTTCCTACTGTCCCGAGCTTGGGACGGGACTGGATCAAGATCGACGATTACGTTCGGTGCGTCGAGCGCGAGCCAGAGTTGATCCAAGCCGTCTACGGCGACCTCGCAGACAATTTCCAAGACCCGCGGTGGCTTTTCCAGCGCGCCTTTCTTACGCCCCGAAACGATGTTGTCGATTCTGTCAACGCGCGCATGACCGCGGCCATTCCCGGAGACGAGGCGACGGAGTTCTTTTCGGCCGACGAAGTTGGGAAGGACGACGACCCCTCGCTCTTTCCAGTCGAGTTTCTCAACTCCCTGACAATCAACGGCATGCCGCCGCACAAGCTCGCGCTCAAAGTCGGCATGCCGGTGATGTTGCTTCGCAATCTCGACCCGTCGCACGGCCACTGCAACGGCACCCGATACATCATCGAGCGTATCGTCTCGCCGAGGCTCCTCCAACTCGCCCATTGGGTGGACGGCGAGAAAAAAACCCTCATGGTCCCGCGCATCACCCTCACCACGAAGCAGGGCGACCTCCCCTTCGAGCTGCGCCGACGCCAGTTTCCGTTAAGGCCGGCGTTCGCCATGACGATCAACAAGAGCCAGGGCCAGACGCTTCGCAAGGTCGGCGTCCTTTTGCCCAAGCCCGTCTTCGTTCACGGCCAGCTCTACGTGGCTCTCAGCCGAGTTGGCAAGCCCGAGGACATCGTCTTCTGGGTCGACGACTCCACCCTACCCCACGTAGCGCAATACCGACAACGCCACCCTGGCGTCTACACGCGCAACGTGGTTTACCACGAGGTCCTCCGGTAGCCGCACTACCCTTATTAGGACGAGTGTTGTTCGCGAGGGACCGGGTCGAAGTCAGCGCAGCAGCGCAGCACGAAACTTTGTGGGGTTTGAGAACCAAGTGAATGTGGGGTAAACTCAAAGGTGAATGTGGGGTTAGAAATCTGAGCAAACTTATTGGCCTGCACTTGTTATGTTTAAGGAAAAAAAAAAAAGTTTGGTCACTTTCAATAGAAATAATAATTTGATCAGTCAAGTTTGGCCACTCCTCCTCCTCCTCCTCTCCTCCGAAGTTGCATTAAGTTTGATCAATCAGCCCTTCAAGTTTGACTAATTACCTTCTTGTAAGTTTGGTGGTCAACAAGAGTTTGATCACTACTCCTCAAACTTCCACAGTAATAATTGACCAAAAAACTTTGGCTTTTAAAATCAAACTTAAGAAGGGCGGGGGTGGAAAAGGCTTTAAGAAGCCAAGTCGATAGCGTTGTTATTCTCGTCCGAAATCTATCTATCTCATGGTGCTTGGAGATGAGCTTGGTGCTGGCGCACTTCTCTCGTGCCCATTCCATAAACTCCCAATGAATTAATTAATTAATTAATTAATTAATTAATTAATTAATTAATTAATTAATTAATTAATTCATTAATCAATGCGGAGGAGGAGGACTGTCAGCATCTCAGATATATATCTCAGAGCCTAGGCAAGTGCTCTTGTCGTCCATGACAGTGTTTACAGCGGAAAAAAATGACGCGCTCGCAAAAGCTTTCGGCCGGTATATGCTATATCCCGATAGCACCGCGCGAGGCACGGGCGAGTTTGGGAAATAAGCCCAGGTCGGGGTTCTGCTCCGCATGTTGGTAGAGCTTGCCGACGTGTAGTGGAAGGAGATCATCAACAACGTCAAGAGGTTGGGTAGAGTCTTTGAGCTCCGCCCCGGAAGTTTATAACTCCTGCATCCATTTGATCTGGCTCGCGAACCTGATCCATCGGCGGGGGTAACGCCTCGCCAAAGTCCACAGCCGGCTCTTCCTTCCTCCGCTGGTCTCGGCGTCGGCTCCGGATCCGCCACCTGCAACGTATCGCCCCACAACCCAAAATATAAAAACATGCCGCCACTATCCACGGCCGCATCCGCGCAAGTGTCCATGCCGCCGCCATCGGCAGCAACAAGAGTCTCGTCAGCAGCACCAGCAGCAGCACCAGCATCCTTTTTTTTGTGTAGACGTCGCCGCAGCTGCAGCCTTCTGCTCGAGCCGCTGGGCAGCGTGGATATATTGTTGCCGTACTCGACATACAGCTTCTTCTTCAGGAGGGGAATGGCTTTGGGCTTATCCTCCTCAGAGATATGATGCTGATGGTGCGGAAGTCGAGCAGAGCAGCAATGAGGTCGCGATCGGATCTCTGATTGTACTCCAAGAAAGGAATGATCGACTCGCCCTCGTTCCCGCAGTAGCGTCGCTGAGCTTCGAGGATGGCGCGCCTGCGGCACTCCTTGCCGGTTTGGGTGAAAAAATCATCGATGGCATTGATGCGACGAGGGAGCGTGCGGCCCGCGGTGTCGCCCTCGTAATCGATGAGCGAGAAACTATCCGCTTCCAGCTTGGTGATCATCTGGCGCTCGAGCTCGCACGAGACCGCGCCCACGAAGAGGCCCTCATGTTGGACGAGATTTTCGGCGGCGTCGGTGATATTCGTGATGGCCTCGAACTCCGCCATCGTCTCGAAGTCCTCTTCGGTGACCGCCCAATCGATTTTCTTGTGTTGGACCGCGTAGATGTGGAGGGCTTTCGTCAATTAGAGCACAGAGCGCAGGAGAGCGTGGCCCGCAGAGACGCGGGTGCCGTTCAGGTCGAGCTTGGGCTCGATGCGAGGGCAGCGGGTGAGCTTGCGCAGTTTGTTAAAAGAGAGCGTCCGTGCGATCGGTCCCGAGTAGGAGAAGTGCTTACTTCGCGATTTCGTGAGCCAACTGCACGATAGCCTGGCCCTCGGGAAAAAAAAACGGTTGATGATCTTCTTGTTTTTTGATCGCGTCAGATCTCCGATCCTCAGGATCGCGAGATCTTACTCGCCTCGTGCATGTCGCAGACGTCGCCCACCAACTTTTTTACTTCTTCGGCGACGCCCAACGCAGCCTGGTCGGAGGTTCGACGTTCGCGACGGCGGTTCTGTACGAAACGGAACCCGTGATGTTGATGTGAATCTCCTCGAGAGCGCGCGCGCGCCGTTGTCTGCTTCGTCACCGTTCGGAACCCCAAACAGATGACGAGGTTGCGATCCCACTCCTTTGGAATAAACTAGATACCGACAGCGACACGGTTCTTGTGGTGGTCCTTGAGTGTGCCGCCGCCGTCACGCGTCGACTGCGCGAAGGGGTTTCCCTCGGAGGCTCCGACCTCAAAGATATGTTTTTCATCACCCGCACCAAGTTCGCGAACTCCGCTTTCAACCCAGAACCCGAGTCCGTTGCGATGGAGGTGTGGACACGAACCGCCTCTGCTGCTGCTGCTGCTGCCTGGTTGAAAGCAGGCCTGATTCATTTCCCGAAAGTATCGGTCGTTCACCGGAACCGTCGACACTTTTTGCGCGCGCGCCGTAGACAACACACCGAGCTGTGAAACCGAGCGCGACAGCGTTTCCTGTCGGAGGAGGAACCACCTGTCTTTACCGAAATGTAGTTGTCCAGACAGTCTCTTCCTCCTCCTCCTCACCGCGGGAATCATTCGTCTGCGGCAGCTTCCAACGCTTCTGACAATCCTACCTCCCTCGCTTTCCGTTTTTTTCTCCGCCTCGTTCCGACCAATCTCGGAGTCCGGGTGCGCCTTCCTTCTCGAAGTGCGCCAGCGCCGCCGTCGTATTCCAAATCCCCTTCTTCTTCTTCTTCTTGTGTTCTTGGCATCGCAGCAGGTCGTAACGCGTGCCGCTCGTCGGATCGCGAAAGATGCAGCAGTGCGTCCTTTTATTGCAGTCCGAGTCTTCCTTCGCACGCTCTGTGTGATCGATCCCCCGTCTCTTCTCTTGTGTTCTGTTCTGTTCTGTTCTGTCAGGCGCTTAACGTGGCTCCAAACCCCTAAAGGCGCCGCTCTCCTCCGCCGGGCGGGCGTGTTATCCCGATACTAGTGCTCCGGTGGAACGTACTGCCTCGCATCGTCGCGTTCCCCCTCCTCCGCCCCGCTGACCGTAAAAATCTCGCGACCAGCTCGCAAAAAGTGGTCACGATAACGTCAAGGTCAACATTTAACGGTCGTCGTTTGACG
This sequence comes from Chrysophaeum taylorii, assembly GCA_029834535.1. Taxonomy (NCBI): domain Eukaryota; class Pelagophyceae; order Pelagomonadales; family Pelagomonadaceae; genus Chrysophaeum; species Chrysophaeum taylorii. Next base: position 70,838 of record JAQMWT010000048.1, on the reverse strand, counting down.
TCAAAATGTTGACGACCTCGACGTCGGAGGTGCCGCCCTGTTGTGCACAAGAAAAAAAAGGTTCCGACCCAAACCCGCGCGCGCGTCGCCCGGCCACACCCGCCGAAACGTCCCCTCGCGCAGTCCGTCAAGGTACCAGTGGTCTCCCGGCAGATTAGTGTGTCCGTCCGTCCGTCCATCGAGGCTGCTGGCTAGAGATCTGTCTTCGGTCGCCCGCGGTACGGATAAAATGGCCCGAGACAGACCCTCGGCGGCCCGTTTCCGTTGCTCGTGGCATGCGCTCGAAAACGCATTCTCCTCCCAAAGCCGGATATCTCAGCGCGCAAGAGCGCGATGACCTCGATTCAAAGCAACAGACACCGAACTTTCCGTTTGTGCTCTCCGTTTCGCGTCCGAAAAAAAAAAACAAACTGAGATGTCCCCGCAGAACAAACTGTCCGTTTTCGCTGCGAGTTTCTGGAGAGGCTCTCCTTTGCGCCGCCGCAGTCGTGGCGCCCGAGCCTGCGAGTGCGGACCTCCTCTATTATGAATTTGAGCTCGTACGGTCGGCGGCGGAAAGCTCCACCTCTAGCACAATCGGCCGCGCGGGAGTGGTCAAGTCGGCCCGTACGTTGGAGCATCCGCGGTCAAAAGTCGTGATACACGAGGTCAACCGCGCGCAGTCTTTGTTGTCCGCGAGTGATTTCTTTTCTTCTCTTCTCGCGTTCGCCGAGCCTTTCGACTGCTCGTACCTCGAGGCCCCGGGTCTACTATACGACGCACGTCGTGCCGCGCTTCCAGTCGCTGGTGTCGCACGTCCTGCCGTCGATGCGGCGGCGTGGCCCGCAACTTTCGTGTTGAGCAGCTCGTGCAGACGCGGCAAGAGCCGCCACTTTTCTAGACGACGATGATCTTCGTCGACGGGCAGAGGGCGCCACCGTCGACGACATTTCGGCGTGCAGCTTTCTCTATGGACACGGCATGCCGCGCCGCTCTTTTTAGTCTGGGTACCACCAGCCCGCAAAACACGCAGCTCGCGGCGGTCGCGTCGTAAAAGACCCACGATTAGCCCTTCGCGGTCGGCAGGTTCCGCGCGATGCTGCCTCGGGACTTGGCCGACGCCCGCGGCGGCTTGTCTGTCGTGAACAGTTCGGCCGATGGCGACGAAGTACTGAGAGCCACGCTTCTCCGCGGGAAGAAGCTAGCTATTGCCGAACGAGAGGAAGCCAGACGGTGAAGACGGCGACGTTGAAGTCGACGAAGTCGACGGCGGGAACGAGCACGTACTATCTTTCCCGCACCGGCGATTTGCGAGGCAGTTCGGAGAGGGCCGGCGACTCCCTGATGACGCTGCTATTTGGGAAAATCAATACTACCGGCCAAGTCACATTCTCCGCGGCTACGACGATGGCAGCGTTGAGCATTACATACCCCGTAACGTAAAGGTAAAGGCTGAAGTTTTGCCATATTTCTATTCCAGCCCCAACCTCGTGCAGGGACAGAGCACTACGCAACGATGTGATGAGCGGACGAGCTCGTCGCTCTCACCCCCGCCAATCCAAGCTGCTTTGTGTATCCGCGCGCGCCGCCAACCCTTGAGTTTACTCTCATAACCCCAGTAAGCTTGCACGTGGTCACTCAGTTCATCACCTAGTCCCAATCTCGAACCCCCGTAAGTTCACCTCCTGGTCCCAGTTATAGTAGTTCACTTACAGTCCGCGTTTAGACGCCGGGAGGGGGCTTATCGGTCGATATTGCGCAGCACGTGTGGATGATTAGGGTGGAGTCGTCGAGTCGACCCAGAAGAGGATATCTATCCTCGCAGGGGTTCCCGATCGACAGAGAGCAGCAGCCACGTAGAGCTCCAGGACGTGACAGAAGACGAGCTCGTGGGCAAGAGGAACCTCCTCGCGGGGCGTCTGGCCCCCTGGCTCTTGTTAATCGTTTGGCGTCGGTGGGTTTTGAGGGATACAGGTTGGAGGAGGAGCCTCGGCGACACACGACGCGATCGATATCACGTATCGGGTGCCGTTGCAGTGGCCGCGCGAGACGGATCGAGGTTGCGAAGACACACCACCTTAAGCTCGCGATCAAAAAAGTCAGCATGCCGTTGGTGGTGGTGGTGGTCAGGGAGTTCCCGAAAACTCGACTCTAAAGAGCGAGGCGTCGTCTTCCGACCCACAACCTAGTCGTCGGCCGAAAAGACGAACTCCGACGCCTCGTCTCCGGGAAAAAAAAAGGCCGCGGTCATGCATGCGCGCGTTGACAGCATCGACAACATCGTTTCGACGGGGCGTGAGAATGGCGCGCTGGCTAAAAGAGCCGCCGCGGGTCGTGGAAATAGTCTGCGAGGTCGCCGCCGTGGACGCCTTGGAGGATCAATGTTAGCCTCGTGGGCCTACCTGATCCTTACCCTGAATCGGTGGACAAAAAACTCTCTTCGCCTGCCCCACGCCTCGGCGATGACCCCGACTAGGTCCCGCGTACTTAGCTCCGCCCGTCAGGCACATCCCTCATACCCCACAAACCCACCCACATCCTTCATGCTCCCCACACACACCCCCCTCTTAGCAGTCGACATTTAAAGTAAGACAGGCAAACATCTGTCGATTAGTAGTAAGGATCGTTGTCGTTAATCGCATCGTCAAATTTCTTTTCTTTTCTTTTCCTTTCTTTTCTTTTCTTTTCTGAGGGGAATGATCTCGGACTCGGCTGTGTTGTAGAAACCTCGACAACACAGCCGCAGGTCCAAGAGCATAGCGGCCTGAAACTTTTCGCTCGCTTAGGATGTCGAGGTGTGCAGCAAACAATAAAACAGAATCTGACTCTGGCGAAGAAGACAGCGTCGCGGTCGGTCTTTGGTAGTTCGAACGCTCGATGGAGTTCTTTTCCGCTCGAGCTTGGGCGGATCTTTTGTGACGAAATGAGAGTTCGTCGGCGCGCGGCTCCTTGATCGTGCCCCTCACGACGCACCCTTGGCGAGAAAGAAAGAGCAAGCTTTGCGAGCGTGATGGCCTCGAACTAATGACGACGCGTTTGTTTGTTACGCCCCAGTCTCGAGTTCGTCCGCGATGCTTGCTTTCTCGTCCACCCACAAAACTATAACTCGAGTCCCTGATTCAACCGAGTGAGCGACTCGAAGGAAGAACAGCTCGATCTTGGCCGTGACGCGAGTGCCGTCGATGTCTAGCTTGGGCTTGATGAGCGGTCCGCCCGGAGCATTCCTCGAGTAGTTGGAATAATAGGAGAAGTGCTTCGCAACGTCGCCCGAGCCTCGTTCCAGCCGCGAAAGGGTTCACAACCTCTGAACGGCACACTGCTACTGCTTTGTTGTTCTTCTTCTCCCAGCTCGCCTACCGGCGACTCCTCCTCCTCCGAGATCTTGCTCGTGCATCGCGCAGTGGTCCTTCCTTCCTCCTCGTACTCGACCGCGGTCGCTCTGCTGGACCTGCTTGCACTTTTCCTGCCGACGTGCTGATTGGCTCGAAGGAAGTGTTCGATAAATTCGTTCTGTTGTGTTCCGGCACCTCTTCGTTCTGTTGTGTAAAACTGCAGCTTGAGCGATGCGTAGTTCGTTCGTTCGTTCGTTCGCGCGTCGCACTCGTCGGCGTGCGGCTTCAGGCACTCGGGGTGGTCGCCCTGCCCTGCCCTGCCCTGCCCTGCCCTGCCCTGCCCTGCCCTGCCCTCGAGGCGCTTTGTTTTAGCACCCCAGACGCCGCGCTTTGTTTGGGCCGCTCTCCTTTCTTGGCGTTGTTGTCGCCGTGCAGGTTCATAATGTCCCAAAGGCGGTGCGTTCCTCCTTCCTCCGCCCATCAGTACCATCCTCGGTCTTCTTCTATTTTGTGGCAGGCGACTCCTCCGGAACTCGGCCTGGCCGTCGTCTAGAGACCTCCGCGCGTCGCTCAACTCGATTCGTCGACACGGAATGGAAAAAAACTACGAAGTAAAGGAATTTATTTCGTAATACAAGCGAATGCACAAGAAGATTAAGGTAGCGATTCTCCTTTGCTTTGGAAAAGGCAACGTACCAAAAGATTCGTTAACTCTAATGCGGTCGGTCGGTGTGTGTTTGCCTTATGGCGGCGGCGAAGGCTGGTTTGTGGCTTTGGTTATTATGACTCCTACGTTACCAGCAATGGTAATTAATTAGTGGAAATTTAGAAAGAAATAAATAACCCTACTAGTAATATGTGAGATTTTTGAGACGGCGGTTTTGGCAAAATTGTTCGAAATGATGATGGCGGCCCCCCCCCACACACACAACTCGGCCCCGTTGGTATCGGTATTTACGTCCATACGCCTGGTGTCGGTGTCTGTTTGCAAGAGCCCGCCTCTGGCACGCCACAAGCCTCGCGTTTTCTCTCGAGGGAAAAAAAATGAGGTCTCCGGGCAGAAAAAAATGGCCAGCGAGGGTCTTTTTTCGCGCTCGTGGGGTGGAACTACGAAGGAATGATGAAAAATTCACCGGCATTGCGCAGGCGCTTGCATGGACGCTCGGACTCGGCGGAGAGCAAGCCGCGGCGAGCGCGAGGAGCCGGCTCTAAAAGATGACGACGCCGAATGAGCGTCCAGGCCGTCGCGGCGATAACGATGACGCCAACGAAGACGCGCGCGCCCTCGCCGACCGCAGGGGCTGCACTTGGTCGCGAACGGTGTCACAACTACCAGACAAAGAAGAGCGGCGGCGGACTGCGCCCCAGCCGAAGAACTCCGGTAGTAGTATGGAGGACGACGACGATTGGTCGGAACCGATCCAGGCGCAGTCAGTCGCCAGCGCGACACCACACGGCGCCACCCCTCTGCAGGGCAAAAACCTCGACGACGACGACGACGAGGAGCTCGTTATCGACGGAGCGGGCTACCACTCGCGCAAGCTGAATTACATCGATCCGGCCCAATGTTCTTCGCGTGCAGCTGCTGTCCTGAGTTCCGGCACTATTGTAAATGAAAGCACGCCTTTAGGGGCCTCGCCATCCACCTCCAGATGTTCCGTTCCCGGCGCGCCGGCCGGAAACCCAGAGCTGTCGTTGCGTTGGCGGTTACGAGAGAGTCCTCGCGCAGGCACAGCGCGAGTTAAGAAGAGAGGTTGACGGCGTTCTCGCCGGATCACGACGAAATCCCCGCGGTCCAACGGACGTTGTAGTGCTTGTTGACTTTGATGAAATAAATTGGGCGCCCGCGGGCTGGGTCATCCGGACGTCGGCGAGCGCAGCCCTGCAGGAATAGCGCTCCATCGACAAGACGTTTTTTTGATGATGATTTTCGATCCAATATCTATCTCTCGCCGAACAACAGATATACATACTGTCAAGCATCGCACAACTCATCGAGAGAACCATCGCGCTCGTCCGACGCGGCTCGGTTTCAAACCATCGCGCTCGTCCGACGCGGCTCGGTTTCAAACCTCGAAGGAAAGTTGGGGCAGAGGGACGAGGACGGACTTGTTGATGGTGGACCGCCAAAGCGCGGTCTTGAGCTGCGAGGTCGTGCAAAAGCTTCATACGAAAGAAAGCGTATTGGTCCACGAATCATCGACTCTGTCCGTCGCGTTCTGCCCAACCGAGCGAACCCCATGATTCCCAGCGCGGACTTTTTTTCTTTCTAACCGGCCGAGGCGAGCAGGCACCGTCTCACTCCGGGACGCGTCGCGGGGCCGCCGCAGGGAGGCAAGCGTGTTATAGGGGCCGAGGATGCCCAAATGTAGGTTTCTCGAACAATCATTAGGGCGGGCCATCGCAATTATTAGGGTTTTTGATCGCAGGGTTAGTTAGTAGAGAGTAAACTCAAAAAAAGGCGTGTGCGGATCAAATAGATTGGCGGGGGGGGTGAGAACGACGAGGTGCTCAAAGGAGGGTGGGGCGCGTGGGTGTGTGAGCAGGAGTGGGTTTACGTCGAGTTAGAGGTGGTGACCTTACTCGAGATCGGGACTAGGTGAACTCTCTCCCTCCTGTAGACAAAAAAAAAAATATATATTCTAGAGGAGGTCTAGAAAAAAAAGGGGACGTTTCTTTTGACGGGCTCCGTTTTAAGTAGGTATTAGGCGGCGTACTTTGCGATATTCTTAAAGCCGATGATTGCGAGGCATAGAATGAGCATGAAAAAGAAGAGAAAAACAGCGACCCAGAAGCAGCATTTTAACTTGGTTTTCTTTCCTCTCTCGGCCCGGGAAAGCTGGTCGGAACCTCTGTTTGTTCGATCGTTCGCGGCGCGGACGGCCGTTTCGATCGAGTCAACGTCCTCCTGCTGCGCCGACACGAGGTCGGCGATATCCGCGAACACGGCGTTAACGGTCGACACCCGAGACGCCAGTACTTCGATGTCGCGCTCGCGCTCTTCAATCTCCAAGACCTCCTGACCCATCAACGGCGCCTCGAGGTCGCGCGAATCGACCTCCGCGCCTCCTGCAGCCGCAGTCCATTCCATCAGATCCGTTTGACCGTACGTAGGGTTTTCCTCTCCCTAACGTGATCTTCCAATATATTATTTCTGACGCGCGACTTGCTCTGTCAGTCCAAAAGCGGCATATATCGGACGACGGCGTGAGGAGGAGGCGGAGTGGCTCCACGAACTGTCTGTCGCATCCGACGACGACGTGCACGAGACGGTGTGTGTGTGGCGTCCAGCTTTGGCAGGAAGTTCGCAACCTGTGACACAACAACATCTATTTGGTTTGGCCCTAGCTACTCAGTCGTCGTGTTTCGGAGAGCAACATCTATGCCTCTTTCACTTCTTCATTCCTCTCTTCCAGGAGAGGAGGCGCTCCTCTCTCTCCTTCCCTTAGGGGAAGGAGAGAAGTGGCGTTTTTAAGTATCAACGTTCTTCGATCGAGGAAGACGCCGTTCTAGTGGAGCAGAGGCCTGGGAGACGGGGCCTCATTGTGGCCGGTTGTTAGTTTGGTCAAGATCTATGGGCTCGGGCACCACCTCCTCTCGATCTCATGCCATCCTGCTTCGGGTGCCGGCCGGCCGGACAGACGAGTTGCGTGGCGAGTTGGGTCGACGATCAGCCAACCATCCAAAGATCGAACTCACACGCCCTAAAGCTCCCGTTGCTCGGGCGCGTCGTCGTCGGCGACCTCCTGGGCCTGGAGGTATTGGTCGACCTTCTCCGTGCTCGCAGCCCGTGCCAGCGTTCTGCTCGGGCGGTGGAAGACCCCCGAGCGAGCCTATCGGACAAAGAACTCGTCGTGCTCCTCGCTCGCAGCAGGTGTACGACGCCAAAGTCGAACCCTGTGGCCAACGTGAAGTGGGCGGCGTAGAAGGGTCGAGCGCCAACCAGCGTCCCCTCGGGGCGGGCCAAGCGCCTCGAGCACGAGATCGCTGATGTCAACGTCGATGCCGACCGGCTCCAGTCCCGGCGAACTTGATGGGATGGTCGAGAAGAAGAGGTAGAGTGAACACCGTAGGCATTTTAACAACTTTGTGGTATAATAGTTGCGCGAAAGAAGTGATGATCGGCGAGCGACTTGGTAGTGAGTGAGTGAGTGAGTGAGTGAGTAGGACACCAGAGAGGTCGAATGACCGAATTGGCCCGGGAGTCACGAATGCGAAAACATGATACGACGGGAGTACGGACTTTAGGGTGATAACGTTATCAATAAGCAGAGGAATAGCGCGAGCTTGATCACACGAAGAAAACAGATGAGGGTGCGGAGAAAAGTTTGTGGACCCCATTGACATTCATCGGCGGCCGCGCTGGCGGCGACGATAAGTTCAGCTTCCATCTTGGTGGTGCTTTCGGCAGTAAGAATTTGGCGTTTGCTATACGAGATTGCCAAAAAAAAACACGTGCACCAGAATGAGATCTTAAGCGAGGGTCAGAACGTCGGACGAAGAATCGTGTCGAGAGAATCATTCGGAGTACCCTTCAACGAGCGAAGTAACACGTGGTGGGTCTGCTCGAGGTCGTGCATACCTTTGCAGCGTTCGTCGCACAAAGTCGTGATATATCAGGGCGAAAACGTGACAGACAAGTCAATAGTAGTGCCACGGTAGTGCGGAAAGTGCGCTGTAATATTTCGAAAGTAGGGGCCAAGTCAGAAAGGAACTTAGGTGGAGGCTGTTGAGTGAGGATGTCCTCCGAGTAGGGGACGTCCATAGCACGGAGGTTGAACTTATTATGCTCCTCGAGCATCTTGGTGATCTTCGCTGCTATATTCATAGGCCAGCGGAGAAATGCACATCGATACCAACGAAGGAAGGATCTTATGTTGTCATGCCAACTACCTTTGCCATACTCCTTCTCCAGAGCGGTGCGGATTGCGCGGTTTACATCTATGATCACCACGGGACCGAGGTAGAGACGTTTGTTGTCAGCCTGCCTATCGCAGCAGCACCGCGACATGATGAGCAGCAACATCCTCTCGACCGACGACTTCTCGTGCAAGCAAGCAAGCAAGATTTCGAATTTTTTCGGTCTCTCGCGCTCCACCGAATTCAGGACGCGCGCGACGACGACGCTAGAGTCGTCGTCGAAGCGAGGCCCCGAGACGTTGATGGATGGCCCCCGAGTAACACGCGATGATGCCCGACGGCTCCGCGTGTCGTCGCGGGCTGCTCGAGATGCTGGTATTTACCCAGAAGTCGGACGGAGGTCTACAGCTTGATCCTCTACGAGATTACGACGCGCCGCATCTTTGGGCGTGATTGATTGAAAGCCGTGCAAATCGCTCGCCGTGTCGTCGATAAGCTGCCGTCGCGCGCTATTTTCTAGTTTCGCCAGATCACCGCCTGCCCAAAGTCCGCAGCAAACTTTTGTATTATGGAAGTAACCTCCTCCTCAACGAGTGGAATAGGATACGCCACAAACTCCTTTGCACAACCACCTCTTCTTCCTTGTCGAGGACTCTTCCCTTCCTCGCTTTTCCTTCCGCGACTATACCGACGACGACGAGGGTACTACCTACGTACGTTTTGAGGTCGTACGTAAGTTCGGATACGTATCTTTCATTATCGAAACCAGCGAGTGTAAGTAAGTAAGCAAACTTGCTTCGATATTCGTTTGACGGCTCGGCGATAGATCTCCGACTCTCGGAACGCCAGAGTCTCCGAAACTTCTGACCGCGAGAGTGCCCACCTATAGAATTCAAACATCCAGCTGACGGACCAACGAAGCTCCCTCTCATCAAGCAGGCTCTGATTTTGTGCCACGACCTTTTAACAACTTTTTTGTCCTTCAACGCCACGCGGCGCTGTCGTTGTCTGTCCTTTTTTGAAGTCCCGACTCTCTTCTTCGAGGACAACACGAGCGAAATGCGCTGCCCTCAGCACGCGACTCGCCAGGTTTTCGCGATGTTGTTGCAGTGCTTGCCGCTCTTTGTTGAGCGGTCGCAGCATCTCGCGTCACTTCGTACTTTGAGAAGAAGACCGCCCATCTTCTTGCCTAGGGTCAAAAAACCTCCGTATCGATAAGTGGTTGACTGCCGTCTGCGGGCGCTGAAGAGACTGGTGCAGCAAGCAGTTGGGGTCCATGGCGCCATGCGCTGGGTCGTTGAGACTGATGAAGGAGAAGTCAAGTTTGCAACCAGGTTCGGGTCGAAAGGGAGCGCGGTGGCAACGTCGGTCGACCACGACGCCGAGAAGGAAAAGAAGAAGTAAAAGTGCCCCGACGAAGGTAAACGACTACGAGTGATCGCCGGGTACGCCGTCGCAGCTCAGAGCGTGTGCAAGCACGAGGGTAGTCCACTTTAACGGGTGGAGGAGTGTGCGGCGTACCGGGGTAATAATGGCAGCGGTGGCGTCGGAGACGGGGACTTGAGTGTGGAGTGGTGGGTACGACATCGGTGGCGAGGAAAGCGAACAGGGTGGTGCCTGGAGAGGTAGAGGAAGGTGGGATTGTGGTTAAGGTTAGGGATGGTCGATCGGTGTGGTGACCGGGGTAGTCAGGGGTATTGATGGTGCAGAAGCGGCGGCTGTAGTTGGAGGAGCTTGCGGGACGGGCGGAGGGGAGGGTCTGCTGCAAAAAAATGCGGCGTACTGTTGGTCCTCCTGAAGGTACAGCTGCTGAAGCATGGCTCGGTTGGCGGCAGCTTCGAACTGCAGTGGGGTTTTTAGCTGCTTGTATAGCTGCTTAGACAGATCGAGGGGTGGGCTTCGACGAGAACACGGTGGGCGGCGTAGTTCGCGTCGAGTTGATCGTCGTCGAGATCTGCTTCGTTGTCGTCGTCGTCGACGGCATGGTCGGCGAAATCGTCTTCTAGTGGTGCGATCGCGTGGTGCGGGTCTTGGTATTGCGTGCGTGACATCTTGTGCGGCGAGTCGCGGGACGTGGTTGGGGTCTGTGGGGCTCGACTTGTGAACGGGCTGGGGTCCGGGGTGGTGGGTGAAGGTGTAGTCGCTGGAGCGGGTGCAGGAGGGGTTCCGCCGATAAAAGTGGCGATCTGGTTCTGCATCTGCTGGAATTGCTGGTCGCGTGCGTTGTCGCGCGTGGCTTGAGCTTTCTTGAAGTCGTCATGTTCTTGCTTCAAGGCATCGAGCTATCGAGCGTGATCTTGCTCGAGTTGTTCGAATTCTCGTCGCATATCTTGGTTGCCGCGAGACATCTTGGGCGATGATGGTGACGTGGGGGGGGATCTTGGCTTGACTTGCGTTGGGGGGGTGGCGTCGAAGTGATAGCCTGTCGAGGTCGGGACGTCGAGCGAGCGATTGTCTCCGAGTAACGCGAGGTGAAAGGACTCCGCGACTGTGACGAGGGCCCAAACCTAGAGACAGAAAATGTGATGGGCGGAGTCCTAGTTGCAGTGGGAGAAGTCCTGGTCCTCTGTGCGTCCTGTCTCCTTCGACGCAGGGACAGCACTATACAGTGTCAGGCGACGGGCTTCTCGAGCGTGCACGCAGTGTGCTTTTTTTGCGAGAGAAAGAGGAGAGGGTGTGGTATGGGGGATCATGGCGAAAATGAAATTCTCTACCTCTACGTCGTCAGCCTACGAATGAATGACTACACTTTGCTCACTCCGCCGGTGCGACAGCTGCCCAAGACCCATGCTCCGAGACGTTGAAGTTCTATACGCAAGTCGTCGTTGCTGAAGCTCACAAAACAAGCCCCGACGGCGCGGACCATTTGTCATCACCTTTCGGCCGTTGCCTGCCTCTCTTGACGACCTTCGGACGGTGTCTTCTTAGCAGACCAGTTTTGGTTCCTCCGATTCCACCCGTTTTCGCGAGAATTCAAAGTGCCGTGTGTTGCCGAGGATGATACTCTGCATTTTTTTTATTCACCTGATGACAAATGCTGTAATCATCTCGAGACGCTCGAATCCAAGGATGGTGTTACCGAGTGGACCAAAAAAAGAGTGCACTCCCGAACTTTTTTCCAAACGAAATTGGCGTCCCTAGTTTCACGTAGTCGAAAATCAAATCATGACATTTTCGAGTTTTGTCGCGCAACTGCTTGGCTTACCCTCCCTCCTCATGCGGCTTGCGTCTTTTCTTCCTCCTTCCCGCTCGGACCCCCGCCAATCTCAGCTGCTTTTATCAGCGCACGCTCACCTTTGAACACTTATTGATGACTCCTGTTCATAAGGAGTATCATAATCGATCTCCCGAGTTGGAGTGGTTTGGATGTACACCTCTCACGGTCCGGCTGCTCGATTGTACGAGGGTCTTGTCCGGCGAAGTTCAGTGAGCTCAGCCTCGTCCGCCAAAGGCTCTGCGGTGGAGATCGGGTATACGTGTTCGTGAAGGATTCTTGTTTTGTGGTTAAAGGAGTAAACTCAAAAGGGCGGAGCGTGAGCTGAATAAAAGAGCATGGTGAGTAGAAGGAAGGACGTTGACGCAATCCGACGATTACTTACAGGGGACGGCCGAGCGCGAGCCTAACCGTCCGGGCGCCGGCGCGGGGACCCGGCGGCCGGGAGACGCATCTTGGCGCTCCCTGGAAGATGCCTGCGCGTAATGGGGTGGCTGCACCGCCTTCGACATACTGGAGGCCCGCTAGGAGGAGACGTTCACGGTGCACCCTGTAGACGCCGGTACACTGAGCCGCCGTGGCTGCGGCGAGGGAAGGAGCACCCTAGTGTTGATCCCAATTTGACGGACAACGCGGTGGAGAAAAAAGGCCATGTAGGTTGTCACTACCCTCCGCGAACGTAATTGCCAACAACAACAAACCCCAGCAATCGGGGTCCAAACTCCGCCAGGCGGGCGAAGCTGCCGGGTCGACCTCCGCGGTAGGGGTGCCGAGATCGACGTTAGTGGTCGGTTACCGCGACGCGCAGATCGTTTTGCCCTCGGCGGAGACAGTCCGGAGTAGGCGTTCCCGGTGGCTCCGCGATAGAAATGTCAGGAACCAACCCTTGACGTGGACTCGAAGGAACGGAAAGCACGCCGGGCGAGGGGTGGGACACAATTCCAAAACAAGCCCCAAGGCTCGACCGCGTGCCCCTCGTGCATGAGGCTACTCAACACGTAAAGAAAGCACCGAGTCGTGCGCACAGGACCGAGCTCGGGTGCAGTTGTTGTCCTTGAGCAGGACGTTGCCGTACGGGTCGAGAACCCCCTGGTTGTCGCCAAGAATGCCACACCCGGACAGCGGTGCGCAGGCCGGCGACGGCAGCCCGAGGAGGAAGTTGCCACAACAACTTCCGGCGGGAAGTCGCAGTTCGAGAATGCCAGATATATCGCGAAGGCCAGGAAGCCACCCACGCGGTGGTGGAGAGCTTGTCGTCGGCGCACAAAACTGTCAATAGAATTTGACGTACAGGGTTTCAGGATTGCTGCCGTTAAGGATTATCAAAAGGTGAGGGAAGGAATGCCGGTCCTGGTGTGTGCGAGTGCCCGGGGCTATATATACCCCTGTGCTTCCCCATCATAGTGAAACGTGAACATCTGGGGCGAGTCAAGCATGTATGTGTATGCGAGACGATGGGGACCCAGCAGACGACGATGCCATCTGCTTAAGATGAACATCTGCGTCGGAGATGAACACCCGGTCCTGGTAAGTGAAAGCGCCCAGATGAGGGGGGTCTAATGTTTGTGCTAGACGACGGGGCTCCAGCAGTTGGCGATGGCAACTGCTTCGCAGGCACTCACACACTCCTTGCGGCGCAGCGGTGGGGCGGATTCGAACGCGCGATCCACCTCGAGCGCTTTAAGGGCCCATAACCAAAAGTGAGGGTAGGAATGCCGGTCCTGGTGTGTGCGAGTGCCCGGGGCTATATATACCCCTGTGATTATAAGGGTTAAAATTTTTTTGAAACTGTGACCGTTGTCCTATTCAAACGGACCTCAGCGAGGGGTCCGCGATGGAACCGCACGGAAATAATAAACGAAGGCACAACGACGAGGATAGGGGGTGGCCCGTCGACGAGCGAAGGCCGCGCCGTCGACAGGTGGCCGACTGGCGCCCGTGGAGCATCGATAATAGCTGTCCTCGAGGAGGGAACTCGCCATCAACTCGTTGGCGGAGCTCGCCGTCAACCTACGAGCGCAAAGAAAGGTGGCCCAACAATGGTGATCGAGGGCAAGACGGGCGGCGGCACGCCGATCATGATGCTGATCGAGGGAATGACGTCCGGCCGCGCGCCGATCGACACCGGGGCCGTTCGCCTATTCGACGAATCCATGACCACGCGAACAACAACTGGCGGCGCGGCGGTCGATACTTGCACCGTTCTCGGTCGCCAAGGCGGCGACGACTGCCTGACCCTCAGAACAACGACAACTGGCGGCGCGACGGTCGAGACGTGCACCGTTCTCGGTCGCCAAGGCGACGACTGCCTGACCCTCAGAACAACGACAACTGGCGGCGCGACGGTCGAGACGTACGCTCTTCGGAGTCACCGAGGCGACATGAGGGTGAGATGCAGCGCCGCGGCGACCACTACGATCGTCGCGGCGCCGACACGAGCCACGTGCGAGCCACCAGTAGTGCCGAGGCACCGCGATGGCAACAAATACAGTGGGGAAAGCAGATGACGGGCCGCAGTGCGACTCCCGAGACGATACTTTCACTCTTCGCGGCTCAAGGCGAAAAATTTAGCGCTCGGAACTTGTCGACTGCCGCGCACCGTGTTGCCAAGTTTGGAGGCCAAAACCGCGACGTGCGTCGCGATCGCCGTGTGATGGCCCTCGCAGACGCTTGTCGGCGCCGTGTTTACGAGTTCAACCCGCAGAACCTGTCCAATACGGCGTGGGCCTTCGCGACTGCGGGCATCGAGGCACCTCAGCTCTTCGCGGCGATCGCCGACGCGGCTCCTTCGCGGCTGGGCGAGTTCAATCCACAGGAGCTCGCCAATACGGCTTGGGCCTTCGCGACGGCGGGCATGGAGGCACCTCAGATCTTCGCGGCGATCGCCGGCGCGGCTCCTTCGCGGCTGGGCGAGTTCAAGCCACAGGAGCTCGCCAACACGGCGTGGGCCTTCGCGAAGGCGGGCATCGATGCGCGTGAGCTCTTCACGGCGATCGCCGACGCGGCTTCATCGCGGCTGGGCGAGTTCAACTCGCAGAACCTCGCCAATACGGCGTGGGCCTTCGCGACGGCGGGCATCGAGTCACCTCAGCTCTTCGCGGCGATCGCCAACGTGGCTCCTTCGCGGCTGGGCGAGTTCAATCGGCAGGGCCTCGCCAACACGGCGTGGGCCTTCGCGACGGCGGGCATCGAAGCACCTCAGCTCTTCGCGGCGATCGCCGGCGCGGCTCCTTCGCGGCTGGGCGAGTTCAATCCGCAGGAGCTCTCCAACACGGCCTGGGCCTTCGCGACGGCGAAGATCGAGGCGCGTAAGCTCTTCACGGCGATCGCCGGCCTGGCTCCTTCGCGGCTGGGCGACTTCAATCCGCACGACCTCGCCAATACGGCGTGGGCCTTCGCGAAGGCGAGGATCTATGCACCTGAGCTCTTCGCGGCGATCGCCAACGCGATTTCTTTGCGGCCTGGCGAGTTCAATCCGCAGGGCCTTGCTAATACGGCGTGGGCCTTTGCGACGACGGGCATCGAGGCACCTCATCTCTTCGCGGCGATCGCCGGCGCGGCTTCTTCGCGGCTGGGCGAGTTCAACTCGCAGAACCTCGCCAACGCGGCGTGGGCCTTCGCGACGGCGGGCATCGAGGCACCTCATCTCTTCGCGGCAATTGCCGACGCGGCTCCTTCGCGGCTGGGTGAGTTCAACTCGCAGGAGCTCTCCAACACGGCTTGGGCCTTTGCGACGGCGAAGATCGAGGCGCGTAAGCTCTTCGCGGAGATCGCCGGTCTGGCTCCTTCGCGGCTGGGCGAGTTCAATCCGCAGGGCCTCGCCAATACGGCGTGGGCCTTCGCGACGGCGGGCATCGAGGCACCTCAGCTCTTCGCGGCGATCGCCGACGCGGCTCCTTCGCGGCTGAGCGAGTTCAATTCGCAGGAGCTCTCCAACACGGCTTGGGCCTTCGCGACGGCGAATATCGAGGCGCGTAAGCTCTTCACGGCGATCGCCGGCCTGGCTCCTTCGCGGCTGGGCGAGTTCAATCCGCAGGACCTCGCCAATATGGCGTGGGCCTTCGCGACGGCTGGCATCGAGGCACCTCAGCTCTTCGCGGCGATCGCCAACGTGGCTCCTTCGCGGCTGGGCGAGTTCAATTCGCAGGAGCTCTCCAACACGGCTTGGGCCTTCGCGACGGCGAAGATCGAGGCGCGTAAGCTCTTCACGGCGATCGCCGGCCTGGCTCCTTCGCGGCTGGGCGAGTTCAATCCACAGGACCTCGCCAATATGGCGTGGGCCTTCGCGACGGTTGGCATCGAGGCACCTCAGCTCTTCGCGGCGATCGCCAACGTGGCTCCTTCGCGGCTGGGCGAGTTCAATCCGCAGGGCCTCGCCAACACGGCGTGGGCTTTCGCGACGGCGGGTATCGAGGCACCTCAGCTCTTCGCGGCGATCGCCAACGTGGCTCCTTCGCGGCTGGGCGAGTTTAATCCGCAGGGCCTCGCCAACACGGCGTGGGCCTTCGCGACGGCGGGGATCAAAGCACCTCAGCTCTTCGCGGCGATCGCCGACGCGGCTTCTTCGCGGCTGGGCGAGTTCAGTTCACAGGGCCTCGCCATTACGGCGTGGGCCTTTGCGACGGCGGGCATCGAAGCACCTCAGCTGTTCGCGGCGATCGTCGGCGCAGCTTCTTCGCGGCTGGGCGAGTTCAACTCGCAGAACCTCGCTAACACGGCTTGGGCGTTTGCCTGTGTCGACTGGAAAAAAGACTCCGAGTTTTTTGCCGAACTCGCCTCCATCGCCGTCACTGATCTCGATGCCCTCGATTATCGTGAACTGTCGCAGCTCCACCTTGCGTCGCTGCACTTTCACCTCGAGTGGCCCGACCTCCACCGGAACTTCCCGCTGTCAAAACAACAGCAGATGCTCCAGGAAGCGTATCAACGTCAGGACCCATCACCATCCCAACTCCAGCGCGACGTTGCGACCGCGCTCGACCGAATTGGCTGGACGCACGTCTTCGAGCACGTGACCGAAGAGGGATTGTCGCTCGACATGGCTCAACCCGACACGAAGCGCGCGGTCGAAGTCGACGGGCCATACCACTACCTGAAGAGAACGAGGGTTGAGAACGGCGCTACGCGCTTCAAGTCTCGACTGTTGCGGCGGCTTGGCTGGAACGTTGCCCACGTTCCGTTCTTTGAGTGGAACGTCCTCGACGGCGAGCAAGAACAAGACTCGTACCTCCGGGCTATGCTGCAAGTGTCCGCGACCTCGCATTCGTAACAACCCGCTGTTGCTTAATGGCACTTGTACACATATTCGCGAGCATGACTTTAGTACAGGACTGGTTTCGAGGCTCCTGGTCTCTTAGAACGAACTCCCCGTGCTCTTGATTTGCGACCGCGACGTTCGTTTGTCCTTGCATACGGCACCGACGCTGCTTATGACTTGGTGGTCGTAATATTGCCGGCGGAGCTTACTGACAGACAGACAGACAGACAGATAATCTTGTTGTCGGTCACGCAACTAACTAACTAACTAATTTCGGATCTCTCCCGGGCATGGGAGCCAGGCTGGACCGGCAGGAGCACAGGAAGACGAACTTAGAACCATCAAGGAGACCGTGGCTTGGAGAAGACCGCTTCCAGGGGGGGGGGCGCGAGGACACGACAAAACATCCCCCCAGCACGAAAGTTTGGCCCTAGGGGGTCGGCGACCTCCTCCCTGGTGTTTGTTTTTGGCGCTTGCCCCCTCTTGGGACGACTGGCATTCCTGCGCCAGACAGTCTCTACTCGCCAAGCTACAGATCAGCACGGCATTTGGGGCTGGAGGGAGGGTTTTGGCGTGCGGACGGTAACCACGAGAAAGCCTCACGGGTGCACACGTCGAGTGCTCAGGGCGAACTCCTCCCGCTTGGACCCTGGGCATGCCCCTCATGTATCGCGGCAGATCTTCGCATCCCTGAAACTGTAGGAAGTAGGCGGTCCGAGCCGAAAACAGGTCGCATTCAGTACCTCGTCAGGTATTACGGCTCGTTGTCGCGCGTTTCGCTACGGCACAGTGATCTCTCTGCAGCGGCGCTCTCTCTGATCCTCCGAGCCTTCAACGCCCGTGCCCGAGAAGAGCGCGAGGCTCTCAGAGGCGCTCTCCCCCGACAGAGCCGCCGAGCCTCAGTTTGCGGCGGTCCGTAGTCTACGGCGCCGGCGTAGAATAGTAGCTCTGAAGACCGGGGCGCCTGGCAAGTTACCCTCGCGTTTGCTCTGAAGACCGGGGCGCCTGGCAAGCAGGTTTACCCTCGCGTATGAGACCTCCTCGACTAGCGAGGGCTAGAGAAAGGCGCTTAGGCGTAGATGCGCGGGAACCCCAGCCCCCCAGCTTGAAGTATTAGCGCTGGGGGGTCGCGGACATCCACCTCGGCACGAAACTTTAGCGCTGGGGGGTCGCGACCCCCCCCGCCCAGTATCTCGTTGTCCTCGCGCGCACCCCCCCCCACCTGGAAGCGGTCTTCGCCCAGCCTTATGCTTCGCCAGACCCGTCGTCAGTCTACGAATGAATGACTACACTTTGCTCACTTCGCCGGTGCGACAGCTGCCCAAGACCCATGCTCTGAGGCGCTGAAGTTCTATACGCAAGTCGACGTTGATGAAGCTCACAAAACAAGCCCCGACGGCGCGGACCGTTTGTCATAACCTTTCGGCCGTTGCCTGCCTCTCTTGACGAGCTTCGGACGGTGTCTTTCTAGCAGACCAGTTTTGGTTCCTCCGATTCCACCCGTTTTCGCAAGAATTCAAAGTGGCGTATGTTGCCGAGATTTTTCGAGGATGATACTCTGCATTTTTATTCACCTGGTGACAAATACTGTTATGACTCGCCTATTTCCGGAAAAATGAACAGCCGACCTGGAAAAATCCGGAAATGTCCAGTTTTTTCCTTTTTTTTCCGTAGTGGAAATATATTTCCGGAAACTGGAGAGGAGATTTTCGGCCACCTGGCGAACTGAGCCCAAAGTGGGTGGCTAAAACGCTCAATAGAGACACGTGGGTGACCACTGAGGTGTCTACGACCGCCACCGGCGCGGGGAGTGGGGTGGTGTGAGCACGCAAGGCGTTCAGTGGTTTTAGGAAAGTTTCTAAAGGCCAACTGCTAAGAGGGGGTGGGTGCGAATGCGAGCATGCGGTTGCCTCAGTGGTTTGTTTGAGTGTTGCGTTTAACTTCGATTGCAATGCTAGCAGCGTTTCATTCGTAACGCTTGAGGCTTTGAGAGCTTCGAGAGCTTCATGAACCTCAGTCATCGATGCGGCGGCGCTGCTGGCGAGGAGTCTCGTCGACGTCGGCACACCATCTAGGATAAGCGGCCGGCGGGAAGAGGCAGCAGAGGCAGAGGGGAGTGTCTTCTTCAGATAGCACCAGCAACCTTAGCCTTAATAACAGTCGGAGTTCGACTGTCGTCCATATAGTTTTCTTCGAGTTTGAGCCTCTGCTGACTGACAAGGCGCGTCGTTGTCCCACTGAACGTCGTAGTTGTAGACCCGGGCCCGCGGCTTGAAGTTGACCACCCTCCCAACCACCACAGACTTCTCTCAAAGGTCGTCGTCGAGGTGTCCAACAAGCAGCAAAGTAGAACGTAGAGCGGGATCTATTTTCGTCCTATCGCGGAGAGAGAAAAAAAGGAAGCCAGCTTGTCGACGACGAACGAGAGAAGCCTGGAGGAGGAACTTCAAACAACTCATCCAAGTAGACCGCACCACCTTGCTCTTCTTCTCTCCCGTCATCGTCGTCTTCAAAATCAAGATCTTCGTCGTCGTCCTTGCCGCCGCCATTGTCGTCATCGTGGCTCTCACCCGGCAGATAGTCCCTCCCCGATGTGATGTTCGCGCGTTGAAACTCTAGACCACAATGGGTCCTCCGCCTTGAGCGTCAGCTTTGTCTTGACGTTGGCCGCGACCGTCAAATAACTTCGACGGGATCGTCCGTCCGTGTAAAGGTTCCAGCGGCGTCCATCACTGCCTCTTCACTAAAGAACGTCATCACTTTCAGCCCTTTGTCTCTGAAAGTATGACCCCTGTAAGGTTCACTCAGCGCCTCGTGAACGACACCGCGGGGGGGGGGGGGCTCCCGCCCACCCCGCTCGAGCGTGTGGCCCATGACACCAACACGAACGTGCACGCCGGCGCTCTCGCTACAAGCGGTCTCACAGTGGGCGAACGTGGAGGCCTTGCGCACGCACTACATACTGAATATTCGTGATTTGACGCGCTTTTCCAGCCTCTGAGAGGCCTTCGGAAACTTCTGGAAATTTCCGTTTCAAGAACTTTCCATTTTCTTTTCCGCGCGAGTCATAAATACTGTAATCATATCGAGACGCTCGAATACAAGGATGGTGTTACCGAGTGGACCAAAGAGTGCACTCCCGAACTTTTTTTCCAAAACGAAATTGGCGTCCCTAGTTTCACGTAGTCAAAAAATCAAACGCCACTATATGACCTTTTCAAGTTTTGTCGAGCAACTGCTTGGCTTACCCTCCCTCCTCATGCGGCTTGCGTCTTTTCTTCCTCCCTCCCGCTCGATCTCTCAAGTTGGAGTGGTTTGGATGTACACCTCTCACGGTCCGGCTGCTCGATTGTACGAGGGTCTTGTCCGGCGAAGTTCAGTGAGCTCAGCCTCGTCCGCCAAAGGCTCTACGGCGGAGATTGGGTTCATGTGTTCATGAATGATTCTCGTTTTGTGGTTAAGGAGTAAACTCAAAAGGGCGGAGCGTGAGCTGAATAAAAAAGCATGGTGAGTAGAAGGAAGGACGTTGACGCAATCCGGCGATTACTTACAGGTGACGGCCGAGCGCGAGCCTAACCGTCCGGGCGCCGGTGCGGGGACCCGGCGGCCGGGAGACGTAGGGGCCGTTGGCGTTTCTGTGAGCGTCTTGGCGCTCCCTGAAGCCTGCGAGTAATGCCTGAGGGTGGCTGCACCGCCTTGGACATACTGGAGGCCCGCTAGGAGGAGACGGGCACGGTGCACCGTGATGGAGAGACGCTGGTAGACTGAGCCGCCGTGGCTGCGGCGAGGCAAGGAACACCCTAGTGTTGATGCCAATTTGACAGGCAACACGGTGGAGAAAAATGTAGGTTGTCACTTAAAGAAGCTCACGGACGCGGATCGTGTCCGCATCCGACCCGCGGATTTGGACCGTGACCGCAAGTGTCCGCGACCAGGGGACCTGCAGATGCGGACACCCTGCGGATACGGACACCCTGCGGAACCAGCGGATGCGGACACCGAGCGGACACGGATAGCCAGCGGATGCGGACACCGAGCGGACACGGATAGCCAGCGGACACGGACAGCCAGCGGATGCAGACACCTCGCGGATGCAGACACCCAGCAAATGCGGACGCCTGCGGTTTGGGAGCGCCGCGTCTCTCCTTGTCTCCGCTTCTTGAAACAATGGGTCCAACCCCACTCAATCCTTAACTTTAACCTCGTCTCGCGACACAGCGAGCAAGAAGCGGTCATGACATCAGCATTGGGAGGGGAGCGCAGGGGTTCAGAAGGTGCTGCGGAGAGGAAGGTCGTGTTCGAAGACTCTTCGAAGGACGTCGGGTACCAATTTTGCATGCCTGGCACCTGGTGGAAGGGTGGACTGCTGCTGAACGTCGAAGAGAATGGCAGGCATTTGTCGTTGAGCACCAACCAAAGCTCAAATTTCCGAGCGGAGTGCAGAAAGAGGCGGTGAAGATCTCATGTCCGGAGTACGAAGTCCACGACGACAGCGAGCGCGAGTTTTTTTCTGGGTTGAATGCCGGAGTTCGAGGCCGTTTCATTCGTTTGTGAGTATGAAGGCGCGGTACGAGAAGATGGATAAAGAGAACTATGAGCGTGTGAAGGCTCTTTAGCCTCGTCAATGCCTATCGAGAATGCCGCATGCCACTGATGGAACTACTACCGAGGACGGACGAAGGGGGTGTCTCTGATGCCGTCGTCGATGAGATGGCTAGCCAGTCTCGCTACAACTCAATTGTCATGCCGTTCTTCGGAGTGGCGAACGGCCCCCTGGCCTGCATGTCCACCGACGGCGTTTCAGAGAAGAACGTCGCGTTTCAAATGAGATGCATCCTACCGGGCGGCAACAAGCTGCCACTGGTTCGGCAGGCTTGCAAGAGAAAGGATTCAATCAAGGAGCCATCGAACACCGGACGGATGTCCGCGTTTATCAAGGGACACTATCCGGCCATCTACGACGAATTTATCCAAGGCAAGTCGCCGTTCTCCACCTCGCAGATTGTCACCGGCGAGGTTCGTCAAAGAAAGCCAACAAGGATGATGTCGCGCTAGAGATCGAGGACATGTTGCGCGAGGACATGTTGCGCGACCAGTGTGAGAGCCTAGGTTCTGATACAGAAGCGATACAGACACCCCGTCTAGAGCCGTCGAGCCCGCTTCTTCCTCCGCGTCTTTCGGCAAGGTTCCTTGGCCATTTACTGACTTCGAATGGAGCGTCAACTCGCAGCTCGAGGCGGCCATGCAGCCACCCATGAAACTCACTCCAGACTGAAGGCGACGTTCCAGCGGCCGACATGGAGCGAGTGTACGTTTGTCGCTGCATCAAGTCGCTCGAGAAACGGGAGCTGCGTGTCCCAAGACGGCACGACTGGCCCGAATCGCAAATTAGACGATGTTCCGTGGGATGATGTTGACCAGTCCATTCAATACTTCCGTTAGGTGCTTGTCGAAAAACTGAAGCGGCGCCACCTGCGCCGCGCCCCGGCGGAAGCGGTAATGATTCGATGCTGTTGAATCCAACGCTCAAGCTCAACCAGATTCTGCCGCAGGCACAAGCCAAGCTCGCGACTGTTACGTTCGAGGCAGCTAGGGAGGAAGCAGCAGAGAGACTCGCTTCGCTTCAGCCAGAACCGACGCAGCCTTTGCCCTATAAGAAGAAGCGTCGTACTGCCAACTCCGATTCCGACTCCGACGACGATATTCTCGACCTCGTCGATGACGGTGAATCAGCGGATGAGCCAGTCGCCACGCGGCAGAAAAACGACGCTCACCGAACTGCCTAAGTTCCGGGCGATGACTCATGATACATACCAGCAATTCGTTGTCGACGACGGATTTCGCGGCAAGCGTCTCGATATGACAAAGATGTATGCGAACTCGATGATCCGCGACGAATACCCGACGGCGACCTAGCTGTTTGAGAGTAAGGGCTGCGCACAGTTCACTCAAGCTCATGAGGAGCGGGTCTTCAGGTCACGAAGCTGAGCAAAACGCCGCTTCGCTCTCGCCTCAGGCCCAGGCTGCTCAAGGCCTTCGTAAACATCAAAAATAACTTCCCCATCTGGAAGAAACTCGACGGCGGCATCGACTACGACCGGCTTTGGGCGTTGTTCAAAGAAACGCCAAACACCACTGGTGAGCACGCAATCTCGAGTACGACACAGAGGTTGATGATGAAGAGTCCGGCGCCTTTTGAAAACACTTGATCGCATGTAGTCCTCGCACCTCCTCTGGGCGTCCTCTCGCTCTACCCTTGATGACGCGGACACGCCGCAGATGCGGACACGCCCCGCCACGAGCGGATGCGGATAACGCGCGGATGCGGACCCGAGCGGATGCGGACAACGTCGCGGATACGGATAGCCCCGCCGCGAGCGGATGCGGATAACACTCGGACGCGGATGACGAGCGGATACGGACAAGCCTCGGATACGGGTAAAGTGTCCGTGAGCATCTTTATTGTCACTACCCTCCGCGAAAGTAATTGCCAACAACAACAACAAACTCCAGCAATCGGGGTCCAAACTCCGCCAGGCGGGCGAAGCTGCCGGGTCGACCCCCAGGCTCGGGGTGCCGAGATCGACGTTAGTGGTCGGTTACCGCGACGCGCAGATCGTTTTGCCCTCGGCGGAGACAATCCGGAGTAGGCGTTCCCGGTGGCTCCGCGATAGAAATGTCAGGAACCAACCCTTGACGTGGACTCGAAGGAACGGAAAGCACGGCGGGCGAGGGGTGGGACATAATTCCAAAACAAGCCCCAAGGCTCGACCGTGTACCCCTCGTGCATGAGGCTACTCAACACGTAAAGAAAGCACCGAGTCGTGCGCACAGGACCGAGCTCGGGTGCAGTTGTTGCCCTTGAGCAGGACGTTGCCGTACGGGTCGAGAACCCCCTGGTTGTCGCCGAGAATGTCACACCCGGACAGCGGTGCGCAGGCCGGCGACGGCAGCCCGAGGAGGAAGTTGCCACAACGACTTCCGGCGGGAAGTCGCTGTTCGAGAATGCCAGATATATCGCGAAGGCCAGGAAGCCACCCACGCGGTGGTGGAGAGCTTGCCGTCGGCGCACAAAACTGTCAATAGAATTTGACGTACAGGGTTTCAGGATTGCTGCGGCTAAGGATTAGTAGGGTTAAAAGTTTTGATGCCCCGAAACTGTGACCGTTGTCCTATTCAAACGGACCTCAGCGGGGGGTCGCGATGGAAGCGCACCGTAATAAACGAAGGCGCAACGACGAGGATCGGGGGTGGCCCGTCGACGAGCGAAGGCCGCGCCGTCGACAGGTGGCCGACTGGCGCCCGTGGAGCATCGATGATAGCCGTCCTCGAGGAGGGGACTCGCCATCAACTCGTTGGCGGCGCTCGCCGTCAACCTACGAGCTCCAAGAAAGGTGGCTCAACAATGGTGATCGAGGGCAAGACGGGCGGCGGCACGCCGATCATGATGCTGATCGAGGGAATGACATCCAGCCGCGCGCCGATCGACACCGGGGCCGTTCGCCGATTCGACGAATCCATGACCACGCGAACAACAACTGGCGGCGCGACGGTCGATACTTGCACCGTTCTCGGTCGCCAAGGCGACGACAGCCTGACCCTCAGAACAACAACAACTGGCGGCGCGACGGTCGAGACATGCACCGTTCCCGGTCGCCAAGGCGACGACTGCCTGACCCTCAGAACAACAACACCTGGCGGCGCGACGGTCGAGACGTACGCTGTTCGGAGTCACCGAGGCGACATGGGGGTGAGATGCAGCGCCGCGGCGACCACTACGACCGTCGCGGCGCCGACACGAGCCACGTGCGAGCCACCAGTAGTGCCGAGGCACCGCGATGGCAACAAATACAGTGGGGAAAGCAGATGACGGGCCGCAGTGCGACTCCCGAGACGATACTTTTACTCTTCGCGGCTCAAGGCGACAAATTTAGCGCTCGGAACTTGTCGACTGCCGCGCACCGTGTTGCCAAGTTTGGAGGCCAAAACCGCGACGTGCGTCGCGATCGCCGTGTGATGGCCCTCGCAGACGCTTGTCGGCGCTGTGTTATCGAGTTCAACCCGCAGGAGCTCGCCAACGTGGCTTGGGCCTTCGCGACGGCGGGCATCGAGGCACCGCAGCTCTTCGTGGCGATCGCGGGCGCGGCTTTATCGCGGCTGGGCGAGTTCAATCCACAGAACCTCGCCAACGCGGCCTGGGCTTTCGCAACGGCGAGCATCGACGCACCCGAGCTCTTCGCGGCGATCGCCGGCACTGCTTCATCTCGGCTTGGCGAGTTTAATCCGCAGGACCTTGCCAACACGGCGTGGGCCTTTGCGACGGCGAACATCCAAGCACCCGAGCTCTTCGCGGCGATCGCGGGCGCGGCTTCATCGCGGCTGGGCGAGTTCAATCCACAGAACCTCGCCATTACGGCTTGGGCCTTCGCGACGACGGGTATCGAGGCACCTCGGCTCTTCGCGGCGATCGCGGGCGCGGCTCCTTCGCGGCTGGGCGAGTTCAATCCGCAGAACCTGTCCAATACGGCGTGGGCCTTCGCGACGGTGCGCATCGAGGCACCCGAGCTCTTCGCGGCTATCGCCGATGCAACTCCTTCGCGGCTGGGCGAGTTCAATCCGCAGAACCTGGCCAATATGGTGTGGGCCTTCGCGAATGCGGGCATCGAGGCACCGCAGCTCTTCGCGGCAATCGCTGACGCGGTCCTCTCGTGGCTGGGCGAGTTTAATCCGCAGGGCCTCGCCAATACGGCGTGGGCCTTCGCGACGGCGGGCATCGAGGCACCTCAGCTCTTCGTGGCGATCGCCGACGAGGCTGCTTCGCGGCTGGGCGAGTTCAATCCGCAGAGCCTCGCCAACACGGCGTGGGCCTTCGCGACGGCGCGCATCGAGGCACCTCAGCTCTTCGCGGCGATCGCCGACGAGGCTGCTTCGCGGCTGGGCGAGTTCAATCCGCAGAGCCTCGCCAACACGGCGTGGGCCTTCGCGACGGCGGGCATCGAGGCACCTCAGCTCTTCGCGGCGATCGCCGGCGCGGCTTCTTCGCGGCTGGGCGAGTTTAATCCGCAGAAGCTCGCCAACACGGCATGGGCATTCGCGACGGCGCGCATCGAGGCACCTCAGCTATTCGCGGCGATCGCCGGCGCGGCTCTTTGGCGGCTTGGCGAGTTCAACTCGCAGGACCTCGCCAATACGGCGTGGGCCTTCGCGACGGCGGGCATCGAGGCACCTCAGCTCTTCGCGGCGATCGCTGGTGCGGCTTCAACGGGGCTCGGCGAGTTCAATCCGCAGGAGCTCGCCAACACGGCATGGGCATTCGCGACGGCGCGCATCGAGGCACCTCAGCTTTTCGCGGCGATCGCGGGCGTGGTTTCATCGAGGCTGGGCGAGTTCAATCCACAGAACCTCGCCAATACGGCGTGGGCCTTCGCGACGACGGGCATCGAGGCACCTCAGCTTTTCGCGGCGATCGCGGGCGTGGCTTCATCAAGGCTGGGCGAGTTCAATCCACAGAACCTCGCCAATACGGCGTGGGCCTTCGCGACGGCGGGCATCGAGGCACCTCGGCTCTTCGCGGCGATCGCGGGCGCGGCTTCTTCGCGGCTGGGCGAGTTCAATCCACAGAACCTCGCCAACACGGCGTGGGCCTTCGCGACGGCAGGCATCGAGGCACCTCAGCTCTTCGCTGCGATCGCCGGCGCAGCTTCTTCGCGGCTGGGCGAGTTTAATCCGCAGGGCCTCGCCAACACGGCGTGGGCCTTCGCGACGGCGGGCATCGAGGCACCTCAGCTCTTCGCGGCGATCGCCAACGTGACTCCTTCGCGGCTGGGCGAGTTTAATCCGCAGGGCCTCGCCAGCACGACGTGGGCCTTCGCGACGGCGGGGATCGAAGCACCTCAGCTCTTCGCAGCGATCGCCGACGCGGCTTCTTCGCGGCTGGGCGAGTTCAACTCGCAGGAGCTCTCCAACACGGCTTGGGCCTTTGCGACGGCGGGCATCGAGGCACCTCAGCTCTTCGCGGCGATCGCCGGCGCGATTTCTTTGCGGCTGGGCGAGTTCAATCCGCAGGAGCTCGCCAACACGGCTTGGGCGTTTGCCTGTGTCGACTGGAAAAAAGACTCTGAGTTTTTTGCCGAACTCGCCTCCATCGCCGTCACTCATCTCGATGCCCTCGATTATCGTGAACTGTCGCAGCTCCACCTTGCGTCGCTGCACTTTCACCTCGAGTGGCCCGACCTCCACCGGAACTTCCCGCTGTCAAAACAACAGCAGATGCTCCAGGAAGCGTATCAACGTCAGGACCCATCACCATCCCAACTCCAGCGCGACGTTGCGACCGCGCTCGACCGAATTGGCTGGACGCACGTCTTCGAGCACGTGACCGAAGAGGGATTGTCGCTCGACATGGCTCAACCCGACACGAAGCGCGCGGTCGAAGTCGACGGGCCATACCACTACCTGAAGAGAACGAGGGTTGAGAACGGCGCTACGCGCTTCAAGTCTCGACTGTTGCGGCGGCTTGGCTGGAACGTTGCCCACGTTCCGTTCTTTGAGTGGAACGTCCTCTACGGCGAGCAAGAACAAGACTCGTACCTCCGGGCTATGCTGCAAGTGTCCGCGACAGCGCATTCGTAACATCCCGCTGTTGCTTAACAGCACTTGTACACACTCGCGAGCATGACTTTGGTACGGGACTGGTTTCGAGGCTTCTGGTCTCTTAGAACGAACTCCCCGTGCTCTTGATTTACGACCTCGACGTTTGTTTGTCCTTGCATACGGCACCGACGCTGCTTATGACTTGGTGGTCGTAATATTGCCGGCGGAGCTTATTGACAGACAGACAGACAGACAGATAATCTTGTTGTCGGTCACGCAACTAACTAACTAACTTCGGACCTCTCCCGGGCATGGGAGCCAGGCTGGACCGCCAGGAGCACAGGAAGACGAACTTAAAACCATCAAGGAGACCATGGCTGGGAGAAGACCGCTTCCAGGGGGGGGGCGCGCGAGGACACGACAGAGCACTCCCTCAGCATGAAATTTAGCCCTAGGGGTCGGCGACCTCCTCCCTGGAGCTTGCCAGTGGCGCTTGGGCCTCGCCGGGACGACTGGCATTCCTGCGCCTTACAATCTCTACTGGCCAAGCTACAGATCAGCAGGGCATTTGGGGCTGGAGGGACGGTTTTGGCGTGCGGACGGTAACCACGAGGAAGCCCCATGGGCGCACACGTCGAGTGCTCAGGGCGAACTCCTCCCGCTTGGACACTGGGTATTGAGACGTTGAAGTTCTATACGCAGGTCGTCGTTGCTGAAGCTCACAAAACAAGCCCCGACGGCGCGGACCGTTTGTCATCACCTTTCGGCCTGGCTCCCATGCTCGGGAGAGGTCTGAAGTTAGTTAGTTAGTTAGTTTCGGCCGTTGCCCGCCTCTCTTGACGAGCTTCGGACGGTGTCTTTTCAGCAGACCAGTTTTGGTTCCTCCGATCCCACCCTTTTTCGCAAGAATTCGAAGACTAAGTGGCGTATGTTGCCGAGGATGATACTCTGCATTTTTATTCACCTGATGACAAATACTGTAATCATCTCGAGATCACCTGATGACAAATACTGTAATCATTTCGAGACGCTCGAATCCAAGGATGGTGTTGCCGAGTGGACCAAAGAGTGCACTCCCGATATTTTTTCCAAACGAAATTGGCTTCCCTAGTTTCACGTAGTCAAAAATCAAACGCCACTATGACCTTGTCAAGTTTTGTCGAGCAACTGCTTGGCTTACCCTCCCTCTTTATCCTAATGCGGCTCACGTCTTTTCTTCCTCCCTCCCGCTCGGACCCCCGCCAATCTCAGCTGCTTTTATCAGCAAACGCTCACCTTTGAACGCTTATTGATGACTCCTGTTCATAAGGAGTATCATAATCGATCTCTCAAGTTGGAGTGGTTTGGATGTACACCTCTCACGGTCCGGCTGCTCGATTGTACGAGGGTCTTGTCCGGCGAAGTTCAGTGAGCTCAGCCTCGTCCGCCAAAGGCTCTGCGGCGGAGATTGGATTTATGTGTTCATGAATGATTCTTTTTTTGTGGGTGAGGAGTAAACTCAAGAGGGCGGAGCGTGAGCTGAATAAAACAGCATGGTGAGTAGAAGGAAGGACGTTGACGCAATCCGGCGATTACAGGGGACGGCCAAGCGCGAGCCTAACCGTCCGGGCGCCGGTGCGGGGACCCGGCGGCCGGGAGACGTAGGGGCCGTTGGCCTTTCTGTGAGCGTCTTGGCGCTCCCTGAAGCCTGCGAGCAATGCCTGAGGGTGGCTGCACCGCCTTGGACATACTGGAGGCCCGCTAGGAGGAGATGGGCACGGTGCACCGTGATGGAAAGACGCTGGTAGACTGAGCCGCCGTGGCTGCGGCGATGGAAGGAGCACCCTAGTGTTGATGCCAATTTGACAGGCAACACGGTGGAGAAAAATGTAGGTTGTCACTTAAAGAAGCTCACGGACGCGGATCGTGTCCGCACCCGACCCGCGGATTTGGACCGTGACCGCAAGTGTCCGCGACCAGGGGACCTGCAGATGCGGACACCCTGCGGATACGGACACCCTGCGGAAACAGCGGATGCGGACACCCAGCGGATGCGGACACCGAGCGGACACGGATAGCCAGCGGACACGGACAGCCAGCGGATGCAGACACCTCGCGGATGCAGACACCCAGCAAATGCGGACGCCTGCGGTGTGGGAGCGCCGCGTCTCTCCTTGTCTCTGCTGCTTGAAACAATGGGTCCAACCCCACTCAATCCTTAACTTTAACCTCGTCTCGCGACACAGCGAGCAAGAAGCGGTCATGACATCAGCATTGGGAGGGGAGCGCAGGGGTTCAGAAGGTGCTGCGCAGAGGAAGGTCGTGTTCGAAGACTCTTCGAAGGACGTCGGGTACCAATTTTGCATGCCTGGCACCTGGTGGGAGGGTGGACTACTGCTGAACGTCGAAGAGAATGGCAGGCATTTGTCGTTGAGCACCATCCAAAGCTCAAATTTCCGAGCGGAGTGCAGAAAGAGGCGGTGAAGATCTCGTGTCCGGAGTACGAAGTCCACGACGACAGCGAGCGCGAGTTCTGGGTTGAATGCCGGAGTCCGAGGCCATTTCATTCGTTTGTGAGTATGAAGGCGCGGTCCGAGAAGATGAAGAAAGAGAACGATGAGCGTGTGAAGGCTCTTGAGCCTCGTCAACGCCTATCGAGAATCGCATGCCACTGATGGAACTACCGAGGACGAAGGGGGTGTCTCTGATGCCGACGATGATGAGGTGGCTAGCCAGTCTCGCTACAACTCAATTGTCATGCCGTTCTTCGGAGTGGCGAACGGCCCCCTGGCCTGCATGTCCACCGACGGCGTTTCAGAGAAGAACGTCGCGTTTCAAATGAGATGCATCCTACCGGGCGGCAACAAGCTGCCGCTGGTTCGGCAGGCTTGCAAGAGAAAGGATTCAATCAAGGAGCCATCGAACACCGGACGGATGTCTGCGTTTATCAAGGGACACTATCCGGCCATCTACGACGAATTTATCCAAGGCAAGTCGCCGTTCTCCACCTCGCAGATTGTCACCGGCGAGGTCCGTCAAAGAAAGCCAACAAGGATGATGTCGCGCTAGAGATCGAGGACATGTTGCGCGAGGACATGTTGCGCGACCAGTGTGAGAGCCTAGGTTCTGATACAGAAGCAATACAGACACCCCGTCTAGAGCCGTCGAGTCAGCTTCTTACTCCGCGTCTTTCGGCAAGGTTCCTTGGCCATTTACTGACTTCGAATGGAGCGTCAACTCGCAGCTCGAGGCGGCCATGCAGCCACCCATGAAACTCACTCCAGACTGAAGGCGACGTTCCAGTGGCCGACATGGAGCGAGTGTACGTTTATCGCTGCATCAAGTCGCTCGAGAAACGGGAGCTGCGTGTCCTAAGACGGCACGCCGGCACTGGCCCGAATCGCAAATTATACGATGTTCCGTGGGATGATGTTGACCAGTCCATTCAATACTTCCGTTAGGTGCTTGTCGAAAAACTGAAGCGGCGCCACCTGCGCCGCGCGCCGGCGTAAGCGGTAATGATTTGATGCTGTTGAATCCAACGCTCAAGCTCAACCAGATTCTGCCGCAGGCACAAGCCAAGTTCGCGACTGTCACGTTCGAGGCAGCTTGGGAGGAAGCAGCAGAGAGACTCGCTTCGCTTCAGCCAGAACCGACGCAGCCTTTGCCCTATAAGAAGAAGCGTC
Source organism: Chrysophaeum taylorii (assembly GCA_029834535.1). NCBI lineage: Eukaryota > Pelagophyceae > Pelagomonadales > Pelagomonadaceae > Chrysophaeum > Chrysophaeum taylorii. The sequence goes on along the minus strand of JAQMWT010000048.1, from coordinate 39,938 downwards.
GTACTGCCAACTCCGATTCCGACTCCGACGACGATATTCTCGACCTCGTCGATGACGGTGAATCAGCGGATGAGCCAGTCGCCACGCGGCAGAAAAACGACGCTCACCGAACTGCCTAAGTTCCGGGCGATGACTCATGATACATACCAGCAATTCGTTGTCGACGACGGATTTCGCGGCAAGCGTCTCGATATGACAAAGATGTATGCGAACTCGATGATCCGCGACGAATACCCGACGGCGACCTAGCTGTTTGAGAGTAAGGGCTGCGCACAGTTCACTGAAGCTCATGAGAAGCGGCCTTCAGGTCACGAAGCTGAGCAAAACGTCGCTTCGCTCTCGCCTCAGGCCCAGGCTGTCAAGGCCTTCGTAAACATCAAAAATAACTTCCCCATCTGGAAGAAACTCGACGGCGGCATCGACTACGACCGGCTTTGGGCGTTGTTCAAAGAAACGCCAAACACCACTGGTGAGCACGCAATCTCGAGTACGACACAGAGGTTGATGATGAAGAGTCCGGCGCCGAAAACACTTGATCGCATGTAGTCCTCGCACCTCCTCTGGGCGTCCTCTCGCTCTACCCTTGATGATGCGGACACGCCGCAGATGCGGACAAGCCGCGGATGAGGACACGCCCCGCCACGAGCGGCTGCGGATAACGCGCGGATGCGGACCCGAGCGGATGCGGACAAGCCGCGGATGCGGACGCGCCCCGCCACGAGCGGATGCGGATAACGCGCGGATGCGGACCCGAGCGGATGCGGACAACGTCGCGGATACGGATAGCCCCGCCACGAGCGGATGCGGTTAACACTCGGACGTGGATGACGAGCGGATACGGACAAGCCTCGGATACGGGTAAAGTGTCCGTGAGCATCTTATTATCACTACCCTCCGCTTTATTATCACTACCCTCCGCGAAAGTAATTGCCAACAACAACAAACCCCAGCAATCGGGGTCCAAACTCCGCCAGGCGGGCGAAGCTGCCGGGTCGACCCGCAGGCTCGGGGTGCCGAGATCGACGTTAGTGGTCGGTTACCGCGACGCGCAAATCGTTTTGCCCTCGGCGGAGACAGTCCGGAGTAGGCGTTCCCGGTGGCTCCGCGATAGAAATGTCAGGAACCAACCCTTGACGTGGACTCGAAGGAACGGAAAGCACGCCGGGCGAGGGGTGGGACACAATTCCAAAACAAGCCCCAAGGCTCGACCGTGTGCCCATCGTGCACGAGGCTACTCAACACGTAAAGCACCGAGTCGTGCGCGCAGGACCGAGCTCGGGTGCAGTTGTTGTCCGTGAGCAAGACGTTGCCGTACGGGTCGAGAACCCCCTGGTTGTCGCCAAGAATGCCACACCCGGACAGCGGTGCGCAGGCCGGCGACGGCAGCCCGAGGAGGAAGATGCCACAACAACTTCCGGCGGGAAGTCGCTGTTCGAGAATGCCAGATATATCGCGAAGGCCAGGAAGCCACCCACGCGGTGGTGGAGAGCTTGTCATCGGCGCACAAAACTGTCAACAGAATTTGACATACAGGGTTTCAGGATTGCAGCGCCTAAGGATTATTAGGGTTAAAAGTTTTGCAAACCAAAACTGTGACCGTTGGCTTGTTGAAACGGACCTCAATGGGGGGTCGCGATGGAAGCGCACCGTAATAAACGAAGGCGCAACGACGAGGATCGGGGGTGGCCCGTCGACGAGCGAAGGCCGCGCCGTCGACAGGTGGCCGACTGGCGCCCGTGGAGCATCGATGATAGCCGTCCTCGAGGAGGGAACTCGCCATCAACTCATTGGCGGCGCTCGCCGTCAACCTACGAGCGCAAAGAAAGGTGGCCCAACAATGGTGATCGAGGGCAAGACGGGCGGCGGCACGCCGATCATGATGCTGATCGAGGGAATGACGTCCGGCCGCGCGCCGATCGACACCGGGGCCGTTCGCCGATTCGACGAATCCATGACCACGCGAACAACAACTGGCGGCGCGGCGGTCGAGACTTGCACCGTTCTCGGTCGCCAAGGCGGCGACGACTGCCTGACCCTCAGAACAACGACAACTGGCGGTGCGATGGTCGAGACGTGCACCGTTCTCGGTCGCCAAGGCGACGACTGCCTGACCCTCAGAACAACAGCAACTGGCGGCGCGACGGTCGAGACGTACGCTGTTCGGAGTCACCGAGGCGACATGAGGGTGAGATGCAGCGCCGCGGCGACCACTACGACCGTCACGGCGCCGACACGAGCCACGTGCGAGCCACCAGTAGTGCCGAGGCACCGCGATGGCAACAAATACAGTGGGGAAAGCAGATGACGGGCCGCAGTGCGACTCCCGAGACGATACTTTCACTCTTCGCGGCTCAAGGCGAAAAATTTAGCGCTCGGAACTTGTCGACTGCCGCGCACCGTGTTGCCAAGTTTGGAGGCCAAAACCGCGACGTGCGTCGCGATCGCCGTGTGATGGCCCTCGCAGACGCATGTCGGCGCCGTGTTAACGAGTTCAACCCGCAGAACCTGTCCAATACGGCGTGGGCCTTCGCGACGGCGGGCATCGAGGCACCGCAGCTCTTCGCGGCGATCGCCGACGCGGCTCCTTCGCGGCTGGGCGAGTTCAATCCACAGGGCCTCGCCAATACGGCGTGGGCCTTCGCGACGGCTGGCATCGAGGCACCTGAGCTCTTCGCGGCGATCGCCGGCGCGGCTTCTTCGCGGCTGGGCACCTTCAATCCGCAGGAGCTCTCCAACACGGCTTGGGCCTTCGCGACTGCGGGCATCGATGTACCTCAGCTCTTCGCGGCGATCGCCAACGTGACTTCATCACGGCTGGGCGAGTTCAATCCGCAGGACCTCGCCAATACGGCGTGGGCCTTCGCGACGGCGCGCATCGAGGCACCTCAGCTCTTCGCGGCGATCGCCGACGCGGCTCCTTCGCGGCTGGGCGAGTTCAATCCGCAGAACCTGGCCAATACGGCGTGGGCCTTTGCGAATGCGGGCATCGAGGCACCGCAGCTCTTCGCGGCAATCGCTGACGCGGTCCTCTCGTGGCTGGGCGAGTTCAATCCGCAGGGCCTCGCCAACACGGCTTGGGCCTTCGCGACGGCGGGCATCGAGGCACCTCAGCTCTTCGCGGCGATCGCCGACGCGGCTCCTTCGCGGCTGGGCGAGTTTAATCCGCAGGAGCTCGCCAACACGGCGTGGGCTTTCGCGACGGCGCGCATCGAGGCACCTGAGCTCTTCGCGGCGATCGCCGGCGCGGCTTCTTCGCGGCTGGGCGAGTTCAATCCGCAGAACCTGGCCAATATGGTGTGGGCCTTCGCGAATGCGGGCATCGAGGCACCGCAGCTCTTCGCGGCGATCGCCAATGTGACTTCATCACGGCTGGGCGAGTTCAATCCGCAGGACCTCGCCAACACGGCGTGGGCCTTCGCGACGGCGCGCATCGAGGCACCTCAGCTCTTCGCGGCGATCGCCGACGCGGCTCCTTCGCGGCTGGGCGAGTTCAATCCGCAGAACGTGGCCAATACGGTGTGGGCCTTTGCGAATGCGGGCATCGAGGCACCGCAGCTCTTCGCGGCAATCGCTGACGCGGTCCTCTCGTGGCTGGGCGAGTTCAATCCGCAGGGCCTCGCCAACACGGCTTGGGCCTTCGCGACGGCGGGCATCGAGGCACCTCAGCTCTTCGCGGCGATCGCCGACGCGGCTCCTTCGCGGCTGGGCGAGTTTAATCCGCAGGAGCTCGCCAACACGGCGTGGGCTTTCGCGACGGCGCGCATCGAGGCACCTGAGCTCTTCGCGGCGATCGCCGGCGCGGCTTCTTCGCGGCTGGGCACCTTCAATCCGCAGGAGCTCTCCAACACGGCTTGGGCCTTCGCGACTGCGGGCATCGATGTACCTCAGCTCTTCGCGGCGATCGCCAACGTGACTTCATCACGGCTGGGCGAGTTCAATCCGCAGGACCTCGCCAATACGGCGTGGGCCTTCGCGACGGCGGGCATCGAGGCACCTCAGCTCTTCGCGGCGATCGCCAACGTGGCTCCTTCGCGGCTGGGCGCATTTAATCCGCAGGGCCTCGCCAACACGGCGTGGGCCTTTGCGACGGCGGGCATCGAAGCACCTCAGCTGTTCGCGGCGATCGCCGGCGCGGCTTCTTTGCGGCTGGGCGAGTTCAATCCGCAGGAGCTCGCCAACACGGCTTGGGCGTTCGCCTGTGTCGACTGGAAAAAAGACTCCGAGTTTTTTGCCGAGCTTGCCTCCATCGCCGTCACTCATCTCGATGCCGTCGATTATCGTGAACTGTCGCAGATCCACCTTGCTTCGCTGCACTTTCACCTCAAGTGGCCCGACCTCCACCGGAACTCCCCGCTGTCAAAACACCAGCAGATGCTTCAGGAAGCGTATCAACGTCAGGACCCATCACCATCCCAACTCCAGCGCGACGTTGCGACCGCGCTCGACCGAATTGGCTGGACGCACGTCTTCGAGCACGTGACCGAAGAGGGATTGTCGCTCGACATGGCTCAACCCGACACGAAGCGCGCGGTCGAAGTCGACGGGCCATACCACTACCTGAAGAGAACGAGGGTTGAGAACGGCGCTACGCGTTTCAAGTCTCGACTGTTGCGGCGGCTTGGCTGGAACGTTGCCCACGTTCCGTTCTTTGAGTGGAACGTCCTTGACGGCGAGCAAGAACAAGACTCGTACCTCCGGGCTATGCTGCAAGTGTCCGCGACAGCGCATTCGTAACAACCCGCTGTTGCTTAATAGCACTTGCACACACTCGCTAGCATGACTTTGGTACAGGACTGGTTTCGAGGCTTCTGGTCTCTTAGAACGAACTCCCCGTGCTCTTGATTTGCGACCGCGACGTTCGTTTGTCCTTGCATACGGCACCGACGCTGCTTATGACTTGGTGGTCGTAATATTGCCGGCGGAGCTTATTGACAGACAGACAGACAGACAGACAGACAGATAATCTTGTTGTCGGTCACGCAACTAACTAACTAACTTCGGACCTCTCCCGGGCATGGGGGCCAGGCTGGACCGCCAAGAGCACAGGAACTAACTAACTAACTAACTTCAGACCTCTCCCGAGCATGGGAGCCAGGCCGGACCGACAGGTGCCAGTCCGGAATCACGGGCCTGTAGACGAGGAGCGCAAGACGAACTTAAAACCATCAAGGAGACCATGGCTGGGAGAAGACCGCTTCCAGGGGGGGGGGTCGCGCGAGGACACGACCGAGCACTCCCTCAGCATGAAATTTGGCCCTAGGGGTCGGCGACCTCCTCCCTGGAGCTTGCCAGTGGCGCTTGGGCCTCGCCGGGACGACTGGCATTCCTGCGCCTTACAATCTCTACTGGCCAAGCTACAGATCAGCAGGGCATTTGGGGCTGGAGGGACGGTTTTGGCGTGCGGACGGTAACCACGAGGAAGCCCCATGGGCGCACACGTCGAGTGCTCAGGGCGAACTCCTCCCGCTTGGACACTGGGTATGCCCCTCATGCATCGCGGCAGATCTTCGCATCCCTGAAACTGTAGAAAGTAGGCGGTCCGAGCCGAAAACAGGTCGCATTCAGTACCTCGTCAAGTATTACGGCTCGTTGTCGCGCGTTTCGCTACGTCACAGTGATCTCTCTGCAGCGGCGCTCTCTCTGATCCTCCGAGCCTTCAACGCCCGTGCCCGAGAAGAGCGCGAGGCTCTCAGAGGCGCTCTCCCCCGACAGAGCCGCCGAGCCTCAGTTTGCGGCGGTCCGTAGAATAGTAGCTCTGAAGACCGGGGCGCCTGGCAAGTTACCCTCGCGTTTGCTCTGAAGACCGGGGCGCCTGGCAAGCAGGTTTACCCTCGCGTATGAGACCTCCTCGACTAGCGAGGGCTAGAGAAAGGCGCTTAGGCGTAGATGCGCGGCCAGGAACCCCAACCCCCCAGCTTGAAATATTAGCGCTGGGGGGTCGCAGACCTCCACCTCGGCACGAAACTTTAGCGCTGGGGGGTCGCGACCCCCCCCGCCCAGTATCTCGTTGTCCTCGCGCCCCCCCCCCGTGGAAGCGGTCTTCGCCCAGCCTTATGCTTCGCCAGACCCGTCGTCAGCCTACGAATGACTACACTTTGCTCACTTCGCCGGTGCGACAGCTGCCCAAGACCACCCGTGCTGATGCTCTGAGACGTGCTTAGAGACAGGAAAAAATTCACTGTGCCTCTGGTAGAGAATAGTGGCAGTGGTAGTGCTGCCCTGACGCCTTGTATCTAACGACACAAAGAGCAGCACGGTGTTCGACACATTGATTTGTTGGTGTTTAGGTGTGAGTGTGAGACAAAGGGGGGGGGTGTTCCTAACCCTAAATGGATTTTTCTATCTCTACGCCCTCGCAGATTGAACTCGAATCTGAAACAAACTAGGCAAATGTCTGGCCAGAGACAATAGGACGTTGAGTTGTGAGGAGGCGTTGAATGAGAAGTGTGCGAAGTGCATGAGATAGATAGAGTAGAGCGGAATAGCAGGTGAGTGTGAGTGAGAAAGGAGAAAGAGCGCGAAGTTGAACGGGGAATAGTTTGAAAGGGGAAGCAGAATGAAAAGGATATTGCAAGAAGAGGTGAATGATCAAGGAAAGGAAAAGGCATCGATCGTAAGGGAAGAAGAAAAGTGAAGGAAGATGTTAGGTGAGCTAATGGCGATATATAATGAATTCTGTACGAGAGATCAGATCATCATATTGTTCGGTGATTGATGAAACAAGGGACGGTGCGTGCGGGTGGATAAATCCTAAGTGGCTGGGCTGGGGGGGGATCCTCGTAGTAGAACAGGTGGTCTAACTGATTACAACAGTAGGGATCATTCATGCGTCAGGCAGTCGGGAATTGTGCAGCAGACCAATGATTGGTTGATCGAAAGGCGAATAGTGAGAGTGGCCGTAGGGATGATGAGATTCTATTTTGACTAAAGTTGGGCTAGTAAAGGTGTGACGATGTGACTGAGCGGCAGCGTTATCCCATGAAGAGATATGACCATTGAACCAAATCGGTTTCGACATGGTAAGGTAATCGTCGTAATGATAGCGAGTAAGGTGGAGCTGTTCCTGGAAGATGAGAGAACCAGAATTGCCTGTCACATGCGTGTCGAAGCTGTCGTCCTGAGTGTAGCGTGGGGCAGCTGAAGCTAAACTATGAGCATCTAAAATAATATGCGGATAATCGTAGCGCGATGAGGATATCGGGATAAAGTTGTTGTTGTCTGGGGTTGGCCATAAATATGAAAACTCAAAAAAATTTGCTGTAGACTTGGAGTTGAAGTCTGGTGGAAGTCGCCAGTGGCTATCATCGAAAGATGATTGGGCTGGGACTGAGGTTTGCGAGTGTATCGCGTGTTTGAATGGTGGATACAGGCGTGGGTCCTGTGCAGAAGAGTCAGTGCCCCGTGCAGAAGAGTTGGGCAACAGGAGTAAATGCCTGAATGTGATGGACTGTTCGAAGATATTGTCCTTGCCTGGGGAAGAGTTGACTATGATGAAGGTATGGTCGGAGTCGCATCTTTCGTCTTCTATTTGGCAAAGTAAGTAATCCTGAGTCGTGACAATCGACTGATCCACCAGTATTCGTTTCACTCCCGGAGTCGTTTTCACCAGAATCAAACTTCCCTTGATGTACAAGCGCGAGGGAGCGTGGTGCATCGCTGGTGAATCGTGCAGTGACTGAAAGGGGAGACGTTCGACTGAAGGGTGTTGTCGAGATGCGAGAGCTGTATACAACGTCTAGGGAGCGTATGTTTCAAGAGAGGATTAATCTGTGGACGGGGGATGTCCATAGAATGAACATGATGCGAGGTAATGTCCTTATTGCGAGAACTGTCCGATAAGGAGTCATGCGAGACTGTGGCTAGCAGCGAGTGTGCGGGAATGGAGGAAGAGATAGGCATGACAGTTGACTTCCCTTGATTCGTAACACAACTGGATGGGGCTAGCGGTATGCGGCGCAGTGACATCCGATAGAATGCTGAGAGCAGAGCGCGTGTCCAACAAAACCTGTGGAGACTGGGGGTTATCCCTCCTCGCGGGTGCTACGGAAAGTGTCGACTGGGTGCCAATCGCAATGGCGGCAGTTGGGCTCAGAGTTCTACAGGACGGAATCTGCATTATGAACGGAGAGGAGCGAACCGGGTGCGTCATAAGAGCGTAATATGCGAGTGCAGTCTGAGCCGTATCCGAAACAGGATTCTGATAGTAATGTCGACAGATGCGAAACATGATCAGAACTGGGCGAGGATGTCGCGTGAAGTTGTGTTGTAACCGAACCATAGTGGTGCTCTGTGATCCTGGACCGGCTCCTGCCAGCCCAGCCTGGCTCCCATGCCTGGGAGAGGTCCGACGTTAGTTAGTTAGTTAGTTAGTGGTGCAGAGCTTCAACGTCAAGCATAGTGCTGGGAGGGACGTTAAAAGAGGTGAGCAACAAAGGACTCTGCGAGCGGGTATCATTTGGTGGCGGGCAATTATTGCGCGAGACTGGCGATAACTGCGACGTGTGGCTGTGGCGTGACAGAACTTCGTTTGCATATGGCAGCATGCAGGATAAAATCGAGCGAGCTGAAACTTGAGAGGTGTGACCTGCAAGAGACTGACGGAAGAGCGTGGGAGGCTCTGAATTGCATTCATGACGGAACTTAGTGTCATCACAAATCGTCGGGGATTTGGTCGTCGGGAGTCGCGTTGAAGCGGGGAGGAACGACGAATGCTCATCAGGTCTTGGCGTGTGACAGAGGTCCTTAGAAAGAGGGACTTCGGTACGTGCCTTGAATTGAGTTCCGATGTAGTAGCCAGAGTAGCCATAGGAGACATGACTGATACGAATCGAAACGAATCTTGTCGTCGGTGGAAAACCAATGCGCCCTCGTAATTCGAACTGGGTGAAATATCTTCGAATTGCCGGAGAGACCATAATTGCGGAACGAGCGCGGAGCCGGGCGGCGGTCTGAGAGGGCGCGTCGGCGGTGGCTGAGACGACAGTGTTCTGCTTATCTTGAACCCCGTAAAGGTGTTCGGGCATCGTACTGTGCGACAAGCGAGCGTGCATCTCAGTTGACCGTGAGTGTACCACGGGGATGGCGCAAAGTTCGTAGTCTAAACCGAGAGGGGCGGTGAGCGTGCCGTTCGCGAGTGCGTAGGAGCCTGTGCGGTGCCTGAGCTGTAATCAGAATATGGCGTATGACGTCATAAACGAAGCGATGGGAGCTGAATCAGACGTGATGGGAGTGGCTAGTAGTGCGGGGAGCAGCAGCATGTCGTGGGTAGCGCTCAGAGATGAAAGTGGAACGCAGTCCACTTTTATCTTGGATGCCGTGTGTGGCGGTACTATGAGCGTAAACATCTGACATGAAGTAAATGCTTGTGTCCCAAACGAGAATGCGGGAAAAATAGTCGCGAGGGAAGGTTGTGCATATTGTCTCTGCTGCAGTCAAAAGCTCTGGAGGAAACCAATGGAGAAACCACGAACACATGGGTGGCGTCTGGTGGCCAAAGTTCCTGTGGGAGTGGCTGAGGTGACTCCAAAGTAGGATTCCTTCTTGGGTATGACGCAAGCGTTGCGATGAGTTCATGCTCGAGATCATAGTCGTCCAATAGGTGGCATGAGGTGATCGCGATGCGTCGACCTGGTGTCAGGGGAGACCGAGGTGGTGCAGTGACCTGACTGGCTGAGGTAGGCGTGCTGGTAAGATTCCAGCGGGTACGCATAACTCTGGAGAATGCCGACAGTGCCTGATCTGCAGTCGTGCAGGGAGGCGAGATCGTCTGTGCTAATACGGATTGCAGCGACAGGGACGGGTCAAGTGGTGCCTGGGAGGCTGGAAGGCGGCCTTTGTCTTCCAGAGGCGAAGGGAACAAGCAAAGCTTTAGCTTCGTCTCGCCGTAATCAGATAGGCGCAATGAGCTCGTGATCGTGGTGCGCTTACCCGTATCTTCTTCATGATGTACCCGCGTGTCCTTCCTGCAGCAGTGGTGCTTCTGCGAGCGGGACATATCTTAAGGACGGGTCCATCGAATGGGGTGCATCAGCTATGAATGAGACAGGAGCCAGTAGCAGTGCGAGAGGTCAGGTGACAGAACGTGTGCGTTTTCGAGCAAAATTGAGCGTTTTTGGACCTGGGCATCATCGTCTCTGCATAGTCTGGTGGAACCGTGCTTTGCAGTTGGTTTGCATTGTCTCGTGTGCTACATCAATGATGGGCTGGCTGGTGTAGCTGGCCGTTGTGGTCTTATCTTTCGTCTTGTCGTCCAAGAGAGACTGCGAGATAGTACTCGTTGCTACGCGCGAGACTATAAGTAGCTGTGGAGAGCAGAGTGCTTTCTTGTCTGGCAGTTTCTGTGGCTTTGGAGTTCCAAAGACACACGCACGATTGCGCAGCTTCAGACGTCTTGGGGCATTGGGGATTGCCATAAAGTGACACACTCGTAAATTTTTCAAAGTCGGACGTCGGAAAATGCATCATCGAAAGACCCTGTGAGGTCACCGATTAAAAAATACGCCCTCGTAAGGCGTGCGCGACGCGTGGTGCGGGCGCGAGCGACTTATGTTGGTGATCTGAAGGTCGGGAGATACGTGGCGGCGCGGAGCGTCGGTGGAAATGACGAGCGTCTTGGCGTTAAAGGCGGTGAGCATCGAAAAGCCAAGAGCAAAAGCGCGTGGTGCGGGTGGTCCGAAGTGAGTGAGTGAGTGAGTGAGTGAGTGAGTGAGTGCCAAAAAAAGGGGTGTGGCTCGCGGCGGCTGGCCTGTCTGCAAGGTATAGGGCAGATGGGCGCGTGAGCCGAGATCCCGTGGTGGAGAGTATCCGGCCTGGAATGAATGCTTGGGGTAAAATCCAGTGAATTCGGGAATTCGAAAAGAGGGAATCGCCGAAGGAGAGTGCAGCAGCAGCAGCAGAACCAAAGGCGATGTAAGGGTCAGCCATGCTGGGTGCATCCTCCTCAATAGCGGAGATGCTGGGACCAGAGCAGTGAGTGCCGTAGTGACCAGGGTTGTTGCCCATAGGCGCGTCGGGCATTCGGAGGTGCGGGCGACGTGCGTCCTCGAACGAGGAGTTACGTGCCGAGCGATAAGACGCTTTTGGGGGAGGCAACGTACGTAACTTTGTGGTGCATCTTTGTGGTGGAGCCGGCAGGTGGCGTGGGACATAAAGGACCGAAGTGGTCGCAATGGAAGCGTGCATAGTTTGCGGCCGATCGGCATAACTCTCGAAATCTGTGTCTGTTACTTCAGGCATGGGGAAGGCTTTCCTTTCCAGAAGCTTGGTGGTCGCGGTGAGACATAAAGATCGGCAGCCGAAAAAAAGTCTGTGCGTCCTCTGACTGAGAGTTGGGGAGCGGGTGATCAATCATGTGCTGCGACTGATGCTCGCGTCCGTCGAATCGTGAAAAAAATGGTGATCGCAGATGGGTCCATCCATGCAACCTGCTGAGCAGTAGTGTCATCCAGTGCATTCGGCCGAGAAGGTGGATGGTGGGTGTTTCAGCGAGCGCCGGTGAGCGGCGGCAGTGCGCGCCTGTCCTGTCCTGTCCTGTCCTGTCCTGTCCTGTCCTGTCCTGTCTTCGGGAAGAGAATGCAGCGAGGTGGAACCAGCTTGGAAGTAAGTGATCGGGAGAACCGCTGGTGATCGAGAGATATATCGGACAAGGCGGGAGTGCGTGGTGAATCTGAGCGATGATACCTGCAGGTGCGGTGAGTTCCTGCGAGAGTATGTTGTTGACCGTGGGACCGTCGACAGCGTGTCTTGTCCTCGTGGATTCGGCATTGGGGGGGCATTTGTGATGGTGCTCGGATAATCAGCAGGCGGCTGATCTGGAATATGGTCGAGGAGACCATCTTCGAGGGTAGTGAAGCCTGTCTTGGTGCTTCGCGTGCATCATCATACCTTTGGGCTGAATCCGAGGGGATGTTGTCAGTAGCCCGCGGCTCTTGTGCCTGGGGCATAGAATACGGCGGAGAGTCCTCGAGCGTTGCCATCGTCGGCGCAATAGTCCTCGGGAACATCTCGAAGTGTCTTTGACTTGTCGAAAGTGGGAACGAGGTGGTTTGGTGTTCCTTTGACGAGACTGCGTGCTTCCCGGGCGGCCGTTATGTTATGCCCGAAGAGAGAAGAAGCTCCCGTCTTGGCAGCTCGATGGTGAGCACGACCATCAGGCAAAAAGAGCTGTGTCTTTTGATAGTTCGGAACTTGTCGACTCTTGATGGTCTTGTTTTCTTTTGAGGAACCAACTTTGATCGTCGCTGGTGGTGGTAGAGGTACGATCGCCGGTGTTGAATGTATCGGAACGCGGAGATGTGTACGTGTTTGTGGAATGAACCAGGTAGCTGGCTGGCTGGCTGATAAGGCGAGCGGGTGCAAAGGGGTTCGCTTCGCTTCGCTTCGCTTCGCTTCGCTTCGCTTCGCTTCGCTTCGCTTCGTTCAGGGGGTGCCAGAGGAGGAGGAGGAGGAGGGGGGGGGCTCTGCAGAGATGGCGGGATGTGGAGAACAGAGAGAGACGGAGTGGGTGGTGAACCAGGAGAACCAGGCACCCATCCATCCGTGGAGGTGGTGATGATACTCTTATCGAATCGAATCGGATCGAATCGGGGGAGTTTCATGGTTCGGAAGGGGATGAAGGTTGGTTGTGGATAGTTAGTGCCTTGAAAAACTGGGTGAGATGGAGTTCCGAGGGTGGAGACCAATAAATTTCGTTAGGTGGGCAGTGGCGAAAGCAGTAGGGCGGCGTCGGTTGTGGTGAGTTCGCAAAAAAGCGTCGTCGTCTTTTGAGAGCGAGCGTGATTTTGGTTGCGGCCAAGTCAGCGGTTTGGGAGCTGAGCGGTGGCCAAGTCGCGCAGGTTTTATTTTAGAAAGAAGGTGAATTTTTGATGGGATGGTTTACAACAACAGCGCGACAGTCGTTACGAGGCTGCAGCAGCTTTTATGTTGTGATGTGGAAGCAGACAAAATCGCGTGCTAAAAGGCTGTGCTGACAAAGAAAGATCCAGGTAGTCCTCATAAGGAGGGCACGTCTACTCTGCATATGCTTTTGAGAGACATCCGCAACAAAATCCGTCATCCGCCCAAGGCATAAGATGACGGACGAACCAGGATCGTTCGCCGTAGCCTGTCTCGAACATCGAACTATCCAAATGCTGCTCTTGGGCGACAAAAAAACCTTGTTTGTGGATGTTGTTCTGCGACTGTTTGCATGTGTATGGTCAAACTTGGAGGAGGCTTTGTGACCAAACTTGTAGACCTGACCTGACCTGACCACCGCGCGCGCTTACTCTCTCTCTAGAAGAGACCTCGCGCCCAGGTGGTGAGCAGAGGTATAGAAGTACGGCCACGGACTGGGTCCGAGCAGCCCATGCCGCGAGTGCAACGCCACGATTCTGCGTAGCCGCAGCAGCTCTAATTTAACGGATTTAGTAGTTGGAGCCAAAACTTTTTCCACAAATATCCTCGCTCGGTTTGAATTGAGCAAAGAATCTTATTATAGCCTGACGGCTGGTGCGTTGCCCCTCCCGCAGCGGTTGAGGACGTGCCCGTGCGCGACCTATGCTCTCCCTCCGCGCGGCCGTCGTGGAAACAACGCGAGTTCGCGCGGAGGATACATCACAAGTCGCGGCGGCGGCGAGTGGAGGTCGACGGAACAAGAGCACGCAACAAGAGCGTCAAATTCATTAATTAATTTAACCCGTGGGGGGGAAGGCGACAAGAAAAGTGACGACGCTCCCAGCTCCTCCGTATACGGACCATTCTGTCTCCGACGCTCGAGACAACCGTGGTGCTTCCCCGAAAGAATCCGAGTCCGGCCCGACGACGAAGAGAGCGCGGCCCGAGAGTTTCTTCTTCGGCAAACGAAGTCTTCCTGCCCGCGTCGTTGGCCACACCACCCTTTTTCAACAAGTGTAAAGGAAGCAACCAACCTAGAGTGAGTTCGCGGCGATTGTCTGTACACCTGCGTTGCCGTCGCAATTTGTGGGAGTGTTGGGGAGGAGTTTTTAATGGTCGAAAAACTGTGCTAAGAGGGGAGGGGTTGGTTACAGAGTTAAGACCTCTAAGGATAAGACGGGGCTGGCAAAGAAGGAAAAAAAATGGGGGGATCAAAGCCAGAGCCTTGAGGGGAGGGAGGGTTTTGAGTAAAGGGGAGGGTGGTGTTTAGAAGCTGCGGCATGTCCTAGACTCTTCGACGTTCCGAGACACGGCGGCGGCACCGTCGTCGTCAGAAGTCGTTGCCGTTCGCTTCCTCCGCATCTTCATCATCGACGTCAGTTTCTTCGCCTGGAAAATCATGATCGCGGTGTTTGGCGTCTTCTCTCGTAGATTCCCCACCGGCGGTCATAATCAATGTCGCCATGCACCTACTTCCAGATAGATAGATGATGGGGTAGTCAACGTTCGACAAACGAACCAATAATTATCGAGGCGATACACTTGAAGAATAAAAACGGAGCGCGCTTTTCGTCAGTCAGTCAGTTTCCCCAAAAAAATCGGAACACACGTTCCTCGTGCGCCTCAGTCTGAGTCGCGCTGCCTTTTCTTCTTTCGAACACGAGCGTCGCAGGCGGGTAGTTATCTGCCCGGATCTTTTTCTTGAAAAGCTTCAGGAGCGGGTTCTTGAAAAAAGCGAGGGTTTGGGGAGTGGCCAGAATGCACAAGTTGCGAGGAGGGTCCTCGCGCTTGTAGATAGAGGTCCGAGATCCAGTTGTACATCCCGAACTCCTGGTGATGTCGTGAAGCTAGCCGTTAAATCGCTGAGCAAGGTTCGTTCGAAGAGGAGGAGTCGGTCTCTCCCGCCGCGATCAACGGAGAGACGCAAGCTCGGCATGACAACCACGGCGCGGCGCGACCAGTCGCCAACCTCTGCGGCGATCGCGACCTGGCACAAGCATTGCCAGCGTTGGGGTCACGACGCTCAGCGCAAGAAATATGCGTGGGACTTGTCGCAGGGCGGAGGCTGCGGGAGCCATCGTCTGTATGGGTATCAGACCCGGCGCGAACATCCTGCTGCCAAAGTCCACGAGACAAAGGTCTCTGCATCATACCGGAGGCCATCGTCGTCATATACGATGTCACCGTTGCCGCTAAAGTCCACGAGACAATCGCGGCGCTATACGACACCAAGCGCGAGATGCTCGCAGTCGCACCACCACTTCAAGCGTGCCACGGCTATGAACACCCCCCGTGTAAATATAACTACCTGACCAGCCGTGGCGGACGAGATTAGGGTTACTGATTGAGTTAGAGTTTTGAATTGATGCCGCCAGTTCTCACCTACGGTTTGAGCGAGGGAGTGCCAGGTCTTTGTGAGGAGTATAATTGAACTTGAAGAGCGAGTGCCTTGTTGAGACCACGGCCGTACGTGAGACGTGGGGGACGACCGGCGAGGAAGTTGTTTGGAGGCGCACCGGGAGGTGCGCATTTTCCTCCGAGTGAGGCGATGCGAGGGAATGCGGGCAACGTGCACGTATAGACTACGTCGCATACATATAGCTCCACCACGGAGGTACTGTCCCGTGGCTCCACACACCAAATCTAGAGTCAGTAGAGCTCTACATATCATAAAAAAGACGCGTATATCAAAAAAAGCAGACGTATGATGGGGTACTGGAAAAAAAATATAAAGTCTGCGCATCTCAACTCGTTGCTTCTTCTTAAGTAGTAGAGGCCGGGCATTACAGCCAGGTGCTGCTGCGTAAAGTAAAGATAAAGAAAGGCTGAAAATTCAATTTTGCCGTATCCCCAACATCGTGCACGGACGGAGCACTGCAGAGCGATGTGATGAGGGAACTTGGCTTACTGCTCATCGTCTCCTTCGCTAGATTAGCGGGGTTTCGCGAACTTCTCGAGGATCGATGTGGCCGTACTTGTCTCGAGCCCCGCTTAGTAATAAATGCCTTGTTCGTGCGCGGGGTCACGAGCACGTGCGGGGCTCCTCGAGCACGTGCGGCTCCTCGAGCACGTGCATCAGGAGGGTGTTGCAGCACCCTCAGTCATGACGATAAGTTGGCAGCTGAGATGATGCGCTCTTTGAACCGCCTCTCAGCAGGCCAGGGATATTGGTTGGTTGCCGTAGTGCCACGATGTCCGGAAGGTAGTAGCGTACTCCTCCTGGTTGGCTTGGATTCGCAACATCAAGTCCAAGAGCTTGGGGAGGTGTCGGAGGAAGGAATCCGAGAGGCCGTCAGGAAATAAATTCCTCGAGGCACTCGCTCGCTACTGGACCACCCGTTTCACGAAGTCTCGTTCGAACTCCACCTCCGAGTCCATCGCCTCCTCCGATTGCCCGGCTTGCTGCTGCTGCTGGTCTTCGGAATGCCTTCGGCCCAGCAGTCTGTCCTCATCTGAGTCGGACGCCGGCGCAGTCGCACGAAGGCGTTGCCGTCGTCCTCGGTACCTCAAGCTCCACGTCGTGGCACGCCACCGGAGGCGACTGACTGAATGACTGCTCCGCGTCGGGACTCGGCCTGGCCGAAACGCAGACATCAAAGTCGATTCATCGACAGTAATGTAAAAACTACCATAATTTTGAAACGTCATAGGTAAACGCACGACGGTGTTAAAAACCCCTTTGATGCGGTTGGCCAGCAAGGCACAGCGCCAAAACGAGCCGTCGCGAAGCTAGGGCCGCGGCCTCCTGGGCGGGGCACGCTTCCTTGCGAAGGTCCGTCTTCGTCTCGAACGAGCCACTACGAATTCAGTAGTCGCCGCCAGCCTTTCCACGTGCCGCGCGAACCCAATCGATGTCGCCGAGCGTTGGTTGTGCTGCCACCACCGTCTCGCGCAAGGGCGTACCGCCAGGAGCGGGGGATCTGCTGCTGCTGCTGCCTGCGAAATCGAGATGTTACTACGAAAGCCGCACGCTCAGAGGAGGTGGCGAAAGTTCGTCCGCAAAGTGGATAAACGTTTGAACCGAAGACGTCGCGAGATGATAAAAGAATAGCCGACACGTACAGACTTCGTACGCACCAAGCGCCTGAAGGTCATCGTCTCTGGACGCGCGGCCTGTCTTAAAGCCCCGAAAATGGAGGAGCGCAAACGAGCCCTTTCTCGGCTAATGGCGATTTGCACGTATGCGCCGAGAGGACCGCATCGACGCGATGCAGTTCACATAAAGGTCAGCGAGCTGCCCGTCTTTGGGCGAGATGGACGAGCATTTCAACACGACCGCACGTACCGCGAAGCAACGGGCCGTCGACATCAGCGAGGACGAGAAGGAGGCAGATTACCCACCGACGAGCTCGGGGAGACAGATTTTCACACGACGACGACGACAAAGGCAAAAAGGAAGAGATCCGTCATCCAGCCCATCGATCCCCTCGAGCCCGCCTACGCGTCACTCTTCCAGCTCATCCGCGCTGCGCGTCTCCCTCCTCGCCGACTCGACTCCTCCGATGTTGAGAGGCGCCGCCCTCTAGTCTGTAACACACAGACAGACAGATAGATAGATACCGTGTCAACCGATGCGCGCGAGGCGTACCCGAAAGGGCGCCTGCGAGGCGATCCACAAGGTCGCCAACGAGCTGAAGCACCGTCCCTGCATGCATGGCGTGCCGGCAAGCAGGAGTCGGCGGCGCTCAAAAGCCTCCAAGTCCTGGGCCGGCAGGAGGAAAAACAACAGGCCGCCAGCGTCGGGCGCGCGGACCTGACGCCAAGACGCGCGCCTAACATGTCGCGCTGCTAGAGTAAGTCGCGGAGGGCATCGTTGGGGAGAAACGCGAACGAGGGTTTCGCCGTCTGTCACTAAATTTGGCGTTTTACGTCGAGAGGTGGGTATGCGGGTTTTAGCGTTAGGGCGATGCGGTAAGTGGTCTTCGTCCCTCGACAAGGCGCCGCCTCGACGAGGTGGCCCAGACCGAAAAGTTGACGGCGAGGGACGCGGCGGCGGAGGACGACGGGTTTGGCTCCGCCGTCGCGATTTCGGGAAACCTCGTCGTCGTCGTCGGGGCCGACAGAGACGATCACTGCCTACGGCGACACAACCCCCGGCGCTTCTTCGGGCTTAGACGTTCGTGATATCCGCGTCGACGACAAGTACGACACCAATTCCCGTCGCACCACATTCGGAAAGCGGCGGCGGCGACGATTTTGTGGTGGTGGGCAGCGTCGCGGCGGCCGGGGCCGTCGCCGCCATCGTCGCCGCGTGCTTTCTTACGCAGCGCCGCCGCCGATCGAAGAAGTAGAAAAACGTCGAGGTACCAACTCAATAAATGGTCGAGTTACCGGCCGTCGGCGAAACGATTCCAGGTATTGCAACGGCCAAAGGGCGTCGGTCGGGTGCACCGCAAGGCCTCCGACGTGAAAAGCGGTCGCCAAGACGACGCTCCAAATCCTCGAAATTAGGTTCGGAGTTGTTGTCGGAGCGCAAGAACTGAACGATCTGCTAAAGATGATGCGGGCGAATCGTTCCAAGAGGTGGTTGAGGCAGAAGTGGATACCCGCGCGTCGAAACTATCGGATCGCGAGGTGCCTGGACGATCTTCGTTTCGCTTACCAACTGATGACCGAGCATCTTTCGCTCGTCGCGAAAACGGTCCGCAGGAGATTGTCCGTATTCGGCTTGGAGAAGAAATCGCAACGCGAGATGTCTGTGCTCGAGAGAGAAAAAAAAACACGCGAGATCAGCCTCGAGTCGATCGAACCGAGACCCTTTTTTGCCTCTGGCAGCGCGGGACTGCTTACGCGACCGCGGCACGCATAAGGCGAAGACCGTCAAACAAATTTCCACCGACTGAGTGAGTTTGGCACGCCGCCGCACAAAGAAGCTGCTCGGCGAGTTCACCAACGAACTCACCGTCACGTTGTCGCTTCGGTCGCCATTTGTTGTCCAGGTTTATGGAGTGGCGCGACGCCGGCGACGTCGAGGACAATTTTTGTGCCCTCCGTCGTCGTCGTCGTACTACTGTTGTTCCAACCCTCGAAACACAAAGGACTTGGACAGGTCGCGACCGAGACGAATGGTCGTGGAGTACTTGCCACGAGGCACACTACGCAACTTGTTGGACGACGCGTCAGCGCCGAATATGTGTCGAAAAGATCGCCGATGGCACGGCGTATATCTATGCTCGAGGCACCGAGGTAGTAAAGGCGACATTCTGCAAGCACCTCGACCTGAAGAGCAGCAATATCCTCTTGACCGACCGACGACTTTTTCGTGCAAACGGATTTCGGTCTCTCGCTTTCCACCGAATTCAGCACGCACTCGACGACGACTCTAGCGTCGTCGTCGAAGCGAGGCGCCGCCGGCACGGCGCCGTTCATGGCCCCCGAGTAAGTACGGTTGAGCACAGCCCGACGACGACAGCCCCGCAGGCTGCTCCTCGAGAAGAACGAGTTCGTCGAGATTAAGTCGGACGTCTACTCTTACAAACACGGTCCTTTTGCGAGATCGCGACGCGTTCTGCGGGAGGATTTGAATACCGTTCAAAAAAAATCGCGCGCGCTATGTTGTCGACAAGGGGCTACTACGACCGTCCATCTCCGATGATACGCATCGTGCGGCATTGCTGGGCGCAAGATCCGAACGAACGACCGAGAGCTTTGGTTTCGAGTGCCCAGCGTCTTCACCCCCAGTTGTATGAAAGTAGCCTCCCGAATGAGGGCTCGACATCATCACAGGTCTCATTGCTTCTCTTCTCAACAACGACGCGCTACGTGACTCTCCTTTAAGGAAAAACAAGTGCAGGCCAGTAAGTTCACCTACTCCCAATCTCTAACCCCAGTAAGTTCACCTGGTCCCAGTAAGTTTCATATAAGTTCACCTGGTCAGTAAGTTCACCTAGCTCACACCAACTCCTTTGAGCTCGTCGCTCTCGCCTCCGCCAATCTAAGCTGCTTTGATCCGCACGCGCCGCCAACCTTTGAGTGAGTTTACTCTAAACACCCTTTGCTCTAAATGGCCCAGTATGTTCACCTGGTCCCAGTTTCACCTGGTCACTCAGTTCACCTAGTCCCAATCTCAAACCCCAGTAAGTTCACGTGGTCCCAGTAAGTTCACCTATAGTGCGCGTGTAGACGCCGGGAGGGGGCTTATCGGTATTGCGCAGCACGTGTGGGGTAGGGTGGAGTCGTCGACTCAGAAGAGGATATCCTCGGGGTTGCCGATCGACAGAGAGCCACGTAGAGCTGGACGTGGCAGAAGACGGGCTTCGGAAAGAGGACGCCGACCTCGCGGGGCGTCTGGCCCTGGCTCTTGGTGATCGTTTGGCGTCGGCGGGCCTTACGGGATACAGGTTGGAGGAGCCTCGGTGACAACGACACGATCGATCATGTATCTGGTACCGTTGCAGTGGCCGTGCGACGGGTCGAGGTTGCGAAGACTTTAAGCTCGCGATCAAAGTCAGCATGCCGTTGGTTGTCAGGGAGTTCAAAACTCGACTCTTGAGAGCGAGGCGTCGTCTTCCGACCGAACCTAGTCGGCCGAAAAGAACTCCGACGCCTCGTCTCCGGTAAAAAAAGGCCGCGGTCATGCGCGCGTTGTCAGCATCGACAACATCGTTTCGACGGGGCGTGAGAATGGCGCGCTGAAAGAGCCGCCGCGGGTCGTGGAAATAGTCTGCGAGGTCGCCGTAGACGGCTTGGAGGATCACTGTCTGGCTCTCGCGACTACCTGATCCTTACTCTCGCGCCTACCTTATCCTTACCCTAAATCGAGGGACAAACAGACAAACAAACAAACAAACAAACAGACAAACATCTGTCGATTAGTAGTTAGGACAAAATCACGAGTTTTTTTTTGGTCAAATTCGACAGAAGTTTGATCACTTAAGTTTGGTCACTCCTCCTCCTCCTCCAAAGTTGAAGTTTGATCAATCGACCCTTCAAGTTTGATTAATAAGTTTCGTCGACAAGTTTTTGTGATCACTACTCCTCAAACGTCCCGCGGTAATAAATGATGGACCAAACTATGGCTTTTTACAATCAAACTTACGGAGGAGGCTTTTTTTTTTAAGTGGGCGCGTGAGCGCTTTTGGTTTTGCGAGAATAATAATGCTTGAAAAACGAGAGCTAGGTGGTGCAGCTACGCAGCAGAATCTACTCCCGTGGCGTTGCACGCAGAGACACATGGGCATGGGCATGGGCACCCCCCCATGACCGCCCGCCCGCCTTGGAGAAGGAGATCCATCCTAAGACAGCGCGGCGACGATGCGCGCAAGCAGCAGCGACGCGCGGCCTCGAGAGCAGATTTTTCCCACGGCCTGGCGTATTTGAGCTCGGCCCATTCATTCTCGTACCTTCAATCGTTCGTAAAGCCACCACCCCAAACCACGACTCACCAAAGTGCTGTGGTTGCCGTGGTCGTACGTCATTCTTCAGCAACAAGCGGACATCATGGGGGACACCAGGCTTATTACATGGTCTGCGTGAGACGGATCACTACATTGTGCATCCCAAAATCTTCTCTCCGAGAGGGAGCGCGTCTTTGATAATAATCGACTCGGGGTCGTCGAGTTAAAACGCGAAACTCGACGACGACGACCTCGAGAAGAAACTGCGAGAGGCAACGCTCCTCCTGGAGGGAGCACCCAAAGACTGATTGTAGTCCCACACTTGTGCGGGACCGTACAGGACCACGGTCAGGAGTTCCTCAGCGTACCCGATCCGGAGGAGTTAGCTGTCCAGCTTGGACGTGGGAAAACGGCAACGCGAACACGTGCCGTTACGCCTGCATAAACAA
The DNA here is from genome assembly GCA_029834535.1 of Chrysophaeum taylorii. Taxonomy (NCBI): domain Eukaryota; class Pelagophyceae; order Pelagomonadales; family Pelagomonadaceae; genus Chrysophaeum; species Chrysophaeum taylorii. The sequence continues at coordinate 18,280 of JAQMWT010000048.1, read as the reverse complement.
CTCGCACGACCCTAAGTGAACACCTCCTTATCCTTCTTCTCCTCCTCGAGCATCTCGACAACCCCGCCCTGCCGCAAGATCTCCCCCGGTGCTGCTGCTGCTGCTGCTTCACCGTCGAGCACTGTACTACGAGAATTTAAGTCGGCAAATAATACAAGCTGCGGCGCGACGGGATGTCAAGACGTCGACAGCCTCGCGAAGGGATGTCAAGACGTCGACAGCCTCGCGAAGGGATGTCAAGACGTCGACACAGCCTCGCGAAGGGATGTCAAGACGTCGACAGCCTCGCGAAGGGATGTCAAGACGTCGACAGCCTCGCGAAGGGATGTCAAGACGTCGACAGCCTCGCGAAGGCGAAGATCGCTGACACCACCCCTGTAATTCTAACCCAGTCAGTCATCATCAGTACGAGTCTAGAATATGACAAGTTTGATGTGATTGTTCGAAATTTGATCACACCAAATTGAATGCCTCCAAGTTTGACCGTACACACGCATCAACATGCGAATACTCGCAGCAGAAAAACATCCACGAACAAAGCCTGCGTAAGACAACGCTGATACCACGCTGTTTTCTTCGTCGCCCAAGATTATTCATTCGGATGCGCCTTATTAGTTAGTTCGATGTTTATGACAGGCTGCAGCGAACGATCCCGGTTCGCCATCTCGTGCCTTTAATAGCGGATGACATTGTTGCAGATGTCTATCAAACGCTTATGCCGAGAAAGAAGAGCCGCCTGACTCGCTAACTAACTAACTAACTAACTAACTTCAGACCTCTCCCGAGCACGGGAGCCAGGCCGGACCGGCAGGAGCCGGTACGGAATCACAGAGGAAAATCACGCAGCTGGGGTAGAGGCGAGGGACGAGGACGGACTTGTTGATGGTGGACCGCCAAAGCGCGGTCTTGTGCGAGGTCGTGCAAAAGCGTCGCAGGCCGCGGACGTGTTGGTCCACGAACAATCGACCTGTCCGTCGCGCTCTACCCAACCGAGCGAACCCCATGATTCCCAGCGCGGACTTTTTTTCCGGGTGCTAACCGGCCAGCGAGCCGCCTGACTTGCCCTCCATAAAAAGCCCTCGATGAGGACCGACAACACGGCCTCGTGCTTCGCGCGATAGATGGATCTTTTTTTGTCGGCGCGAAGGGGTTCCGAGAGCAGGTGTGCCTATTTAGCACTCGAACGACAGCGCTGTCGTCGTCGCGCTGTTGTTAACCATGTTGTTGTTGTACGCGCCGTCCGTCCGTCTAAAAACTTGCCTTCCATCTCCAACATCACAGATGCTGCTGCAAGTCGGCCTCGAGAACACACGTGCTGAAGTTGGCATCTTGGTTATTAGGTCGTCGAGAAAAGTGGACTACCCTCGTATTTTTTGCACGCTCCGAGCTGCGACAGCGTACGCGGCGATCTCTCTCATAGTCGTTTACCACCACCTTCGTCTGGGCACGCACGCGACTTGTTGTTTTCATTTTTCTCGGCGTCGTGGTCAACCGACGTCGGCGTGGTGTTTAACACCAGCACCACGCGACCCGAGCGACGACGAAACCCCCGCATCGATAGATACCGTGTTCGTTTCCAAGTCGAAGGACGCTCCACCACAGCGCGACGACATGAACAGAACCGCTGAAAGCTTGATCACGGCGGCGGGCCTTGTTTTTTTGTCACGACGAACCGTATGTTTTTTGCTCTCTAAGAGTACAAGTTTAGTCAAAACCAAGAGACGGGTTGGAAACTTGACTTTTCCCTTAAAAAAAAAAAACGGTATTAATTCCGTTGAAAAAAAAAACGTGAGGCGGACCTCGCACACATAATAAATAAATATGCTCGTGGTAAGTCCGGCTACAAGGTGAAGGTGGGAAAGTCCCCCCTACTACGTTACGTGATGGTGTGTTCGGGGGGGGTGAAGAGGTCGAAAAACTCGTTTGTATCCATCGCCTCGACCTCCGTCAGTTTCTCCGACAGTAGGCGCATCATTTCTGATTTCTGAAATTCGGTGATGTGCGGGTTCGCAGCCATCGCTCGCCAAGCTTCGGCGACGCGTTCGTCCTCAACGTACGGCGTCTTCGCGAGATACGATTTCAGTTCCGGCAAAGATCGCGGCCGCGGCGAGTGTTCCAGTTTTTCTTCTCCCTCCAAAACGAGGGTATAGGGTCCGGGGACTTCGGCGTCGCGCGCGAGAAACTCGGCGCCGGCCTTGTCGAGCGACACCCCCTTCGTTTTCCGAATCGACGAACTTTCGATCACACGCAGCCCCTCGCGGACGACGTCCTTGCCGCGACGACGCATGGCTTATTAGGGTTTACGACTAAATATTAGGGTTTAGGGTAAGCATCCATGATACATTATCTGCGGTATATTTCTTACGATATAATATTTCTGACGTCGGGTGGTGGTGGTGTACAGGGTCACTCGACACGACGTCAGTTTTTCTTTTACGTCAACTTGCAGGCTCGCAACAACGGTCTTGGTTTCTGGAGACGCATAATGATTTTGTGGGCGACGACTGGAAGCTCCAATCGTGGCGTCTGGCTAGAGGACTGGAAGCGCCAGTTGTGGCGACACTGACGGCCAGAATGGCGAAGCTGCTGCGGTGATGGCGACGACCATCTGTGTCAGGCTGCATCGCGACGGCGCCGATCGGTGATCCAAGTCCGCGTCACGAAACGAGCCAGCGACACGGTTGGCAACTCGGTGAAGTTTCACGGCGACGCCACGCGATTTTGTAAGCAGCTGGATAGATGATGACCGTCGAAGACGTTCGCGCGAGACGCCCGACGACGGACGGACGGACGGCAATGTTTTGGGTTCTGTTCTGTATTCGATGACTTCGGTCGGGTGACGCGAATGGCGCGAATGTGGGCGCGCGCTCAACATTTCGCACGTCAACATCCCTCGCTAACGTTCGGGGCTTGTGTAAAGCCGCCTACGAAGACAACCAGCGCAGATTGAGACGACGGGCCGATCAGACCAACACCGCGCGACGAGCCCAAAAAGTGTGGCCCCGACCAACCATAAAGCCCAGCGCATTCGTTTGCAATTTCGTGCCACGTCACAGGCACCCTGAGCAATTCAACGCCACCACCGACACTGAAGCCACTGCCGCCCTGCTCCCTACTTGGCCAGCAAGAAGCGGCACCCCGTAGAGCACCTCATCGTCGAGGGATTTGTCGTCCCAGGCTCGAGGCCAACGCCTGCATCCGTACGCCCGGCGTTCTCTTGCGATGATCGTGCGTCTCGCGGGCGATTGCGCGTCGGCACCTGCACACCGCGCCCTCGACCATTCGCTTCGCTGTTTTTCCTTCGGATACTGCGACGACGTCTTGCGTGAACAGCCGCGCCTTTTTTTTCTGTGGTTTAGGAGGGAGGGGATACGTGCGACGACGATGATGCGCTCCGACAAGAAGAAGAGTCCGATGATGATGCTCGGGCGGCGAACTGCAGAGTCCGCTTGCTTGTTTGTGTCCACCTTGGTGGTTGCTTTCTGGCATGACGTCAACCGTACTAACCTTTCTTACCCCTCGCGTAAAAAAAACGCAGGTTGGAGACGACGATGTGTTCGATCGAGGACGACGGAGATGATTCAGGTCACTCGAACCTGACGCAAGCGGAGATCGCGAAGCTTGCTATCGAAGAGGGCTGCCGTCCTTGCCAGGTCTTGGACCGCCTCAGAGGTGTCACGCGCAGTCGCAAAAGGAAGGCTTCGTTTGGTACGTACGCCGACATAAGCGATGACGATCTCGTCGAGGTGACCTGTCTGTCTCGTGTCGCAGACGACTCCCCGCAGATCGCGCAGGAACTCTGCGACATCTTAGAGCAGCAGCTTGGCCGCCGCATCGGTGGCACTGCGGCGGCTGCTGCTGGGGCCCTACGGAATCGTCGTCGAGCGTTTGCGGCTGCGTGCTGCGTTGCACCGAGCCCGCGACTTTTATTTTCGGCGAAATACGCTGACCGCGACACGACGTACTTCAACGGCGTGGCGCCCGACTTGACTCGAACTGCGAACTCGCCGAATTCCGTATCTACTTCCACGCCGTCATCGACCGACGTCTCGCGCGTATGCAAGTTCCCGCGCGGCGTTCCGGTGCGGCTGGAGTCGGGCACCCTCTTTTCTTTCAAGGGTTCCTCGAAGAGCTCTGGGTTGCGCGCCTCGTGCCGGTCGGCAACGGTGGCGAGTATGTGCTCGTGGACACAGTCCAGCACGGCAAGTCGACGCCGCGGCCATCCGTCGAGATCCAGCGAGGCCAGTGTTCTGATTGGAAAATTTGCCGCCGCGATGAAGAAGAAGAATAGTGCTAATGTTGAGATAAGGGTTGGTGGCGGTTCCTGAACGAGACCACGGCGAGGTGGTACGACGAGGTCTGTCGCCTGCAGCGGGACGACGGGCTCCTCGCGCGCGATGAGAATGATGACCCCGACTTGGACGTTTGGTGCCTACGGGAGGGTGTCGTACATCTTTTCCCGAGTTGCTGCCTTAATGTTCGAAAAAAAACTTTGACAAGATCTCGACCACGGCAGAGCTTTGAGGATTCCGGTCGGAGAAGGAGATGCTCGGCGACGGCGCTCGCATCATCACATTCTTTCGTGCCCGTCGCCCGCGCGACGAGAGTTAATGCTGCGCAGGTCGGACATGTCCATGCATGCTCGCCAGTATTACTATCAGGGTTTCTTCATCTTGAGGCGGGCCTCCTCCACCATATGTCGTCTACGACGGCAACGAACCGCGGACAGTAAGGCCGCCGAATCCGGTAGGGCGAGGTAGGATCCCCTTAAGCCGCTTGCCGCCGACGACGAAGCTTCACTCTGGTCGTATGTCGCAGCCTCGTACGCAGCCACTCGAATCGAGTTCACTCCACGCGTCAGCCTCGAAGACGCACTCCCTACGACCGCGTCGTAGTAGATGGTCATCATCAAAATGACTGGCGCGAGACTCTTGCAAAAGAAGAATGTTTGCATCATACCGCAATGAATGAATGAATGAATGAATGACTAGCACAATGTTGTTGCGAGTAGCTCGCTGTTGCAGATAGCTCTGCCCAAGCTGCAGGTGGTATTCTGAGGTTGTGGATAGCCATTGCTTGTCGCAGATGGTCTTCAAACGCGGGGTGGGGGAGAATGCGAGATTCCTGAGAGGGCACACCCCCTTGGCAGGTGCGGAGTCGCGACTTTGACCGTCCAGAAGCGCCATCATCATCCATGAGCGCTCAAAAACGACGCTTCATTCGTTTGCAACCCGTATCGCTGTTTAATTTAATTAGGGACGACGACGTCGTCCCTGGTTTGACGACGAGCAGAAAATTGCCCAGCGCCGTGGTATCAGAGTCGTCGCCGGGCGTGCAGACGTCGGGGGCGCCGAAAGAATTATCATCAGGCGCTCGACTGCGATTTGACGGACAACCATCTCGTTGTGAACAATTCCTGCAGCGTCCCCCGGCTTCCCGCTCGGGCGGCGAACCAACCTACGCCGGGAGGACGGATGCCCTCGCAGGATCAGGAGGCACCGTCCGACGAGCTTTCTCGACGTCGGCCGTAAGGCCGTGCTCGACGGCCGCTTTTGTGCGCCGCTTTTCTTTCTGAGCGATGCGAACAAACCACCCGTTGAAGACGGCTTGCTTCGGGAGGAACTCGTATCGATCTGGAGAGTAGGTAGCCGGGCTTCCACGCGGGCGACATGATCGAGGAAAGACTTTCAAGAAGGGAAAAGGCGTCGTCCGAGGTCGAGAGGTTTTCAGCAGAAAAGCGTCGCGAATTTGCTGAGTGGTTTGGCGCTGCTGCCTTAGAGACTCGAGTGTCATACAAATCACTGCCATCGAATTTCTTGTCGAAGAGGAACTTCGCCATCTCGACACGGTCCTTGTGGTGCGGCTCGGATCGGCTCCTTCCAAGGCGCGACCGTGACCATCGACGAGGCGCGACTCGCGTCGTCGTCCCGGTCGTGTATAATACGAGAGTTGTCTCTAGGGCTTGAAGGGGAGCGAAAATTTCGGGGTGATAGTTGTCGAGCAAGCGTAGCACTTGGCGAACGAACGAACGAACGAATCTCGCGAAGGAATCGAAGACGTCGCGGTCCCACGACCGCGAGCAAAAATTGCACTCGATGTTCTTTAATGCCGGGGGTGCAAATAGCGAGGAGCTCCTTCCGGTATACTTGTCGCTAAAGAGCGTCGGCACCGTGTCGCCCTGGGAGCGCCAACTCTGGAACAATCGGTGGATGCACGATGCCTTTTTTGGGGCGCGTATTTACGAGCCGTCGGAATCGTCCGAACCTCACAGCGAAAATTTTGGCGAACAAAGTCCCCGATTCGGGTTCAACCCCTTCGTTGGCACCGGCGCCTTCCACGCAGGCAGACAGAAGCGACGGCTTCCAAAAAGCAGCAGAGCCGCCACGTTTTTTTCCAGTTTTGCGCGGTTGAGGTCGAGCATTTTTTCGTGCGTGAGAATCGTCGGATTCTAGCACACAGACACATCCTCAAAAAAAAACAACAGATAACGAACAATTTGAGTCGCGTCAAGTGGCACCTTTGATAGACGCGCGGCACACACACACCAAGCTCTCACTCTGCGCAATTGAGACGAGCGTCGTCGCCATCTTTGCCTGCATTAATCCCGGAAGTTTGAGGGCTGTCGATTCCAATCTGGCCGGCGAAGAAGAAGAGGAAGGTGATGTACGCGATGGCCTCGACGCCGTTCTGCACGTACCCCCCGGAAATTAGTTAGAAACGCTTGGTACGCGATGCCCTCGGGGTTCTTAGGTGCGTGATCTTCGCGACGAGCCACTCTTCGTTGTTGCTTTGACGGGGGGGGATTTGGCGCGTAGACGTCGTAGAACTTCTGGTTGACGCTGTGGTGGACGAGTCAACCTGTAGGCTCACAAACTCGACTCGAAATCATCCGTATTGAAGAAGTTGATCGCGCTCGTATCAAAGTTCGCCGCAATCGGCAAACAACGCGACGGGCTCGAGGCGGAGCTCCAGCTCGAACATGCCCCCGAGAACTAACTAACTAACTAACTCCGAGGGCCTCGGCGACTCTGGAAGCAAAAATGCCCGCAACCCGTCTCGAAAAAAAAAATCTATGACAGCGAAAAGCTTGCCTTCGAAGACGATGCCGCGGCGGCGGAGGATCGAGATGGGGTCGCGCAACTTGTAGACGACGCCATTTGTTTCAGAAGAGCTGTTGCTGCACGATGCTTTTTCACAGGCCGGACGACGTTTCCTCGACCTCGTCGACGCGCGGTCGTTGAGCTTCGTGCGCAGGCAAGGCGGAGAAAGGGACTGCAGATCAGACTACCTCGATCGGGCAAGCTTCGGTCCCATCCGTGGTGCCATGCGCGTTTTTTGATGGGGGATGCTCGCTTTTGGCAGCGACCGGCCCTCGAAAGGGTCGGTTGGCATGCCGGCTTCGTTGACCGCGAATGGGATTTCCCTCGCGACCTAAAACGAGCGAAATTCGGTTCGGGTGAGCGTCTGTTCCATAATAGGAAGATCGCCATGCAATTTAGTAGCACTCGAGCTTGTCGGCAAAGGTCCCGTACAGACCATGTCTTCTAGGAGCTCGGACGGACGCACGAAACCGCGTTGCTCGAGTCGTGCCAGCTGGGTTCCCGGTCATGGTACCGACGTGTGCCTCGGACCGCCTCGGCCGCGAGGAAAAGTGCTCGCCCCCCCGTTGGCCACTCCCTCCCGACCTCGTAAGTTGTTGGGGCCAAGATTTCAACTGGTATCGCGACCCGACTCACCACGACGAGGAACGGCCGGAAACCCTCAGAAAATCGACCGACTCTCTCCAGGGAAATCGTCTTTGCGGCGGGCATCAGGCGTGTCGCTGCGCGCGAATCTTCGAATCTTCGTCTCCCTCTGAGAGCGTTCCATTTCATTCAGACTCTCTTTCGGCGGCGGCGTCACGGACGTCATCATCGGGCGCTTGACTGCTGCTGCGACGCGCACTTTCGATCGATCGCGCCGAGAAAAGCTTCTAAGCTTTACCCGAAGCGGCGGCGGCGCGCTACTTGCGCCAAATGCGCTCATCCATCACGTCACGTCGTCGGGCCTACGTGGCACCTCCTGTGGCTTGTTGAAGTTGTTGGCGACTTCATCTTTATATCATTATCACCACAAGAGTGTGCCAATCAATGCCACAAGAAAACGGGCATCTCACGAAAAGATGCAGAAGAGGTGGACGCAATGATTCGCAAGCGGAAGGCGGAGGAGGAAGCAGGCGACTCGTAGCGCCTTGGACTGTCAGAGGCTTATTTGGTTTCGGCGGAACAGGCGGCGGAAACGAACGACGAAAAAAGTTGTTTGGTGACGACGCGGAGTTGCAGCACAAGGCGGCGGCGGCGTCTGCGGCGGCGCCGACGGAAAAGAAGGAGCCAAAGAGGCGGTCACCGAAGTTGTTGAACGTGCCAACGAGGTGCCCGTCGCGTTACCGGAACGTGCAATCCGTCGCTGGCACCTAAAGTACTCACTCCCACAAAACAACTATTGTAAGGAAGCTATGACACTTACCCCTGCACCACGTATCCAGTATCCTTACGTCTTTCTCTTATCGCTCGTCTAACACCTCATTCCATTCGTAACACACCACGTATCCAGTATCCTTACGTCTTTCTCTTATCGCTAGTCTAACGCCTCATTCCATTCGTAACATGGTAGCAGGTGTTCGTTCGTTCGTTTCGATCGAACCTGCGCTTGACGTCACGGATAACGGCGACTCCTCATCGGCTTCAGTTCATTGCTACGTGTTCGGTTCGTTATCGTTTATCATGTCCTCGATCGAAATTAAGGATAGCAAGCTTTCGCAAAAACTCGATGCTTTCAGTGGTGAGCGACATCTTTTTCACCAATGGACCCGGCGTCTTGAAAAAAACATGATCATTTCCACCGGTGATCGCATTATCTTGACCACTGACACTTGGACTAGCATTTCCGCTTCTGGCTGCTCTGAAGAAGAAGAATTTGGTCTCAAGCAGCAACGCTGGTACAGTGCACTCTTCATGGCACTACCAATGCATGATACTGATCGTGCGGATATCCGTGAAAACCGCGACATGAACTTCACGCGAACAACATGACAACCGCGACATGAACTTCACGCGACTTTACAAGCGCATTACCGATGTCTACATGGGCCGTGGGGATCGCGTAGCGAACTTCCTCAACAAGTTCATCATCGGAGTATACAAGTTGCTCGGCATTTTACCTATCACCGGAGTTCAAGTTGCTCGGCATTTGTACCTGATCCGACGCACCCTCGAATGTGTCCTCGCATTTGACTACGTGCATCGTGCTTCAAGCACCCTCGAGTGTGTCCTCGCATTTGACTACGTGCATCGTGCTTCAAGCCTTACTGGCTTTGTTTTATCGTCTCGCGTTTCGTACCGATGAATGTGGTTGTACCCTTGAGAAGCTCAACAACAACCAATTTCGATGGCATGCACAACTACTTCCGCCGCGCTATCCGCCGCGTCGTCAGCCACCAGACTCTTCCAAGCTGATGCAAGCACATCAACAACCCCATCCCACGGAAGCCCCTCGTTTTTTTTGTTTTTTAGCTCCCATTGCACAGGCGCCTCGTTCTGTATTTTCCGCTATTCGTTGCTCAACCCCTCGTTCTGTATTTTCACCTCGTCGTTGCTCCACCCCTCGTTCCGTATTTTCCCCTCGTCGTTGCTCCTCTCCTCGTTCTGTCTTTTCACCTTGTCGTTGCTCCCCTCCTCGTTCTGTATTTCGCCTATTCGTTGCTCCACTCCCCGTTGTGCATTTTCAGCTATTCGTCGATCCACTCCTCGTTGTGCTTGTCGGTTTTGGTAAAAACTAGCGAATCACGTTCCATCGCGCATTTCACCTGCCACAACTACGCCGTGCCTGTCAATTTTTCGCGTGCGCAGTTTTCGTGCTTCCTATGTGGTTGGATCGCTCATCTTCGGGATCCTGGACAGACGCTTCTTTGCTGTGTGATTTGTGGTTCTCCTTCACGCACTTTTTCGCCGCTTTTCTGACCTTTAAAATTCGGTTTTGCTATCGACGTGAATTCCGTGCTCAGCACCCGCGACGCTATCTGCAATGTACTTACGTGCCACTGCGACGCTATCTGCAAGCTATCTGCGACGTTCTTACGTGCCACAACTGTTTTGCCACTGTCGCCAACTTCTACCGCAGTCTATTCGAGTATGACGAGCGAAGCTCGCGTCCACCTGATTTTTGGCGTTGGGCCATGGAAACGGCTGACTTCATCTCTGAGCGTATGCCAAATGCCTCTAATCCTGGATGTATGACGCCATATGAAATGCTGCATGAAACACTCCCGCGCGTCGATTTTCTTCGTGTTTGGGGCTGTCCTGCTGCAATTCTTACTGGCGACAAATGGCCTACCAAAGCTATAACCGGTATCTTCATTGGGTATCCCTCTGCAGGCCCTGGATATCGCATATTGCTTCAACGCCCCACAGGTCCTGTCATCCACACCTCGATTGATGTTGTTTTTGACGAAAATTTCGCTCTGCGTAAGTCACTGTCCACTTAACCCCTTCCTCCGTCTCTAGTGGATTCTCGTTTTCCTGACTTGTTTTATTACGACCCTCGTTTATCTTCGGCCGTAGCGCCCATGTCTTCTGTTTTTGATGCTCCGGAGCCGGCTTTATCGGGACTGATCACCCCTGAAACAACTCAACCGTCACTGAATACACTGTTACTGGACAATACGAAACGTGCACCATTACGTCGTGCTAAACGGGGCCGACCGCGCAAAGTCGACCAACGCGCGTTACAACAACCAACAAACTTTTTTACGGGCCATTCTGTTTCATCCTGTCACAATGTCGATACGGGCCATTCTGTTTCCTCCTGTCACGATGTTGATTCTGTTTCCTCTGTCGCTTCTGTTTCCCCTGTAACTCTTTGTATGTCTCTTCTGTTAGCTTTCGTTTGTTAGTTCATTATGTCTTCCTTCCCCTTTGTTTAGCTAACACCCTTGTTGATCCCCATGCACACGTTTATTACTCTGCTTCCGAAGAAATTTCACAATATTCCCACCTTGACGAAAACACTATTACTTCCACCCATTTACGTGAAGCTTTAGCTCCGACCAATCCTGAGCGTCCTGGCTGGTTGCAAGCCATCGCTAAAGAATACAGCTCTCTTGGTCAACTTGGTTGTCGGGATGTGATTCGCCTCCTGAGACTTTTTCTCGCAACATTTGTACCCTCACGTGGATCCTCCGCAAGAAGTATGATTCTGGCCGCTTCAAATCGTACAAGGCTCGCCTTGTCGTCCGCGGTTACACCCAGGTTCACGGCATTGATTATCATGACACCTACTCACCGGTTGCCAACATCGTCACGATCCGTTTCTTTCTAACCTTTGTCGCTGTTCATGACTGGGATTTGCACAAGTTGGATGTCAGCTCCGCTTTTATTCAAGCTCCCATTGACGAAGACATCTATGTCTGGCCACCCGAAGGCTATGCTCCTCGCCAACCCACCGATGGTTCCAAAATCGTTTACAAGCTCCGTCGCTCTTGGTATGGTTGCAAACAAGCTTGTCGTAATTGGTGGCTTTATTTGGAACGCTTCCTTCTCAATGATTGTGGCTTCGTCCGCGGATCTGGTGACACTTGCCATTACTAGCTCGTGCTCAATTCTACCGTTGTCCTACGTCCCTCGTTCTTGTCGTTGATGATCTTCTTGTGGCGCACCTCGTCATTGCATTGGCCATTACCAAGCCTTTTTCCTCCGTTTCCGCGCTTTCACTGACGTCAATGAACTTGACCTCACCACTTACGTTGGTCTTCGCATTACGCGTGATCGCCCCCAGAGAACCCTCACTCTTGACCAATCCCATGCTATCCGTGAAATTCTTACCGAACATCGCTTCATCAACAGTGAACCTGAACTGTCTCCCGCTCCCAAAGGTCTGCATCTTTCTGCGGCTGATTGTCCTGCTCCTGGTTCTCCAGATCACATTTTCATGGCACGCATCCCTTTTCGCCGTATTGTTGGCTGTGTTTTATTTATTTCCGTCATGACTCGCCCTGATATCACTTGGTCCGTCAATCAGTGTGCGCGTTTTTCCAACAATCCTGGTAAACCCCACTGGCACGCTTTATCCCACACTCTGCGTTATCTCAACGGTACTCAGGATCTTGCCTTATTCTTGGTCGCGATTCTACCCTTCATCTCTGTGGTTACTCCGACTCCAGCTGGGCCGACGACCCTGATGACCGCCACTCTACAACTGGTTTTTGTTTTCTCCTTGCTGGCTCTATGATAGCCTACTGCTCCCGCTCGCAATACTTACTTGCTCGCTCTTCTTTTGAAGCTGAATTGCTCGCTCTTTACGCTGCTACTGCTGAGCTCTCTTGGCTTCTCACACTTTTTGATGACTTTGATCTCCCTCGTCACACGGTCCCAATGTATGTTGATAATAGCACCACCGTCACCCAAGTTCGTCTCCAATGTCTCACACGGCGCACCCGCCATATTGACATTCGCTTTTACAGTACCGCCGAATATCATCGCAACCACATCATTGATCTCAAAACAAACAACCCCGCCTTCACAATCTTAGCGACATTTTCACCCGCAGTACGGAAGCTCCTTCCTTCCTCCGGCTTCGTGCTCTTTACCTCACTTCGTGATCTTCGCCCTGATCTCTGCTGTTTTCTTGCCACAACGCCTCTGTGACGTCTTCCTCAAAGCTTCTCCTCTGTGAGCGTCTCACTTACCCCCTTTTTCCTTTTCCTTCTTTTTCCAGCACCTGTGTGAGGACCTCACTTACCCCCTTTTTCCTTTTCCTTCTTTTCCAGCACCTGTGTGAGGAAGCTATGACACTTACCCCTGCACCACGTATCCAGTATCCTTACGTCTTTCTCCTATCGCTAGTCTAACGCCTCATTCCATTCGTAACAACTATATACTCCGCCAACGGACACACACCTAAAGTACTGACGCCCGCAAACCGACTATATACTCAGCCAACGGACGTGAGGGTATCGACCCACAAACCGACTATATACTTACCCAACGGACACGTCGGGTCCTGCTGCTACAGAATTACTATTCGCCAAACGGCCTTGTGAGAACTGAAATGGAGATGTGAGAACTATAATGGGACCTCATAGCGATAAGGGGATGACGTAGGGATACTGGATACGTGGTGCAGGGGTAAGTGTCATAGCATCCTCACACAGGTGCTGGAAAAGAAAGAAAAGGAAGAAAAAGGGGTAAGTGAGGTCCTCACACAGGTGCTGGAAAAAGAAAGAAAAGGAAAAAAAGGGGTAAGTGAGACGTTCACAGAGGAGAAGCTTGAAGGAAGACGTCAGGAGAGGCAGTGTGGCAGAAAGAGACAGGAGATATCAGGGCGAAGTCACGAGGTGAGGTAACGAGCACGAAGCCGGAAGAAGGAAGGAGCTTCGTACTGCGGGTGAAGATATCGCTAAGGTTGTCACGGCGGTGATGTGTTGGAGATCAATGATGTGGTTGCGATGATATTCGGCGGTGCTGTAAAAGCGAATATCAATATGGCGGGTGCGCCGCGTGAGACATTGGAGACGGACTTGGGTGACGGTGGTGCTGTTATCGACATACATTGGTACCGTGTGACGAGGGAGATCAAAGTCATCAAAAAGTTTGAGAAGCCAAGAGAGCTCAGCAGTATTCAAAAGAGGAGCGGGCGAGGAGGTACTGCGAGCGTGAGCAGCAGGCTATCATAGAGTCAGCAAGGAGAAAACAAAAGCCAGTGGTGGAGTGGCGGTCATCAGGGTCGTCGGCCCAGCTGGAGTCGGAAGAACCACAGAGACGAAGGGTAGAATCGCGACCAAGAACAAGGGCAAGATCTTGAGAACCATTGAGATAACGAAGGGTATGGGATAAAGCGTGCCAGTGGGGTTTACCAGGATTGTGTGAAAAACGCGCACACTGATTGACGGGCCAAGTGATATCAGGGCGAGTCATGACGGAAATAAATAAAACACAGCCAACAATACGACGAAAAGGGATGCGTGCCATGAAGACGTGATCGGGAGAGCCAGGAGCAGGACAATCAGCCGCAGAAAGATGAAGACCTTTGGGAGCGGGAGTCAGTTCTGGTTTACTGTTGATGAAGCGATGGTCGGTAGGATTTCACGGATAGCATGGGATTGGTCAAGAGTGAGGGTTCTCGAGGGCGATCACATGCGAAGACCAACGTAAGAGGTGAGGTCAAGTTCATTGACGTCAGTGAAGGTCGGAAACGGAGGAAGAAGGCTTGGTAATGGCCAAGGCAATGACGAGGGTGCGCCACAAGAAGATCATCAACGACAAGAACGACGTAGGACAACGGTAGAATTAAGCACGAGCTTGTAACTGCAAGTGTCACCAGATCCGCGGACGAAGCCACAATCATTGATTGACAAGGAAGCGTTCCAAATAAAGCCACCAATTACGACAAGCTTGTTTGCAACCATACCAAGAGCAACGGAGCTTGGAAACGATTTTGGAACCATCGGTGGGTTGGCGAGGAGCATAGCCTTCGCGTGGCCAGACATAGATGTCTTCGTCAATGGGAGCTTGGATAAAAGCGGAGCTGACGTCCAACTTGTGCAAATACCAGTCATGAACAGCAACAAAAGTAAGAAAGAAACGGATGGTGACGATGTTAGCAACCGGCGAGTAGGTGTCGTGATAATCAATGCCGTGAACCTGGGTGTAACCGCGGACAACGAGGCGAGCCTTGTACGATTTGAAGCGGCCAGAGTCATACTTCTCGCGGAGGATCCACTTGAGGGTACAGATTTTGAAAAAGTCGAAGGAACGCGAACAACATCCCAGCAACCAAGCTGACCGAGGGAATCATATTCCTTGGCGATGGCTTGCAACCAGCCAGGACGCTCAGGATTTGTCTGAGCAAAAGCTTCGCGTAAATGGGTGGAAGTGACATTTTGATCGTCAATGTAAGAATACTGAGAGGTTTCTTCGGAAGCAGAGTAGTGAACATGTGCATGGGGATCAACGAGGGTGTGAGCTAGACAAAGGGGAAGGAAGACATAATGAACTAACAAACGAAAGCTAGAATAAGAGACATACAGAGAGTGACAGGAGGAAACAGAATCGACATTGTGACAGGATGAAACAGAATCGACATTGCGTTGTTGACAAACGCCAGCATGAAAGTTCGATGGTTGAGTTGGTTTGGTTGGTAATGCGCTTTGGTCGACTTTGCGCGGTCGGCCCCGTTTGGCTCGACGTAATGGTGCACTTTCGTATTGTCCGTTGACGGTTGTGGTATTGTTTCTGGGGTGATCAGTCCCGATAAGGCCGGCTCCTGAGCATCAAAAACAGGAGACAAGGGAGCAACAGCGGAAGACAAACGAGGGTCATAATAAAATAAGTCAGGAAAACGAGAATCCACAAGAGGAGGAGGAAGGGGTTGGGAGGACAGGGAAGTCTTACGCAAAGCAAAGCTCTCGTCGAAAGTAACATCAATGGAAGTGTGAATGACTGGACCAGTGGGGCGTTGAAGAATGATGCGATAACCGGGACCAGCAGAGGGGATACCCAATGAAGATACCTGTTATAGCTTTGGTAGGCCATGTGTCGGCAGTAAGAATTGCAGCAGGACAGCCCCAAACACGAAGAAAATCGACACGGGGGGGAGTTTCATGTAGCATTTCATATGGCGTCATGTAACCAGGGTTAGAGGCGCTTGGCATGCGCTCGGAGATGAAGTCAGTCGTTTCCATGGCCCAACGCCAAAAATCAGGTGGACGGTGCGCATGCACCAAAAGAGCGCGAGTAATATCAGCAGATGCGCGATGAGAGCGTTCCACAACACCAGAAAAAGCGTGCGCCTGTGAAGTTTTGGACTGAGCAGCAGGAGCCCGTTTGAGAGCGATGTTGTGCCCAGACAGAAGGTTTCGAATTGACCCATAAGAGAGCGGTCACGATCGGTGTAGATGAGGGCGATACGATATCCAAATGGGCGAAATACGGTTGACAGAAAAAGTTCGAGTTGACGAGCGTTCGTAAGTGCATCGTGGCGGGGGGCAAAGTAGCGTGTGCGGCGGCGCGTATGATCATCAACAAACGTAAGGATGGCGCGGTCTTGGTAGACGAAAGAAGGAACACCTATAAACATGAGATCTGCGTGGATAATAAGATAAGGAGCAACGGCACGTGGACGGGACAAAGGCTTGGTGGCAGGAATCGAGGTGGAAGTGGAGGCATGTGCTTTACGTTGGCCAACATGCGCACCATGCCTTTTACCTAAAGCACAAGCAGGACAAAAAGAAAGAGACGCGGAACTTGGGAGAGCGGGGCACCAACAGCGAGAGAAGACAAACGTCGGATATAAGAGGACTATAGTGACCAAGACGAGCATGCGATGTCGATATAAGAGGGACTATAGTGACCAAGACGAGCATGCCAAAGGTCGAAGGTAAGTTGAGTGCGTTGAGACACAGCGGGAAACGCACAAGGGTCATGGACGCGAGGGCAAGAAGAAAATGCCACAAAAGGTGAAACGAAGTCCGCGTAGGGCGCAGCGGTCGTATTGCCGATCCAACAGACGATCAAAAGAAGACCACAGCGACGAAGCAGGGGAATAACGTGATGCGTGTCGGTGACGTAAAATACGTTGCGGATGAATAGGGCCAACATCCTGAATCGTATGACAATCGTAACCAACTTGCTCAAGGGCATGATCCGAAAGAGTCCGTTTGTCACCAAGGCCAGGAGAGATGAGGGTATGCGGGAACGCGACATGGATGCCATGAGGGCGGAAAGAGTGGGTGCAGGAGAAGGAAGACCACGATTGTCGAGAGGACCAATTGAAGGGAAACGTTAAGTGAGCAGTGCAAGAACCAGAAACAGAGCCAGTGCCGATAGCAGAAGTGAGGAGTGCTGTTGAGTGTTGTCAAGGTCAGTGAAACCAGCAGGAGAATTGAAGAGATTGACGTTAGCACCGGTATCGTAGACGACGAGGCGAAGGTTGTTGCTGTGCAGGTAGTCGCGCTCACGAGCGGTGAGCAGAGCGGTAAGGGCATTGGTGGAGGAAAGGACTTGGTGAATGGAGGCGGAGATGGAAAGAAGATGGAAATTGAAAGACGGATAGGTGGGTGCAGAAAGAAAGAGATGGGTCAGGAGGGGAAGATATGGCGGTGGGAGGCGGGACAGAGGGTGGTGGAGGGTGGCAACGCAAGAAGCGGCGGAGAGGGTGAGATGGGGGCAAGAGGGGATGGGGGCGGAAAGATAGTTTGGTAGAATGGTGGATGGGCTCGAGGTGGGTATTGGGGATTGGATCGAGGTGGGTATTGGGGACGAGGGCGAGGCGGGCTGCAGGGGGGAGAGCATATAGTGCTGACGCTTACGACAATCCTTCTGGTGATGGCCAGGAATACCACAAAGTGACAAAGGTCAGTAGGGCGCGGCGCTTGCGGGGGAAAGAACCACCGGAAAATGGAGGCGAAGGCCGGGAACGGAAAGGTGGGCGAGGGCGAGAACGCTGTTGGGGGCGCAAAGTATTGAGACGATGAGGCATTTATCCGAAGGATGGTTGGTACGACCGCAAAAAAGTTGCAAGTTCACGAGGGCGGGGACCCTCGCGGAGCGTAGCATGGACAAGCGCAGACTTGGTCTGAAGATAATCGAAAACTTTCTGTTGAGGCGATCAACGAAACCATCATATATGTGCGCAGTTTAAGTCAAGTGCAATGAGATCCTTAGGCAAGATCGAGTCGGGAATTTTCTTTCGTCTGAAGCAATGCAATGCAGGAGTGTCTGGGAAATCTTGATGATGATGCCGAGACAACGAACACCAGTGATGAACTAACTTGTTAAGAAAAGACTCAAGTTCACGATATTGTTGCATACCAAGGAATGCAAGGAAGCAATTGCAGATGAGCGACACGATCTCCATGGCCCATGTAAACATCAGTAATGCGCTTGTAAAAAAAACCGCGTGAAGTTCATATCGCGGTTTTCACGGATGTCCGCACGATCAGTATCATGATTGGAAGTGCCATGAACAGTGCAGAGTACCACGTTGCTGCTTGACACCAAATTCGTCGTCAGAGCAGCCAGAGGTGAGATGCTGGTCCAAGTGCGCTGGTCAAAATAATGCGATCGCCGGTGGAAAATGATCATGTTTTCCAGGCGCCGGGTCCATTGGTGGAAAAGATGTCGCTCACCGCTGAAGGCATCAAGTTTTTGCGAAAAACTTGATATCTTTAATTTCGATCGAGGACATGATAGACGATAACGAACCAAACACGTAGACAATGAACTGAAAGCCGAGGAGGAGTCGCCAC
>JAQMWT010000047.1:0-271498 GCA_029834535.1 Chrysophaeum taylorii | reverse complement strand
AAAAAATTGGAGAAGGAAGAGCGAAAGAATAGACAGCAAAATGGAGACGCAGAAGGAATGAGAGTTAAAAAGACTTAGAGAGAGGAGCGGCAGGCGTATGTATGAAGAAAGATACGAAAAAACGACGCTAGGAGACGGTCACGGCATAATACCTTACCTCCCAAACAGGCCGTTCTAGTTTTGTCCAGGCGAAGCGGCCGAATGTCGCGAGAACACATGGTAATCACATGTCATCAGCATCCACGGTATATGCAACAATGATGTCAACGAGCTCCGCAGGCAAAACGACCGCGCACGAAGTTATAAACAACGTCGTTGCCATATCCAACGGGGGGAGCAGACGAATGCCGCGTCCGTAAATGAAGAGAAAGGGGAGTGTGGGGAGCAGAGAGACGGAAGATAAACCAGTCGCGAAAAGTCGTGCTCGCGAGTACAAAAGGATGAAGCAGCAGAGTAGCCACAGAACTCTTTGTCGCCGTCGTCAAAGTGGGATGTGAGCACGTAGTCAACAGATGGTGAAGCGACTCGAAGCACCAGGGCGGCGACAACAGCGACACGTGTGATCAGGGACAGCAAACCCCGAGAGCGCTGTCGTATGGCTAATTGCGCCATGAGGAACTCATTGAACCTGCATGGCGCGTCTCATGCAGGACTTGCACGGTCCGACAATAGACGTTTGGGCGAACCAAGATTGAGGGTCGACATCCGAAGGCTCATATGCACGAAGGTGCGCAACGCCAAGCTGCGTCGGCAAAGTCGAGAAAACCCCATCAAAAGACGGCGCCGCTGCAAGCCGACAAACCAGCGCGGGCCATGACAGAAATGCGAGCAAGAAGGGTCATCCGCACGCGCAACACGCCGCAAGACCATCAGTAAGATGCTGGAGAGACTCGACAATGGTGAACTGGGCAGAGGATTTGCGGTGTTCGGGGTTGCCACGCACCCACTCGAAGTCACACGATCAAAATGCGCCGCTAGGCGCGGAGTGTGGAACGCAACCTCATCCCGAATGTCGCAGGATGTGACTGTGGCGCGCTGCGAGAAGCTAGAATGTGCAAGCCCTTATCGTCAAGAAGAGCTCTCGCGGGCATTGAATTTAACCGAGGAAGCACATCATGCGTGAAGGGATATAAAAGTCCAGCTTGTGCGACGTAAAGTGCGCAGTCTCATCCCAAATATCGACGGATGTGACTGGGACGCGCTGCGAGACGCCAGAACGCGCGAGCACAGCGCCCTTATTGTCAAGAGCAGCTCTCTGGCGCAACCGAGGGAACAAATTACGAAGGAATCAAAATGCAGCGATGCCCAAGACCTGAGCGAGATACGCAGGTAGAGTTCCAGGGCCGGGAGTGACCCGCAAAGCGAAAGCGTAGAGGCGTGGGGCGATAGGGTCGAAAATGGCCACAGCAACCCCACCCTCACCTCTGCACCCATTTCCGTCGCTGGCCACGTAGAGATCTGGTCGGTGGGTAGTCGGGCATCACAGCCATCACGTGCAGAGCAAGGCGTGGCCCGCGTAGGAAACAGTCGCGGGGTAGGTGCCCCAACCGAGGTCCGGAGAGAGGAAGGGGCGTGGGATGCATGTATGGATGTGTTACGGCGGGTATTGGAACGAGGAGTTTCGTCATACATGCGGCGTGGCCTAGTGGCAAAGAGAAATGTTCCGATGAAACTCGCCAGCAGAGCGGCGACGTTGCACGTGGAGGCGATGCAAACCGACTCAAGAAACCGTAATAGCTGTGGCAGTCGGGATAAACCACAATGTACGATCCCAGTCTGTCCCGGGAGAAAACAGAAGTGTCGCACAGCCTTCAGTGTCGAAGGCCACTGGTCGCCACCAGCGCAATAATGAATGCGGACGTGTCTGCAGCGGCCCGTGTCGCCGTGCCAAACCCCTTCGATTTTACCATAAGCCGAACCTGGATGCAGCTCGCGGTGGTAGGTCGGGGATTTCAGTTCACAGTCAAGCGCGCTATAACCACTCGTGTCTCGCACCTCAACTATGCGCAAGCGGCCGTCAACCATGCACAAGGCAACATGTCAACACGGGTGACACTTGCCATAGTGCGATCAGCCCGAATCCCGGGCCCAACAAGACCGGTAGCATCCACATGGACGAAGTAATGTCTTCAAGCGCCCGACGCACCAAGCACGGTCCGCCGCCGAAGGAGGAACACATGCGACAAGAAAGGCACAGCCGTCCGCCGCGAGGAAGGGGGTAGACCACCAAACCTTGTTCTCGTGGCCCACCCGCTGCATTTTGATAATATCCGGGGCCGGTCAACCAAAGCAGCCAGCGTGAGATCCACGACGGTCCGATCAGAGTCAGCGGCGGAAACAGGGAGCGGTCCACCCGAGCAAGTTGCACGTCGGTTGCGCTGGTCAATACGATGGTGCTCTCGACCCAGCCGAAACGTGTACGATTCGTGGTAATGAAGGTGAGCAAACTGGCATTTACAGACGAATGTGCCCCTCAATCACCCTTGTCGCAAGGGCACCGCGATGCAAGGAACGCGCCATCCATTTCAAAGGACCCGCATGAATTTCGTCAACCCAAGATGGTGGTGATCTGGCATTTTCGAGGGTTGCGGATGTTCGAGAACCCAACCGATACGGAGTCGACCATTTCAACCAACCGAATCTTTCATTCCAAATGTTTCCTTCGCGCCCGGACATCGGTTCAAAGTAATTAGATTTAGTGTGTACCATGGTAGACTTATAGCAACCAGAAGAGTCTACAGTATCATGACAGGCAAGGGGTGGGCGGCGTGCTCCTCCTGGGGAGACTGACGCAGAAAGGCGGTGAACTGGGGACAGGGGTGTTTCAGGGTTGTTCATGCATGCGCGCAAGGGCCGAAAGGATCGTCCCTCTTAGAAGGCCCATACGAGCAAGGGCTGGCGGGTAATGTTGGACGAAACACGAAGGGCCACGGTGCGCCGAGGCGCCAGGAAAATGTGGGTGTCGACGATGCCAGGGCAATCTAGGACGCAGCGTTCCATCATCGCCTTGCGCTCGACGCGCAGGAGCTCGTCGATCTCCGTCTGGCGCTTCTCGCGTTCCTTGCGGGCGCTCGCCTCGGCTTGAGCGTGCTCCCGCGCGAGGGCAGCGAGCTCCCGCGTCTTAACCTCGCGATCCTCGCGAGCCTCGGCCGCCTTGGCCTCGAGCTCGGCCAGTTTTTGCAACCTGACCTTGGCCGCAGGGTCGGCGCGCTCTTCGGCTGTCGTCTCCGCATTAGCGTCGTCTTCGGCATCTTCCTTCTGCGCGCCAGTCTCCTCGCGATTCGCCACCAAAGAGTCTTTCTTGGCTTCGAGATTGGCGTACAGGCCCTGGACGCGCTCTCGCATAGCATCGACTCGCGCTTCTCGTCCGGGTCCTCGCTGACGGTTGCCTCCAATTCACGGAGGCGCTCTTCGAACTCACGCACGAGCTCCATCCCCTTCAACATCTCTTCGCTCCCTCGCGTATCGTTGGTTCGTGCTTCCATCTCGGTGTGATAGGTGTTTTCCTTTTGTTCGTCTGCGACGCTTTGGTCTTATCAAAGTGATATCTTCGATTTCGAAATCCTTCAGGACTCTTCTTCTCCATCGTCCTCTCTTTCGATTTCGAAGAGCGTTCTCCATCGTTCTTGAGAAAACGATACCTTACCCTCGTAATATGTGCTGAGTGGGAGGGATGCGTGCGGGGGCGAGGCGGGGTAGTCAGACCCCGCGGAGCCAGCGCGGGTGCACAGTCAGAATGCTCAGTGACGTAGACGGATTTCGAGACACGTTTCCGGTCAGACAATTTCGAAACAATGATGTGGCGTAGGAGGCAACATCAATGATTGATTTACGGCAAGAGCCTTCTTGCAGTCGTGACTCATCCGAGATAGGGTCGAGGCACAGCGCTGGCGAAGATGCGCTCAACGCACAGACGCCGCTTAACTATGCGCCGTTACGACACTCGCGCTCGGCGCTCTCCGCGATGCAATCATTACGTGTTTTCCCGCGAACTATCCAGCCACGTTTTTCGGGTGACGCTCGTAGTCTCTCGCGGACATGCATGTGCTCTTCCCTCTTTGTCGAGGTCCCGGGCATACTCTGCACCCCCTGCAGGATCACCGTCCTCATAGGGGCCTCGAACTCGCCCCGATGCTCCTTTCTTCTTTCCGCTACTCTTTTTCGCATTACCAATTTCGAAGCCAAACGATGGTTCGCAATTCCCGGGCTCAAAGAGCGAGAATGGTTGAGCACAGAGGGAATCAGAGAAGAAGCAAGAACGCAAAGGGAGACGGCAGAAGCAGGAAGGGGAGGGACAACCCGGACAAGTGAGGATAGCAAAAAAATTGGAGAAGGAAGAGCGAAAGAATAGACAGCAAAATGGAGACGCAGAAGGAATGAGAGTTAAAAAGACTTAGAGAGAGGAGCGGCAGGCGTATGTATGAAGAAAGATACGAAAAAACGACGCTAGGAGACGGTCACGGCATAATACCTTACCTCCCAAACAGGCCGTTCTAGTTTTGTCCAGGCGAAGCGGCCGAATGTCGCGAGAACACATGGTAATCACATGTCATCAGCATCCACGGTATATGCAACAATGATGTCAACGAGCTCCGCAGGCAAAACGACCGCGCACGAAGTTATAAACAACGTCGTTGCCATATCCAACGGGGGGAGCAGACGAATGCCGCGTCCGTAAATGAAGAGAAAGGGGAGTGTGGGGAGCAGAGAGACGGAAGATAAACCAGTCGCGAAAAGTCGTGCTCGCGAGTACAAAAGGATGAAGCAGCAGAGTAGCCACAGAACTCTTTGTCGCCGTCGTCAAAGTGGGATGTGAGCACGTAGTCAACAGATGGTGAAGCGACTCGGAAGCACCAGGGCGGCGACAACAGCGACACGTGTGATCAGGGACAGCAAACCCCGAGAGCGCTGTCGTATGGCTAATTGCGCCATGAGGAACTCATTGAACCTGCATGGCGCGTCTCATGCAGGACTTGCACGGTCCGACAATAGACGTTTGGGCGAACCAAGATTGAGGGTCGACATCCGAAGGCTCATATGCACGAAGGTGCGCAACGCCAAGCTGCGTCGGCAAAGTCGAGAAAACCCCATCAAAAAGACGGCGCCGCTGCAAGCCGACAAACCAGCGCGGGCCATGACAGAAATGCGAGCAAGAAGGGTCATCCGCACGCGCAACACGCCGCAAGACCATCAGTAAGATGCTGGAGAGACTCGACAATGGTGAACTGGGCAGAGGATTTGCGGTGTTCGGGGTTGCCACGCACCCACTCGAAGTCACACGATCCAAAATGCGCCGCTAGGCGCGGAGTGTGGAACGCAACCTCATCCCGAATGTCGCAGGATGTGACTGTGGCGCGCTGCGAGAAGCTAGAATGTGCAAGCCCTTATCGTCAAGAAGAGCTCTCGCGGGCATTGAATTTAACCGAGGAAGCACATCATGCGTGAAGGGATATAAAAGTCCAGCTTGTGCGACGTAAAGTGCGCAGTCTCATCCCAAATATCGACGGATGTGACTGGGGCGCGCTGCGAGACGCCAGAACGCGCGAGCACAGCGCCCTTATTGTCAAGAGCAGCTCTTTGGCGCAACCGAGGGAACATATTACGAAGGAATCAAAATGCAGCGATGCCCAAGACCTGAGCAAGATACGCAGATAGAGTTCCAAGGCCGGGAGTGACCCGCAAAGCGAAAGCGTAGAGGCGTGGGGCGATAGGGTCGAAAATGGCCACAGCAACCCCACCCTCACCTCTGCACCCACTTCCGTCGCTGGCCACGTAGAGATCTGGTCGGTGGGTAGTCGGGCATCACAGCCATCACGTGCAGAGCAAGGCGTGGCCCGCGTAGGAAACAGTCGCGGGGTAGGTGCCCCAACCGAGGTCCGGGAGAGAGGAAGGGGCGTGGGATGCATGTATGGATGTGTTACGGCGGGTATTGGAACGAGGAGTTTCGTCATACATGCGGCGTGGCCTAGTGGCAAAGAGAAATGTTTCCGATGAAACTCGCCAGCAGAGCGGCGACGTTGCACGTGGAGGCGATGCAAACCGACTCAAGAAACCGTAATAGCTGTGGCAGTCGGGATAAACCACAATGTACGATCCCAGTCTGTCCCGGGAGAAAACAGAAGTGTCGCACAGCCTTCAGTGTCGAAGGCCACTGGTCGCCACCAGCGCAATAATGAATGCGGACGTGTCTGCAGCGGCCCGTGTCGCCGTGCCAAACCCCTTCGATTTTACCATAAGCCGAACCTGGATGCAGCTCGCGGTGGTAGGTCGGGGATTTCAGTTCACAGTCAAGCGCGCTATAACCACCCGTGTCTCGCACCTCAACTATGCGCAAGCGGCCGTCAACCATGCACAAGGCAACATGTCAACACGGGTGACACTTGCCATAGTGCGATCAGCCCGAATCCCGGGCCCAACAAGACCGGTAGCATCCACATGGACGAAGTAATGTCTTCAAGCGCCCGACGCACCAAGCACGGTCCGCCGCCGAAGGAGGAACACATGCGACAAGAAAGGCACAGCCGTCCGCCGCGAGGAAGGGGGTAGACCACCAAACCTTGTTCTCGTGGCCCACCCGCTGCATTTTGATAATATCCGGGGCCGGTCAACCAAAGCAGCCAGCGTGAGATCCACGACGGTCCGATCAGAGTCAGCGGCGGAGACAGGGAGCGGTCCACCCGAGCAAGTTGCACGTCGGTTGCGCTGGTCAATACGATGGTGCCCTCGACCCAGCCGAAACGTGTACGATTCGTGGTAATGAAGGTGAGCAAATTGGCATTTACAGACGAATGTGCCCCTCAATCAGCCTTGTCGCAAGGGCACCGCGATGCAAGGAACGCGCCATCCATTTCAAAGGACCCGCATGAATTTCGTCAACCCAAGATGGTGGTGATCTGGCATTTTCGAGGGTTGCGGATGTTCGAGAACCCAACCGATACGGAGTCGACCATTTCAACCAACCGAATCTTTCATTCCAAATGTTTCCTTCGCGCCCGGACATCGGTTCAAAGTAATTAGATTTAGTGTGTACCATGGTAGAGTTATAGCAACCAGAAGAGTCTACAGTATCATTACGGGCAAGGGGTGGGTGGCGTGCTCCTTGAAAGGCGGTGAACTGGGGACAGGGGTGTTTCAGGGTTGTTCATGCATGCGCGCAAGGGCCGAAAGGATCGTCCCTCTTAGATGGCCCAGACGAGCAAGGGCAGGCGGGTAATGTTGGACGAAGCACGAAGGGCCACGGTGCGCCGAGGCGCCAGGAAAAGGTGGGTGTCGACGATGCCAGGGCAATCTAGGACGCAGCGTTCCATCATCGCCTTGCGCTCGACGCGCAGGAGCTCGTCGATCTCCGCCTGGCGCTTCTCGCGTTCCTTGCGGGCGCTCGCCTCGGCTTGAGCGTGCTCCCGCGCGAGGGCAGCGAGCTCCCGCGTCTTAACCTCGCAATCCTCGCGAGCCTCGGCCGCCTTGGCCTCGAGCTCGGCCAGTTTTTGCAACCTGACCTTGGCCGCAGGGTCGGCGCGCTCTTCGGCTGTCGTCTCCGCATTAGCGTCGTCTTCGGCATCTTCCTTCTGCGCGCCAGTCTCCTCGCGATTCGCCACCAAAGAGTCTTTCTTGGCTTCGAGATTGGCGTACAGGCCCTGGACGCGCTCTCGCATAGCATCGACTCGCGCCTTCTCGTCCGGGTCCTCGCTGATGGCTGCCTCCAATTCACGGAGGCGCTCTTCGAACTCACGCACGAGCTCCATCCCCTTCAACATCTCTTCGCTCCCTCGCGTATCGTTGGTTCGTGCTTCCATCTCGGTGTGATAGGTGTTTTCCTTTTGTTCGTCTGCGACGCTTTGGTCTTATCAAAGTGATATCTTCGATTTCGAAATCCTTCAGGACTCTTCTTCTCCATCGTCCTCTCTTTCGATTTCGAAGAGCGTTCTCCATCGTTCTTGAGAAAACGATACCTTACCCTCGTAATATGTGCTGAGTGGGAGGGATGCGTGCGGGGGCGAGGCGGGGCAGTCAGACCCCGCGCAGCCAGCGCGGGTGCACAGTCAGAATGCTCAGTGACGTAGACGGATTTCGAGACACGTTTCCGGTCAGACAATTTCGAAACAATGATGTGGCGTAGGAGGCAACATCAATGATTTACGGCAAGAGCCTTCTTGCAGTCGTAACTCATCCGAGATAGGGTCGAGGCACAGCGCTGGCGAAGATGCGCTCAACGCACAGACGCCGCTTAACTATACGCCGTTACGACACTTGCGCTTGGCGCTCTCCGCGATGCAATCATTACGTGTTTTCCCGCGAACTATCCAGCCACGGTTTTCGGGTGACGCTCGTAGTCTCTCGCGGACATGCATGTGCTCTTCCTTGATGTGAGCACGTAGTCAACAGATGGTGAAGCGACTCGGAAGCACCAGGGCGGCGACAACAGCGACACGTGTGATCAGGGACAGCAAACCCCGAGAGCGCTGTCGTATGGCTAATTGCGCCATGAGGAACTCATTGAACCTGCATGGCGCGTCTCATGCAGGACTTGCACGGTCCGACAATAGACGTTTGGGCGAACCAAGATTGAGGGTCGACATCCGAAGGCTCATATGCACGAAGGTGCGCAACGCCAAGCTGCGTCGGCAAAGTCGAGAAAACCCCATCAAAAAGACGGCGCCGCTGCAAGCCGACAAACCAGCGCGGGCCATGACAGAAATGCGAGCAAGAAGGGTCATCCGCACGCGCAACACGCCGCAAGACCATCAGTAAGATGCTGGAGAGACTCGACAATGGTGAACTGGGCAGAGGATTTGCGGTGTTCGGGGTTGCCACGCACCCACTCGAAGTCACACGATCCAAAATGCGCCGCTAGGCGCGGAGTGTGGAACGCAACCTCATCCCGAATGTCGCAGGATGTGACTGTGGCGCGCTGCGAGAAGCTAGAATGTGCAAGCCCTTATCGTCAAGAAGAGCTCTCGCGGGCATTGAATTTAACCGAGGAAGCACATCATGCGTGAAGGGATATAAAAGTCCAGCTTGTGCGACGTAAAGTGCGCAGTCTCATCCCAAATATCGACGGATGTGACTGGGACGCGCTGCGAGACGCCAGAACGCGCGAGCACAGCGCCCTTATTGTCAAGAGCAGCTCTCTGGCGCAACCGAGGGAACAAATTACGAAGGAATCAAAATGCAGCGATGCCCAAGACCTGAGCGAGATACGCAGGTAGAGTTCCAGGGCCGGGAGTGACCCGCAAAGCGAAAGCGTAGAGGCGTGGGGCGATAGGGTCGAAAATGGCCACAGCAACCCCACCCTCACCTCTGCACCCATTTCCGTCGCTGGCCACGTAGAGATCTGGTCGGTGGGTAGTCGGGCATCACAGCCATCACGTGCAGAGCAAGGCGTGGCCCGCGTAGGAAACAGTCGCGGGGTAGGTGCCCCAACCGAGGTCCGGGAGAGAGGAAGGGGCGTGGGATGCATGTATGGATGTGTTACGGCGGGTATTGGAACGAGGAGTTTCGTCATACATGCGGCGTGGCCTAGTGGCAAAGAGAAATGTTCCGATGAAACTCGCCAGCAGAGCGGCGACGTTGCACGTGGAGGCGATGCAAACCGACTCAAGAAACCGTAATAGCTGTGGCAGTCGGGATAAACCACAATGTACGATCCCAGTCTGTCCCGGGAGAAAACAGAAGTGTCGCACAGCCTTCAGTGTCGAAGGCCACTGGTCGCCACCAGCGCAATAATGAATGCGGACGTGTCTGCAGCGGCCCGTGTCGCCGTGCCAAACCCCTTCGATTTTACCATAAGCCGAACCTGGATGCAGCTCGCGGTGGTAGGTCGGGGATTTCAGTTCACAGTCAAGCGCGCTATAACCACTCGTGTCTCGCACCTCAACTATGCGCAAGCGGCCGTCAACCATGCACAAGGCAACATGTCAACACGGGTGACACTTGCCATAGTGCGATCAGCCCGAATCCCGGGCCCAACAAGACCGGTAGCATCCACATGGACGAAGTAATGTCTTCAAGCGCCCGACGCACCAAGCACGGTCCGCCGCCGAAGGAGGAACACATGCGACAAGAAAGGCACAGCCGTCCGCCGCGAGGAAGGGGGTAGACCACCAAAC
This sequence comes from Chrysophaeum taylorii, assembly GCA_029834535.1. Lineage (NCBI taxonomy): Eukaryota > Pelagophyceae > Pelagomonadales > Pelagomonadaceae > Chrysophaeum > Chrysophaeum taylorii. The sequence goes on along the minus strand of JAQMWT010000047.1, from coordinate 261,392 downwards.
CTTGTTCTCGTGGCCCACCCGCTGCATTTTGATAATATCCGGGGCCGGTCAACCAAAGCAGCCAGCGTGAGATCCACGACGGTCCGATCAGAGTCAGCGGCGGAGGCAGGGAGCGGTCCACCCGAGCAAGTTGCACGTCGGTTGCGCTGGTCAATACGATGGTGCCCTCGACCCAGCCGAAACGTGTACGATTCGTGGTAATGAAGGTGAGCAAACTGGCATTTACAGACGAATGTGCCCCTCAATCAGCCTTGTCGCAAGGGCACCGCGATGCAAGGAACGCGCCATCCATTTCAAAGGACCCGCATGAATTTCGTCAACCCAAGATGGTGGTGATCTGGCATTTTCGAGGGTTGCGGATGTTCGAGAACCCAACCGATACACAGTCGACAATTTCAACCAACCGAATTTTTTATTCCAAATGTTTCCTTCGCGCCCGGTCATCGGTTCAAAGTAATTAGATTTAGTGTGTACCATGGTAAAGTTATAGCAACCAGAAGAGTCTACAGTATCATCACAGGCAAGGGGTGGGCGGCGTGCTCCTCCTGGGGAGACTGACACAGAAAGGCGGTGAACTGGGGACAGGGGTGTTTCAGGGTTGTTCATGCATGCGCGCAAGGGCCGAAAGGATCGTCCCTCTTAGATGGCCCAGACTAGCAAGGGCAGGCGGGTAATGTTGGACGAAGCACGAAGGGCCACGGTGCGCCGAGGCGCCAGGAAAAGGTGGGTGTCGACGATGCCAGGGCAATCTAGGACGCAGCGTTCCATCATCGCCTTGCGCTCGACGCGCAGGAGCTCGTCGATCTCCGCCTGGCGCTTCTCGCGTTCCTTGCGGGCGCTCGCCTCGGCTTGAGCGTGCTCCCGCGCGAGGGCAGCGAGCTCCCGCGTCTTAACCTCGCGATCCTCGCGAGCCTCGGCCGCCTTGGCCTCGAGCTCGGCCAGTTTTTGCAACCTGACCTTGGCCGCAGGGTCGGCGCGCTCTTCGGCTGTCGTCTCCGCATTAGCGTCGTCTTCGGCATCTTCCTTCTGCGCGCCAGTCTCCTCGCGATTCGCCACCAAAGAGTCTTTCTTGGCTTCGAGATTGGCGTACAGGCCCTGGACGCGCTCTCGCATAGCATCGACTCGCGCCTTCTCGTCCGGGTCCTCGCTGACGGTTGCCTCCAATTCACGGAGGCGCTCTTCGAACTCACGCACGAGCTCCATCCCCTTCAACATCTCTTCGCTCCCTCGCGTATCGTTGGTTCGTGCTTCCATCTCGGTGTGATAGGTGTTTTCCTTTTGTTCGTCTGCGACGCTTTGGTCTTATCAAAGTGATATCTTCGATTTCGAAATCCTTCAGGACTCTTCTTCTCCATCGTCCTCTCTTTCGATTTCGAAGAGCGTTCTCCATCGTTCTTGAGAAAACGATACCTTACCCTCGTAATATGTGCTGAGTGGGAGGGATGCGTGCGGGGGCGAGGCGGGGTAGTCAGACCCCGCGGAGCCAGCGCGGGTGCACAGTCAGAATGCTCAGTGACGTAGACGGATTTCGAGACACGTTTCCGGTCAGACAATTTCGAAACAATGATGTGGCGTAGGAGGCAACATCAATGATTGATTTACGGCAAGAGCCTTCTTGCAGTCGTGACTCATCCGAGATAGGGTCGAGGCACAGCGCTGGCGAAGATGCGCTCAACGCACAGACGCCGCTTAACTATGCGCCGTTACGACACTCGCGCTCGGCGCTCTCCGCGATGCAATCATTACGTGTTTTCCCGCGAACTATCCAGCCACGTTTTTCGGGTGACGCTCGTAGTCTCTCGCGGACATGCATGTGCTCTTCCCTCTTTGTCGAGGTCCCGGGCATACTCTGCACCCCCTGCAGGATCACCGTCCTCATAGGGGCCTCGCCCCGATGCTCCTTTCTTCTTTCCGCTACTCTTTTTCGCATTACCAAGTTCGAAGCCAAACGATGGTTCGCAACTCCCGGGCTCAAAGAGCGAGAATGGTTGAGCACAGAGGGAATCAGAGAAGAAGCAAGAACGCAAAGGGAGACGGCAGAAGCAGGAAGGGGAGGGACAACCCGGACAAGTGAGGATAGCAAAAACTGGAGAAGGAAGAGCGAAAGAATAGACAGCAAAATGGAGACGCAGAAGGAACGAGAGTTAAAAAGACTTAGAGAGAGGAGCGGCAGGCGTAGGTATGAAGAAAGATACGAGAAAACGACGCTAGGAGACGGTCACGGCATAAAACCTTACCTCCCAAACAGGCCGTTCTAGTTTTGTCCAGGCGAAGCGGCCGAATGTCGCGAGAACACATGGTAATCACATGTCATCAGCATTCACGGTATATGCAACAATGATGTCAACGAGCTCCGCAGGCAAAACGACCGCGCACGAAGTTATAAACAACGTCGTTGCCATATCCTACGGGGAGAGCAGACGAATGCCGCGTCCGTAAATGAAGAGAAAGGGGAGTGTGGGGAGCAGAGAGACGGAAGATAAACCAGTCGCGAAAAGTCGTGCTCGCGAGTACAAAAGGATGAAGCAGCAGAGTAGCCACATAACTCTTTGTCGCCGTCGTCAAAGTGGGATGTGAGCACGTAGTCAACAGATAGTGAAGCGACTCGGAAGCACCAGGGTGGCGACAACAGCGACACGTGTGATCAGGGACAGCAAACCCCGAGAGCGCTGTCGGATGGCTAATTGCGCCATGAGGAACTCATTGAACCTGCATGGCGCGTCTCATGCAGGACTTGCACGGTCCGACAATAGACGTTTGGGCGAACCAAGATTGAGGGTCGACATCCGAAGGCTCATATGCACGAAGGTGCGCAACGCCAAGCTGGGTCGGCAAAGTCGAGAAAACCCCATCAAAAAGACGGCGCCGCTGCAAGCCGACAAACCAGCGCGGGCCATGAGAGAAATGCGTGCAAGAAGGGTCATCCGCACGCGCAACACGCCGCAAGACCATCAGTAAGATGCTGGAGAGACTCGACAATGGTGAACTGGGCAGAGGATTTGCGGTGTTCGGGGTTGCCACGCACCCACTCGAAGTCACACGATCCAAAATGCGCCGCTAGGCGCGGAGTGTGGAACGCAACCTCATCCCGAATGTCGCAGGATGTGACTGTGGCGCGCTGCGAGAAGCTAGAATGTGCAAGCCCTTATCGTCAAGAAGAGCTCTCGCGGGCATTGAATTTAACCGAGGAAGCACATCATGCGTGAAGGGATATAAAAGTCCAGCTTGTGCGACATAAAGTGCGCAGTCTCATCCCAAATATCGACGGATGTGACTGGGGCGCGCTGCGAGACGCCAGAACGCGCGAGCACAGCGCCCTTATTGTCAAGAGCAGCTCTCTGGCGTAACCGAGGAAACATATTACGAAGGAATCAAAATGCAGCGATGCCCAAGACCTGAGCGAGATACGCAGGTAGAGTTCCAGGGCCGGGAGTGACCCGCAAAGCGAAAGCGTAGAGGCGTGGGGCGATAGGGTCGAAAATGGCCACAGCAACCCCACCCTCACCTCTGCACCCATTTCCGTCGCTGGCCACGTAGAGATCTGGTCGGTGGGTAGTCGGGCATCACAGGCATCACGTGCAGAGCAAGGCGTGGCCCGCGTAGGAAACAGTCGCGGGGTAGGTGCCCCAACCGAGGTCCGGGAGAGAGGAAGGGGCGTGGGATGCATGTATGGATGTGTTACGGCGAGTATTGGAACGAGGAGTTTCGTCATACATGCGGCGTGGCCTAGTGGCAAAGAGAAATGTTTCCGATGAAACTCGCCAGCGGAGCGGCGACGTTGCACGTGGAGGCGATGCAAACCGACTCAAGAAACCCTAATAGCTGTGGTAGTCGGGATAAACCACAATGTACGATCCCAGTCTGTCCCGGGAGAAAACAGAAGTGTCGCACAGCCTTCAGTGTCAAAGGCCACTGGTCGCCACCAGCGCAATAATGAATGCGGACGTGTCTGCAGCGGCCCGTGTCGCCGTGCCAAACCCCTTCGATTTTACCGTAAGCCGAACCTGGATGCAGCTCGCGGTGGTAGGTCGGGGATTTCAGTTCACAGTCAAGCGCGCTATAACCACCCGTGTCTCGCACCTCAACTATGCGCAAGCGGCCGTCAACCATGCACAAGGCAACATGTCAACACGGGTGACACTTGCCATAGTGCGATCAGCCCGAATCCCGGGCCCAACAAGACCGGTAGCATCCACATGGACGAAGTAATGTCTTCAAGCGCCCGACGCACCAAGCACGGTCCGCCGCCGAAGGAGGAACACATGCGACAAGAAAGGCACAGCCGTCCGCCGCGAGGAAGGGGGTAGACCACCAAACCTTGTTCTCGTGGCCCACCCGCTGCATTTTGATAATATCCGGGGCCGGTCAACCAAAGCAGCCAGCGTGAGATCCACGACGGTCCGATCAGAGTCAGCGGCGGAGACAGGGAGCGGTCCACCCGAGCAAGTTGCACGTCGGTTGCGCTGGTCAATACGATGGTGCCCTCGACCCAGCCGAAACGTGTACGATTCGTGGTAATGAAGGTGAGCAAACTGGCATTTACAGACGAATGTGCCCCTCAATCAGCCTTGTCGCAAGGGCACCGCGATGCATGGAACGCGCCATCCATTTCAAAGGACCCGCATGAATTTCGTCAACCCAAGATGGTGGTGATCTGGCATTTTCGAGGGTTGCGGATGTTCGAGAACCCAACCGATACGCAGTCGACAATTTCAACCAACCGAATCTTTCATTCCAAATGTTTCCTTCGCGCCCGGACATCGGTTCAAAGTAATTAGATTTAGTGTGTACCATGGTAGAGATATAGCAACCAGAAGAGTCTACAGTATCATTACGGGCAAGGGGTGGGTGGCGTGCTCCTTCTGCGCAGACTGACACCGAAAGGCGGTGAACTGGGGGCAGGGGTGTTTCAGGGTTGTTCATGCATGCGCGCAAGGGCCGAAAGGATCGTCCCTCTTAGAAGGCCCAGACGAGCAAGGGCAGGCGGTTAATGTTGGACGAAGCACGAAGGGCCACGGTGCGCCGAGGCGCCAGGAAAAGGTGGGTGTCGACGATGCCAGGGCAATCTAGGACGCAGCGTTCCATCATCGCCTTGCGCTCGACGCGCAGGAGCTCGTCGATCTCCGCCTGGCGCTTCTCGCGTTCCTTGCGGGCGCTCGCCTCGGCTTGAGCGTGCTCCCGCGCGAGGGCAGCGAGCTCCCGCGTCTTAACCTCGCGATCCTCGCGAGCCTCGGCCGCCTTGGCCTCGAGCTCGGCCAGTTTTTGCAACCTGACCTTGGCCGCAGGGTCGGCGCGCTCTTCGGCTGTCGTCTCCGCATTAGCGTCGTCTTCGGCATCTTCCTTCTGCGCGCCAGTCTCCTCGCGATTCGCTACCAAAGAGTCTTTCTTGGCCTCGAGATTGGCGTACAGGCCCTGGACGCGCTCTCGCATAGCATCGACTCGCGCCTTCTCGTCCGGGTCCTCGCTGACGGCTGCCTCCAATTCACGGAGGCGCTCTTCGAACTCACGCACGAGCTCCATCCCCTTCAACATCTCTTCGCTCCCTAGCGTATCGTTGGTTCGTGCTTCCATCTCGGTGTGATAGGTGTTTTCCTTTTGTTCGTCTGCGACGCTTTGGTCTTATCAAAGTGATATCTTCGATTTCGAAATCCTTCAGGACTCTTCTTCTCCATCGTCCTCTCTTTCGATTTCGAAGAGCGTTCTCCATCGTTCTTGAGAAAACGATACCTTACCCCCGTATTATGTGATGATTGGGAGGGATGCGTGGGGGGGTGTGGGGGGGGGGTAGTCAGACCCCGCGCGTGGACGATCAGAATGCTCAGTGACGTAGACGGATTTCGAGACACGATGAACCGTGCGGAGCCAGAGCGATTCTGGCACAGGGGAAAATAATTGTTCGATGTCGCGTGGACGGTGGGGGTTCGGCTGATTCCGAGATAAATAATAAATCAGTCACCATACGTGCCCAGCACCACTGCTTTGGCATAGAGGCATATGGCTCGAAAAAATATTCAGGAGCAGAAACGTCGTCGAATGATGGGCGCACTCATATGGTCGATCTCGTGTCGCGGGCGTACGACGAAGTGCAGCGGTTCGGAAGGCCGCAAACAACTCGCCGCGTGGTCAATCGCATTGCGCTCAGGGAGGGCGGCGCGATCGCAAGTAAATTCCACGCTTTCTTGCAACACGCTCTTTCTGACACTAACGTAACACGATGCGCTCCTTATTGTCTGTCACGTGTGAGCATTTGACAAAAGAGGTTGCGCCTCCACCAACAAGTCGTAAACGCACACTCCATATCTTCTCGCAACGGAATCGCAACGAAGCTGTATGAGGGTAATGATAATCTTGTCTGTTGGCAGCTTTATCCCCCGTTTTATTTTAAGGCTCGGCCCAATCTGGTGTAGTAGGCAACAGCAATGATTTACGGCAAGCGTCCTCTTGCAGTCGTGACTCATCCGAGATACGGTCGAGACACAGCGTTGGCGAAGAGAAGATGCACTCAACGCTCTGACGCCGCTTGGTTATGCGACACTCACGTGCGGCGCTCTCCGCGATGCAATCGTAACGCGTTTCCCGCGAACTGTGTACTATAGCCACAAGATCCGCGTCACTCTAGTAGGCTCTCTCGAAGATGCGCCTAAACGTGTGACTGACGTCAGGTGGTGGGGTCAGAGCCCGGCTACCCCCCCCCCCCACACAAACGTTTAGAAACGTTTGGCGAATCTTCCACTGCAGAATTCTTCAGTATATACAAAACCAGTATGTATTAGTACATTGAACGAAAACTCCGGATACACGGACGTTGTGACAATTTGAGGAGATTCCTCGCAGCCAGACACGTTCGGCAGCATGGGTCGAACCATGAAGAGAGGTCGACTCATCAAGAGAGGGCCGACGCGCAAGCTTGGACATCTTAAAAAGAAAGTGCATGTATCGCACCTAGCAGAGGCTTACGCCGGTCTATTTAAGGCGCTCGACAAGGTTAGCGAACAAGCTCGCGCCGAAGAAGACATTGCGTACGCCGCCGCTGTAGAAGCCAACGCTAAAGCCAAGGCAGGCGGTCAAAACGACCCCGGCGTCGTACCGCCCTCACCCGAAATACCCCTCTCATGGCCGGATGAAGAGAGCGCCGTCCGTTTCTTTTGTTGGTTTCTGAACCACCCCGACCAAGGGAGCCTGGGCGCAGAAACCGTTGCATACATGGACGCGATAGCATCCGACTATGAAGCCAACTTAGCCGCTCAAAAAGGCCTCGGGGTAGCACCCACGTCGCCACCCCCGGATGATGATGTCGCCGAGGACAGGCCGGTGCGTATTGAGATGCAGCGAACGCCCGTCTCGAAGGACGCCGACCAAGAACGCGGAGAGGGAAATACGCTCTAGCTACTATTCACCTCGTACCACAAGTGTCATATCGTTCACCCTCTCCCTCGTTGTGCCCCTCCACCCCGTCCAAGACAACAACGACAGCGAGGACGACCGGCGTCTCTTGAAGTGACCTCTCATCATCATCATCCATCTTCAGAAACATCGAAGAAGAAGAAGACGAAGAAGAAGAAGAAGAAGAGTCAGACGCAGTCAGGTCCGCAACAGAAGGGGGTGCTAGCTCGGCGAGAGAAGCGCAAGCAAAGGCCGCGAAGGAAGCAAGGACTACGTATGCCAATAGACGTCCGCGCGGCGTGTACGTGTTATTACTCGCATTAACCACGTGTAGTTTTTGTTGTCGTAAGACTCGCGCAATCGGCAGCTCGAGCCCAGCACTATAGCCGCAGTACCATCACACAACACGGACGGCACCACCCCGAATTAATAAGTAAGTAAGTAAGTAAGAATTGCGCCTCTCTGAACGAACGAACGAACGAACGAACGAACGAACGAACGAACACGCAGTGAGTGGTTGGTCGTCGGTGCACGCAGACTGCACGAAGTTGTGATTATCACGTGACGACACCAAGCATCGTGTGTCGGAAACTAGTCAATAGCGAGTTTATATTATAGACAGACCAACGGGGGGTGTTGCTGCATGCTTCGGTATGAATAATCACCCGCTAGCTAGCTAGCTAGCTAGACCTAGCTAGCTAGACGCCGGTACGAGGCCGTTGGAACTCGGGGTTTCTCGCGGGCGGATGGGTGGGGCACTGCAGAAGAAGTAGTAGGTGTGGGCATCATTGCAGTATGGGTCGGGCGATTGTATTCGGTGGAGTGTCGGAGGCACTGCAGCAAGAGGATGCGCTCGCTGTTGGGCGTGAATATTCGTCTCGCGGTAGCGCCACCGAGCCACCAAGCTGCCTCTGAAAAGGTGGACTCGCGCAAATAGTTGTCCTTGATGATGAGGTCGGCGTGCGAGATCGCCAGGAGCTCAAGCATATCGTTTTCCAGCTTCTCCAAGCCTGCCCGGAATAATCGTCGCGTCAGGACGACGCGAAACTCGTCGTCGTCGTCGTCGTCGAATCTATGGCGGCGACCCCATTCGTTCGGCGTCCGCTCGCGCAGTCGGTACGAGAGCACCCGCGCGACGAGGGGGTTGTCGCTCGCAAGGAGGACCACCGGCGCGAGGCCGGTTCGAGCTCGCATCTTTCGGCTCTCGTTTAAAACGACGACGACGAGGCGCGTCGTGTCGAAGTTAAGCGGTGGTTTGCCGCGGTAATTCCATTCGGTCGTTCCGGCGTGCCTCGCCTCGAGCTGCGCGAGGTTCCACCGCTTCATGCCGTCCACGAGGAGGCTTCCCGTGCGCGTATGGACGGCGATTAGCGGTCGTTTCTTTGAAGCGTTCCATTTGACGAGCTGCGACACGAACACCTTGGCCTCGAACTTGAGGCGCGGCTCGATCGGCAGCGCGGCGAATGCGGCGATCGTTCGCGCGCGCAGCGTTTCATTCGGTGGAACGAGCGCCTCTTCCTCGGGCCCGCACGCGTCGCCCTCGAACGCGGCGACGCGCCAGCAGTTGCCGGGCAGCGTCGAGGGATGGTCCGCGGCAATAAACGGGAAAAGCGAGACGCCGCCGCGACGGCGAATCGTTTCGTTGGGCGCGCGCCCTTTTTCCTCGGGGATCATGCGCGTGCGCGCGAACTCGTCGGTCAGGTAGGGTCTCGGCGTGTGGTCGAGGGCCATCCATTCTGGGTCCAATCGCTGGAGCGCGGCCATGCAGTGAAGTTGGTTCCCCAGTCCCCCGCGAGCCCACAACACCGTCGTTCCGACGGGACCTCCGCTAACGCACTTGTATCCCCGTGCCTCGGCGCTGCTCCCGTTTGCCGGAAAAACACTACTCGAAACATTATTCAGCTCGTCGAGACCACCGGTGAACGGATCGTGGAACGGCTTGACGAACTCGCCGTCGTGTCGCACGCACATTTTCGCCGTCGTATCGCGCGGCGCGCTTGTCGTCTTCTCGAGAATACGGACGGAGGGGACGGCGGACTCGTTCTCGTTAGGGACGGCGCCTGTTGCCTTGGTGCTGGTAAGGCCCGTAATTGGCTCGGGATCAATAACGGCGGCGTCGGGACTCGCCTCGTTCGTCGCAACCAAATCTGCTGCTCGTCTCTCCTTCCGAAGAGCGTAATACAAAGAAGGGCTTTCGTGGTCCGATCCCTGCTGCTTCGAGGGGAATATGATCGCCGCGAGCGCTTCGAGCGCCGCCGATAAGGTTATGTGCGCCACGGACCCCGAAAAATCTGCCTCCTCGAGGTTGTTGTGGATCAGTCGTTGCACGGAGACCAGAGCGCCGCCGCCGCCGCGCGGCGAAGCGATCAGAAAAAGACGAACGGACAAGCCAACGTAGGCGAGGACCGAAGCGACGAAACAAAAACTCGCCGCGCTACGCCGCCGCCGCCGCCGCCGCCGCATGCGGATGTGTGCAACAACAACGACAACGACGATCGACGCCACTTCTAGTGGCAGTTTTTTGTGGTCACGACACATACACATTATACGGGTATACGAATTATAAAGTAATAAATACCTCCCTCGGTGGTAGATCCTAGGAGGAGGCACTGGCTTGGACTGGCTGCGGGGGGGGTGATTCTGCTTCTGACTTCGATTCTGCTTCTGTTTCTGATTCTCGCGGCGCAGCAGCAGCAGCAGCAGCAGCCGCAGCAGCAGCAGCGGGGGGTTGTTGATGCTCGCCGCCAACAAGTGGAGGATCGTCGTGTCGCGGGACGACAGTGAGGTGGAGTCGTTCGTTCTCGACGTCGAAACGCGCGACGGCGCCGGGGGAAAAGTCGCCGTTGAGGACGGCGTTTGCGAGGGGGGTCTCGATGGCGCGCTGGACGGCGCGCTTGAGGGGTCTCGCGCCAAAAGCAGCGTCGAAGCCGACGGTGGCGATGTGGTCGAGGGTGCGGTCGGAGACTTGGAGTTCGACCTGGTGGGCCGTGCGGACGCGGGCGGCGACCTTGTCGAGCTCGAGGCGCGCGATCGCCCGGAGCGTCGACCGGCGGAGGGGCTCGAAGACGACGATTTCGTCGAGGCGGTTAATGAACTCGGGACGGAACTTGGCGCGCATGGCGTCGATCGCCTTGCGCTTGACTTCCGCGAGGGCGACTTGGGCCTCGGTCTCGTCGCTCCGCTCGGCCCTGGCGAAGTCCTCGACGCTGTCCAAAATAAGCTGGGAGCCGACGTTCGAGGTGAAGAGGACGATCGCGTCGCGGAAGCTGACCGTTTCTCCCTGGCCGTCGGTGAGGCGGCCGTCGTCGAGGAGTTGGAGAAACACGTCGAAGACGTCGGGGTGCGACTTTTCCATTTCGTCGAACAAGAGGACACAGTAGGGTTTCCGGCGCACGGCTTCCGTGAGCTGTCCTCCCGACTCGTAGCCGACGTAGCCGGGCGGGGCCCCGAGGAGCCGCGAGACCGAGAACTTCTCGCCGTACTCGGACATGTCGATGCGGACGAGGGCGTTCGCGTCGTCAAAGACCTCGGCGGCGAGGGCCTTGGCCAGCTCGGTCTTCCCGACGCCCGTAGGCCCTAGGAACGCGAAGGCAGCCACTGGTCTCGTCGGATCGCCGAGGCCAGCCTTAGACCGGCGCACGGCGTCGGAGACGAGGGCGACGGCGTCGGGCTGGCCGACGACGCGCTTGGAGAGCAGGGTCTCGAGGTCGCGGAGCTTAACGCGCTCGGCATCCGCGAGGCGCGCGGCCGCGATTCCCGTCCACGAGGCGACGACTTCGGCGACGTCGTCGGGGGTTACCGTATCGCGGACCATCGAAGCTCCCTGTTCGAGGTCGAGCTCGGCCTGAGCGAGCTTTTGCTGCGCCTCCGGAAGTGTCGTGTACCGGATGTCCGAGGCGCGCTCGAAGTCGTAGCCGCCTTCGGCGTCGCGGATTTGCTTCTCGAGGCGCGCGATCTCGTCCTTGAGCTCCGAGAGATCGTTCACAGCGTACCGCTGGGACTCCCAGGCCCTCGTGAGGCGCTGCTGGTCCTCGCGGCGCTTCGCGAGCTCCTCGTCGATGGCGGCGACGCGCTCGGCGCGCTCGGCGCGCGTCGCCGCCGACTCGGCGGTCGCGGCGGTTTCTTCGCCGCGACGTTGCTCGGACGTCAACGAGAACCGTTCCATCTCCAGCTGGACGATCGCCCGTTCCGCCGCGTCGAGCTCGGCGGGCCTGGAGGTCACCTCGTTGTTGAGCTTGGCCGCGGCCTCGTCGACGACGTCGATCGCCTTGTCGGGGAGGAATCGACCGCCGACGTACCGGTCGGTGAGGCGCGCGGCCGCGACCAGAGCCGAGTCGAGGATGCGGACGCGGTGGTGGCTCTCGTAGCGCTGCTTGAGACCGCGCAATATCGAGACCGTCGCCTCGACGCTCGGCTCGGTCACCATCACCCGCTGGAACCGCCGCTCGAGGGCCTTGTCGGACTCGACGTGCTTCTTGTACTCGGCGAGCGTCGTCGCGCCGACGCACCTCAATTCGCCGCGCGCGAGCGCGGGTTTGAGGAGATTGGCCGCGTCCATCGCGCCGCCCCCGCCGGCCCCCACAACAGTGTGGACCTCGTCGATGAACAGGATAATATTCCCCGCGGCCTCCTGGACCTCCTCGAGCACGGCCTTGAGCCGTTCCTCGAATTCGCCTCGGTACTTGGCGCCGGCGACCAGCGCGCCCATGTCTAACGACACGAGCGTCCGACCCTTGAGGGCCTCGGGCACGTCGCCGGCCGCGACGCGCTGCGCCAGGGCCTCGGCGATGGCCGTCTTCCCGACCCCGGCCTCCCCCACGAGGATAGGGTTATTCTTCGTGCGGCGCGAGAGGATCTGGATTGCCCGTCGAATTTCTTCGTCGCGACCGATCACGGGGTCGAGCTTGCCCTCGCGCGCTGCCGCCGTCAGGTCGCGCCCGTACCTCTCCAGAGCCTCGAGCGTCGACTCGGGGGTCCGGCTCGTCACCTTTTTCCCGCCGCGCAGCTTGTCGACGGCCTTCTCCAACGTCTCTTTCCCGGCGCCCGCGCGCTCGAACAAATCTCCCGCTCCCTCGCACAACGCGAGTCCCAGAAACTCAACGCTCGTGTAATCGTCCCCCGCGTTCGACGACAGCTCCATCGCCCTCTGGACGGCGCGCTGCGCGGCCGCCCCGAACGCGGGATTCTGGCCGCCGCTCGTGACCCGAGGTCCTCTCGAAAGCTTCTCGTCGCATAATCGCTCCAGGAGAGCCGCGTCCGCCGTCGGTTCGCACAAATTGAGGCTCCGCTTCAGCAGTCCGTCCGGACCCTGGAGCAGCAACGCCTTCACGAGGTCCTCGGCTTCGACGACCGTTCCGCCGCGGCGCATCGCGTTCGCCGCACTTCCCTGCAGCCCCTCCCACGCTTTCTCGGTGAACGCCTCGGGCGTGATCGCCCCGGGGGTCGCCGTAGCCGCCTTCACAACCACGCGCCGACCGGAGTACGTCGTAGGCGCCGCCGGCACGAACCCGCTCGCTACCCCCATCAACATCATCATCATTCTTGTCGACGACGAACCTTCGACTGCCGTTGAGAACAAAGAAAGGAAGGGATGGGACGCTATGGGGGGGGCGTCCTGGCTTCTTCCTTTTCGGCGAGGAGGACGTCGACGACGACGACGACGACGACGACTGTGTCCAGCAACAAGATCGACGTCGTCCTCGAGGCCTTTTCTTCCGGGTTCGAGGCCGAGGTCATGTTGGCGGAGGAGGAGACGCAGTACCGGCAGCGGTGCCGGTTCTCGGTGGGAGGTTCCGGCGCAGAGTTGCACTACCGCGTCGGCGAGAGACGGGTCGACAGCTTCGAGCTCGCATCGCCCCGCATCAACGCGGCGATGCCGAGGATCCTCCGAACCTTCGAAAACCTCTCCCTAGGACTTCGCGCCGTCCACTTCCACGCGCCGCGCAGCCTCGATTTCCCGATATTGGTGTCGCTCGTATACGCGTCGCCCTTCGACGAGGCCGCGTGGCTTGATGCCGCGAGAACGTTGCTGCCGGAAATCCACTGCGTCGGCCGCTCCAAGGGTCTCACGCTCGCGTGCGATCGGTCGTCGACCTTGGAAAAGCTGTTCGTCGACGACAGGACTTTCGTCCTCGAGTTTCCGGAGGGTTCCTTCTGCCACCCCAACGCCCGCGCCAACGAACGCTCCCTCGAGTGGTTGTGCGCGCGCCTCCGGGATATCGGCGAGTGCGATCTTCTCGAGCTCTACTGCGGCGCGGCGAACCATACCGTAACCCTCGCGGCCTTGTGCCGGACCGTCGTCGCCGTCGAGGTCGACGCGACCCTCGTCGCCGCCGCGCGTCGTAACCTCGACCGCAACGGGGTGACCAACGCGACCGTCCTGGCGAGCGACGCCTCCAAGTACTGCGCTAGACTTGGAGCGAAAATAAAAAATTTGTTTGACGCTCTTCTCGTCGACCCCCCCCGTCGCGGCCTCGACCCTAAAACCCGCCGCATCCTCCGCCACTACGACAACGTTCTCTACGTCTCCTGCAATCCCGCGGCCCTTCAGACCGACCTTGATTTCCTCGCGGAGACACACCAAATACGCTCCTTCGCCGTCCTCGACGCCTTCCCGCGAACCCCGCACCTCGAGTCCGTGTCTCTTCTAGTTGTTTTTTCTCTGCTGATAAGCGCCGCCTCACCAGGTGCCTCGTCCATTTCGAGCGTAAAGACCCCGCCGCTTCATGACGAGGAGGAGGTGGGGTCTATCGAACAGAATACAATATTCGTCGAAGATCGATCTCGGAATCCCCCCGCCCGAGGGGAAAATGCATCCATCCACTCGCCGTCTCATGTATTGTTGTTGTTGTTGTTGTTGGTACTCCTTCTTTTCGACGACGCGCGGGCGGGATTGCGTGCTTCTCTTTCCGCGGCGGCTTGCGTGCACAAGTGTAACCTCGAAGGACGAGGAGCGTGTTTTTTTTTCACATCGTCGTCGTCGTCGTCGTCGTCGTTAAGCTTGGCTGCTCTGAGGTTTATTTATGCGCGTCCTGATGTTAATATCATCGTCGAGGAGCTGGCGGCGGCGGCGGCGGCGCCATGTTGCGAAATCGTGCCGTCTGATGACTGACACGCGCGCCGCAACTGTGAATAATAATAAGGGAAAAGTCAAGTTTCCAACCACCATATATGTTTGGTCACCGTAAACCCTCAACAAGTTTGGTCACTTAAGTTTAGTCAATCCGTATCTTGGCTGACTAAACTTGTACTCTTAGAGAGCAAACATACTGTTCGCTGACAAAACAAGGCCCGCCGTGATCAAGCTTTCAGCGGTTCTCCACGTCGCACTGAGACTCCGGAGTGTCCTTCGACTTCGAAACGAACACGGTATCGATGCGGGTTTCGTCGCTCAGGTCGAGCGGGAGGGAGCGTGGTGGTAACACGCCGACGTCGGTTGACCACGACGCCGAGAAAGAAAACAAGAAGTCGCGTGCCCAGACGAAGGTAAACGACTACGAGAGATCGCCGAGTACGCTGTCGCAGCTCAGAGCGCGCAAATGCGAGGCTCCATTTTATTCGATCTAACCAAGATGCCAAGTTCAGCATGTGTGTTCTCGAGGCCGACTTGCAGCAGCATCTGATGTTCGACACGGGCGGCAAGTTGACGGCGCGTACAGCATCATGGTCTACTGCGCGACAGCGCTGTCGTTCAAGTGCTATATGTAAGATGCAGCTTTTATGTGCGTGCTGGTCGTTGTGATGTGCAAGTAGACAATACCGTCACATGTGCTAAAAGGCACACCTGCTCCGAACCTTCTTGCCGACAAAGATCCAGCTATCGCGCGAAGCACACTTCTGCGAGGCCGTGTCGGTCCTCATCAAGGGCTTTATGGAGGGCAAGTCAGGCGGCTCGCTGGCCGGTTAGCACCCGGAAAGTCCGCGCTGGGATGGGGTTCGCTCGGTTGGGCAGAGCGCGACGGACAGGTCGATTGTTCGTGGACCAACACGTCCGCGGCCTGCGACGCTTTTGCACGACCTCGCACAAGACCGCGCAGTGGCGGTCCACCATCAACAAGTCCGTCCTCGTCCCTCGCCTCTGCCCCAACTGCGTGATTTTCCTCCGTGATTCCGTACCGGCTCCTGCCGGTCCGGCCTGGCTCCCATGCTCGGGAGAGGTCTGAAATTAGTTAGTTAGTTAGTCAGTCAGGCGGCTCTTCTCGGCATATGCGTTTGATAGACATCTGCAACAATGTCATCCGCTAAAGGCACGAGATGACGAACCGGGATCGTTCGCTGTAGTCTGTCATAAACATCGAACTAATAAGGCGCATCCGAATAATCTTGGGCGACGAAACAGCGTGGTATCAGCGTTGTCTTGCGCAGGCCTTGTTTGTATATGTTGTTCTGCGAGTGTTCGCATGTTGATGCGTGTGTATGGTCAAACAAGTGCAGGCCAGTAAGTTCGCCAGTAAGTTCACCTGGTCCCAATCTCTAACCCCAGTAAGTTCACCTGGTCCCAGTAAGTTCACCTAGTCCCAATCTCTAACCCCAGTAAGTTCGGCGTAAGCCCACTCGTGCTCACATCCACTCACCCCACTCTCCTTCGAGCTCGTCGCTCTCACCTCCGCCAATCTAAGCTGCTTTGATCCGTACACGCCGCTAGCCTTTGCGTTCACTCTAAAAACCCCAGTAAGTTCACTTGGTCCCAGTAAGTTCACCTGGTCACTAAGTTCACCTAGTCCCAATCTCAAACCCCAGTAAGTTCACCTGGTCCCAGTAAGTTCACCTACAGTGCGCGTGTAGACGCCGGGAGGGGGCTTATCGGTATTGCGCAGCACGTGTGGGGTAGGGTGGAGTCGTCGACTCAGAAGAGGATATCCTCGGGGTTGCCGATCGACAGAGAGCCACGTAGAGCTGGACGTGGCAGAAGACGGGCTTCGCCAAGAGTACGCCGACTTCGCGGGGCGTCTGGCCCTAGCTCTTGGTGATCGTTTGGCGTAGGCGGGCCTTAAGGGATACAGGTTGGAGGAGCCTCGGCGACAACGACACGATCGATCATGTATCTGGTACCGTTGCAGTGGCCGTGCGACGGGTCGAGGTTGCGAAGACATTAAGCTCGCGATCAAAGTCAGCATGCCGTTGGTTGTCGGGGAGTTCAAAACTCGACTGTAAAGAGCGAGGCGTCGGCTTCCGACCCAACCTAGTCGGCCGAAAGAACTCCGACGCCTCGTCTCCGGGAAAATAAGGCGGCGGTCATGCGCGCGTTGTCAGCATCGACAACATCGTTTCGACGGGGCGTGAGAATGGCGCGCTGAAAGAGCCGCCGCGGGTCGTGGAAACAGTCTGCGAGGTCGCCGTAAACGGCTTGGAGGATCAATGTCTGGCTCGCGGGCCTACCTGATCCTTACCCTAAATCGAGGGACAAACAGAAAGACAGACAGACAGACAAACATCTGTCGATTAGTAGTTAAGAAAGATAAGACTTGGAGGCATTCAATTTGGTGTGATCAAATTTCGAACAATCACATCAAACTTGTCATATTTTAGACTCGTACTGATGACTGGGTTAGAATTACACAGGGGTGGTGTCGGCGATCTTCCGGAACGAGGCTGTCGACGTCTTGACATCCCTTCGCGCCGCAGCTTGTATTTGCCGACTTTCTCGTACAGTGCTCGACGGTGCAGCAGCAGCTCCCGGGGAGATCTTGCGGCAGGGCGGGGTTGTCGAGATGCGCGAGGAGGAGGAGGATAAGGAGGTGTTCTCTTACGGTCGTGCGAGTTGTTTATGCTGGCGTAACGGCACGTGCTCGCGTTGCCGTCCCATGATCAAGCTGGACAGCTAACTCCGGATCGGGTACGCGACGGTGAGGAACTCCTGAACGTGGTCCTGTACGGTCCCGCACAAGTGTGGGACTACAATCTTTGGGTGCTTGAGGGGCGTTGCTCGCGCAGTTTCTCGAGGTCGTCGAGTTTCGCGTTCTCAACCCCGAGTCGATTATCAAAGACGCGCTCCCTCTCGAGTTTTGGGATGCAGAATGGGGTGATCCGTCTCACGCAGACCGTGTAAGTCTGGTGTCCTATGTCCGCTTGTTGTTGAAGAATGACGCACGACCACGGCAACACCACCGTGGTGAGTCGCGGTTTGGGTGGCTTCTACGAACGATGGAAGGTACGAGAATGGGCCCAGCTTAAATACGCCAAGCCGTGGGAATCTGCTCTCGAGGCCGCGCGTCGCTACCCGCTCTCCTTGCGTATCGCCGCGCTGTCTTAGGATGGACCTCCTTCTAAGGCGGTCATGGGGGGGTGCCCATGCCGCGCGTGTAACGCGACGGTAGATTCTGCGTGGCTGCAGCACCTAGCTCTCGTTTTTAAAGCATTTTCGCACCAAAAGCGCTCACGCGCCCCCTTGAAAAGCCTTCTTAAGTTTGATTAAAAAAGCCGAAGTTTGGTCAATACTGTGGAAGTTTGAGGAGTAGTGATCAAACTTGTTGACCAAACTTACAAGGAAATTAATCAAACTTGAAGGGTTGATTGATCAAACTTAATGCAACTTCGGAGTGACCAAACTTAACTGACCTAACTTCTATGGAAAGTGACCACACATGTGAGTTTTTCCTTAATCATACATCAAAATCGAGCAAACATGAAAGAAATTCACCAAACTTTTTGACCAAACTTGACGGATCCCTAATAATAATAACAAGTGCAGGCCAGTAAGTTCACCCAGTCCCAATCTCTAACCCCAGCAAGTTCACCTGGTCCCAGTAAGTTTCGTATAAGTTCACCTGGTCAGTAAGTTCACCTAGCTCACACCAACTCCTTTGAGCTCGTCGCTCTCGCCTCCGCCAATCTAAGCTGCTTTGATCCGCACGCGCCGCCAACCTTTGAGTTTACTCTAAAAACCCTTTACTCTAAAAACCCCAGTAAGTTCACACGTGGTCTCAGTAAGTTCACCTGGTCACTCAGCTCACCTAGTCCCAATCTCCAACCCCAGTAAGTTCACCTGGTCCCAGTAAGTTCACCTACAGTGCGCGTCTAGACGCTGGGAGGGGGCTTATCGGTATTGCGCAGCACGTGTGGAGTAGGGTGGAGTCGTCGACCCAGATGAGTATATCCTCGGGGATGCCGATCGACAGAGAGCCACGTAGAGCTGGACGTGGCGGAAGACGGGCTTCGCCAAGAGTACGCCGACTTCGCGGGGCGTCTGGCCCTAGCTCTTGGTGATCGTTTGGCGTAGGCGGGCCTTAAGGGATACAGGTTGGAGGAGCCTCGGCGACAACGACACGATCGATCATGTATCTGGTACCGTTGCAGTGGCCGTGCGACGGGTCGAGGTTGCGAAGACATTAAGCTCGCAATCAAAGTCAGCATACCGTTGGTTGTCAGGGAGTTGAAAACTCTACTGTAAAGAGCGAGGCGTCGTCTTACGACCCAGCCTAGTCAGCCGAAAAGAACTCCGACGCCTCGTCTCCGGGAAAAAAAGGCCGCGGTCATGCGCGCGTTGTCAGCATCGACAACATCGTTTCGACGGGGCGTGAGAATGGCGCGCTGAAAGAGCCGCCGCGGGTCGTGGAAATAGTCTGCGAGGTCGCCGTAGACGGCTTGGAGGCTCACTGTCTGGCTCTCGCGCCTACCTGATCCTTACTCTCGCGCCTACCTGATCCTTACCCTAAATCGAGGGACAAACACCCACCCACATCCTTCATGCTCCCCACACACACCCCCCCCTCTTAGCAGTCGACATTTAAAGACAAAGAGACAAACAGACAGACAAACAAATATCTGTCGATTAGTAGTTAGGATAATAACAGGAGAGAGTGAAAAAATCACGCGTGTGCACACAACACTATGTACGTACGTACGAGATCGACCTCTCGTCACGTGGGTGGTGAAAGAATCTGACGACGCGTGGTGGTGGTGTTTGAGTCGTGTCAAAAAAACGGGAAAACTCGAATCCAACAACGGAAGAAGAGGAGTGAGTGACTATGTGGTGTTGTTTGAGGAACGAATACAATGTTCTCCTTACTGGAAAACGACAGCAAGTTGAAAGTGGCGTCACGAAGCGAAATTCGTATCCAACGGCAATTTCTTGTTGCGTCAAAACAAATCAGAAAAAAGGAATCGACGTGACGCGGACTAGTAGAGAATGGCTTCGTCTTGTGATGAGCGGACGCAGCTGCTGGCGGTCGAGGGCGGGAAGGTCGCGGAAACGCGAAGACGGGTGGCCGTCGCGGCCGGGGTGCTGGCTGCGACGGGGTTGGGATTACTCGGCGTGTCGCGAGCGACCCCCGTTATTATTCGCAACAAGAGTTCGCTCGCGGCGGAGGAGGAAGACGTGTTCCCACCTCGCGAGCCGTTCGGGGGCGGCGTGGTGCGGAGGGCGTGCGTGAACAACGACGACGACCTTCGGTTCCGGCTGAAAGATCCGCCCGATTCGACGGACTCGTGTCCGTACTTCGACGTGGCGTCGTGGTGTTCCAAGCCGCAGCACACGGGGCCCGGCACCAAGTTTGACGAGGTGTGCCACGATGCGTGCGTGGACCCCGACTTTGCGTACGCGATGGTGTGCGCCTGGGAAGCCGTCGCCAACATGCGGGCGGTGTGCGACGGAAGGTTCGTGCCGACGAGACCCGCGCATTCGAGGAACGCGCCGAACGACGCGAGCGGGCCTTTGGTGGGAGACATGGTGGAGGGGGGGAGGCTGTACGACTGCGACGAGCACGCGGTGTGCCACGCCTGCTTTAGCGGGTCGGCGGCGGATGCGGACGGCGAGATGTGCGAGCGCGTCGCGGCGCACTACGGCGGTTTCGGGGCGGTCGAGGGCGCGGAGATGAACTCGGGGTACACGGGCGCCGAGTCGGCGTTCAAGGCCCTGAACGACATGGACCGGTGGTGCGAGTCCCTCGATAACCAGGAGAAGGAACGGGAGTACTACGGGTTTGCGCCGGCCTGGCGCCGGGGCTTTGGCGGCTCGAGCCACGGCTACGGCGAGTACGTCCAGCGATGGGGAACGCCCGGCGCGATTCCCCTCCAGGAACACATCGTGCGCGACTCGAGGCAATACAAGGCGCGATTCTCCAAGGATGCGTACGCGTATTGGCGGTTCGGATTGTTGGGGAAGGAGGGCGAGAAAAAGTTCGACGCCGAGCTCCACGTGTACACGACGGAGGACGTGCTCGCGCGAGCGCTCGACGAGCGGCGATTACTCGGGGGGTCCGTCGTCTTCGTGGACGTGTTGTACTCGCTCATCGAGGCGTATCACGTCCCAAGCGGCGGCGGCGGCAAGAGGAATGATCAGTCGCTCGAGGCGCTCCAAGACCCCCAAGCCATCGACGCGGCGATGGACGCGTGCTACGCGGGTTCGAACGCTAAAAAAGAGTTTTGCGAAGATCGCGTCAACAGGGAATGCGTCTACCAATTCGCCGACAACCTCGTGTTGCGGTCGAAAACCCTCCGGAAGCTCCTGGCGTACGAGCAACCGCTGACCATCGTGCTGGCGGGCGACCTCTCGTGCCGTCTTGACCACGAGCTTCCCCCGACGCACCACAAGCTCCTCGTCGCCAACGACGGCGCGCTCGATATGGTCGAGTCCTACAACCGCGACCTCGAGAAGACGTCGTCTTTTGAACTTCCGAGGGCATCCTGGTTTCCGTTTGGGCTCGAAGGTGTCGAGGTCGAACTCGATGACCACGCGAGCGCTTTGGATGCGGCGTCCTCTGGCGAAAAAATCCGCGACGACGTCGAACTCGAGCCGCCGCTTCCGGCTTCCGAACGGAAATTTTTCATCGGGCTCTCGGCGTCCCTCAACCGCCGAAAACCGAGTCGCACCTATTTGTTCGAGTGGCTCGTGGATGGCGGCTACGACGCCCTCGAAAACCTTAGATTGGCCAAGGCCCCCGGGCTCGAGAGCGTCTTCGACTTTACCGACGAACGCCCCGGCGCGAACGACGAGCGAATTCACCTCGGCGCGAACGGTCGTAAAGATGTGGCCGAGATGACGAGGCTCTCGTTGTTCAGCATCGCCCCGGCGGGCGACTTCTGGACCTCGGGCCGCGTCATCGAGTCGTTAATGCTCGGATCTGTCCCGATAGTCGACGCGACCTACGCGACCGACGGCGGCTTATCGGCCAAAAACTGCGGCGACCCGGCCAAGTTCTGGCGCGACGGCTCGGACGACTTCCCCGTCAAAGCACCCTTTGTATTCGTCGAAAATTGGCGCGACCTTCCCGACGCGATCGACCGCTTCATGCGCAACAAGACGCTCGACTCGATTATTGCCGACGCCGAGACTTACCGGAAAGCTCTCGAGGACCACCTCAGAGCGCTCCCGACGGAGCTCATGGGTCGCCTGAATTCAAAAGCCCCCGCCGTCGCATCCACGTGCGAGACGACGCACTTTACCCCCGACGAGCGCGACGCCATCGTTTCCGGCGTCCGCGACTACTGGCTTTCTGGAGAGAACGACGCCTACGTGGATTCGCCCGGCAGGCCCGGCATCGGCTGCACGAAATTCCAGGAGATCTTTGAGAAATGGCCCGAGCCCGGGGTCAAGTGCTTCAGCGACAAATGTTCCCCGCCCCTCGTCGCCGACTTCTCCTGCACCTTGCACGAGATATCTTCGTCCTCCTCCTCGCGTTGATTTGATTTTATCGTATTTGTGCTAGAAACGCTGCCACCGCGACGCGACGCGATCTGACATGCTGCGATGCGACGCATGATGCTTTCTAGTAGAAGACGCCCCGCCCACAGCAAGAGCACGCGCGAGCACAAGCACGAGCACAAGCACGAGCGAGCGGAGGCGCGCACAACTCCAGATTAGGAAGGAAGGGCAGACGGACGAAGAAAACGCTTTTGTACGTCCATCGTAGAACAATTATTAGAAGAACATACCTCGACCCGAAACCCGACCCGACACTCCGGATAGCTGTCGATCTTTAAAAACTAGCAGTTAGTCGAAAACGCACCACCTCAGTATCATGATGATGATGATGATGATGTAGGTTTTATCTTTGGGAGAAGGAACTTCGCTACTATCCGATAATTATTATTCGTGTCGGCTTCGTCATTATCTATCCACGTCCTGGAAAAACTTCGATGCCAGGTGAAAGGCAGCGCGCTTCCGTTCCTTTTCCGACGCGTCTTCCGAGACCTCGGCAAGCCAGTGAGCGCGAGTACGCGCGAAAAAGTCGCGGAGCGCCTCCCCCGGACGAAGACGAACGTCCGCGTCTTCGCGCTTCTCCTCGTCCTTGACTTCGTCTTCTTCTTCTTCTTCATCATCCTCCTCCTCGGCGTCGTCTTCTTCGCACGACTCGTCCCCCTCTTCTTCTTCTTCTTCTTCCTCCTCCTCCTCTCGCGGGGAGGACGAGGGCTCGATAACGCACGTCCACGCGCTCTTGCCGACGTCCAGGGTCCAGATGTCGTCGAAGGTGCGCTCGCGGTCGCCCTTGGTCTCCAGGAGGCCGCCGATAAGAAGAATGGTCTTTGGATCCTTAAACGCGAGGGCAGCGCCGACGCGGGCCGCCGGCGGCGGAGTCGAGGCGACGACGGCGTGCCATCTCCTCGCGGCGAGATCAAGGACATGGACGTCGCCGAAGAAAATGCTTCGCGTCCGGAGACCATCGTCGTCGTCGTCGTCGTCGTCGTGGACGCCTCCGAAGACGTAGCACAGGTCGCCGCGGACGACGGCCGTAGACCCCGCACGCTGCGAAGGCCCGCGTCCCTTTATCGCCGCGCGGTTCCACCTCCTCCTCGACCTCGAGCTCTCGCTCTCGCTCTCGATAGAGAGATCGAGCATCCACGAGTCCACGTGCTCCTTGCCCTTGGCCTTGACGGCGTTGTCGCACTGGATCTCCGAATAGCCGCCCCAGACAAACACGAGGTCCCCGTGGAGGGCGAGGCCGCACGCCGAGCGAGCCGGCGGCTTGACGGCGCCCGGTACCGTCGAAGTCTCGATTTCCGACCACTCGTTCCGCGACGGCGCGTAGACCCACAGGTCGTTGAACCAACGGCTCTCGGTCTGGGACTTGAAGAACCCGCCGAACACCAACAGCTGGCCGCGCCAGTTGCGGGCGCGGTGACCCGACCGCGGACCTGGTCGCCTGCCCGCGGGGGTCTTCTGCTCCCACGAAAACTTTTTCGGATCGAGCGCCCAGAGGTCGTTGAAGTGGCGGAACTGAGTCAGCGTCGCGTACTCGCCGCCAAACACGTATACCTTGCCCGCGATCTCGACGGCCTGGTGGGAGCACCGCGGGCACGGACCTCCCGGAGCTTGGACGCGCGTCCACTCGTCCTTGCGACGTCGGTACAGCTCGCCGCGCGCGCGGCAGGCATCTCCGTCGCACCGCTCGCCGCCGAACAACCACATCTCGTCGCGACCCACGGCCGTCAACGAGCAGTTGGCCCGCCCGGCGATGCCGCGGACCAAGGAGGAGTCGCCCAATGGGGTCAACGTCACCTCCCGCCGCTCGGCATCAGCCCTGGCCACCTCGGACAGCACTTTGTCGATATCTTCCTCCTCCTCTTCATCATCACGACCCTCCCTGCGGTCGCGCTTCAGCGCGGCCTTCTCGGCCCTGGCGGCCTTCCGCGCCTTCTTCGCCGCATCCTTCGCCGGGTCCTTCTTCTTCTTCTTCTTCCCCCCCATACAAACGGATAGCACACTCCCGTAATCAAAACCCCTCGGGCGGGCAGCAATCATCACACAATGTTCCATCATCATCGCATCGCGTCGTCCCGCGACAGGACTCGCGAGTGGCGCAGCGCCCTCAAGCTCGAATTGCGACGCGCGGGTCGGGCGTGCGTCGATTCCGAGGCAACGCCTTTCGCCGCGCGGTCGTCGGAGACGCTGGCGCGCGCCGAGAAAATCGCGGCAAAAATGCGCGACATCGACACCCTCGTGTCGCGGCTCGAGGCCCTCGTCGGAAGAGGCGAGCGCGCCGAGAACTTCGAAGTCGTGATGGAGAGCGTCGAGGTCGACTGCAAATGGGTGCACCGCGCCGTGGGCGTCGCGCTCGACGCGGCCGAGAAACGACGAGGACAGCGGCGAGACTTCGAGCGCCAGATCGCTCTAAATCTTCGCACGCAGCTCGACGAGCGGACCAAGAAGGTGCAAAACTGCGCGGTTTTGCGCCAGAAAACCCTCAAGCACCAGCAGGAGCGCCGCCACAAATTCTCGCGCCCCGGGCCTTCGATCTCTGCCAAGGTCCAGCTCGATACCCCCCTCTTTTCCACCCCCTTCGAGCCGCCCAAACCGGCGACTCCGCCGACTCCCGCGGCTCGCCCACCCCCTCCTATCGTCGGCGGCACTTTTTCGGCGCCGGTACTTCGCTCGCGCCGGCCTCCGGTCCGCGAACATCAGCCGACGACGACCAATTCCAGGCTCCAGCTCCAGCAGCGCCAGCAGGCGCAGCAGCAGCAACTCCTTTTGGAACAGACCTCGCGCCGACGACTCGACCACGCCCACACCATCGAGTCAGAGATCGGCAAGCTCGGCGAGCTCTTCTCCCGTTTTTCGACCCTCCTCGCCCAGCAGGGCGAGGTCGTCGAACGCCTCGACGACGACGTCGAGAACGCGAGACGCGAGGTCGAGACCGGCCACGGCGAACTTTCCAAGGCCCAGGCCATCATCCAGGGCAACCGGGCCCTCCTCCTCAAGATCTTCGCCATCATTATTGTCTTTATTATCATCTACATCCTCTTCTAATTTTCGTAGTAGTAGTAGTATACAAAAACCGCCGTGGCTCCCTCCGCCCGATCTTCGCGGCGCCAGTCGCGGCTTCGTCCTCGACGACGACGACAAGTTGGCGACTTGCCCCCCCAAAGGACTTGGTTATTTTTTACGTATGACCCGGCGGGCCGCCCTACTTCTTCTTCTTATTATAGGCTCTCCTTCATTTTGAACTCCGCCGGAGGGGTGGGTGGGTGGGTGGGTGGGTGGGTGTCTTCTTACTGCTCCGACGATGTCGGGTTAGAAAAAAAAAAGCGCCGCGCGAAAAATACCATTGGGCCGAAGAGTAGCTAGATAAACTGAAAACCCGCAGCAGCTGACGAAAACAGCGCACCGAGGGAGTCCCAGAGTGCGCCGTTACGAGAGAGACGTATCTTGACTTCTTTCGGTAGCCAGATACGCCTCTGCGAAGGAGGAAGAAGGCGGCTCTTGAAGAATCCAAATATAACAACCATATGATAGGGCGCTTTCAATGTTGTTTCATCGGGTATTCGGGCCAATCTTCTTTTTGTATCGTCGCCATGTCTAAAGATAATTTAACCTCGAGTCGAGCACGTAACTTTGACAAACGAGACCGAGGAGACGGACGTATTGGCGTGCGCTCGTAGGTTTTTCCGTATATTCTTCTTTGTGGAGGTTGTATCAATTAAAGTGCAGAGTCGGGACCGACAGCAGCCCCATTTATAATCCACCCACTGGTGAATTGGCGATGTCCCCAGGAGAGAAGATGTAGTCGCTAAATTACTGTCCGGAAGTGCGAGTCAGCGGTCTAGGAATAGCCCGGCGGCCCTTTTTTCTTCTTTTCAATACAACGCTGTCCTCCTTGCGCGTCGGCTGCGGCGACGACCCTTCTTTTGTGTGATGGATGTGGTTGTCACGTCAATCAAGCCAGAGTCTTTCTTGGGTGCTTCACGCCACTGAAAAGACGCGAGTAGAAGCACGATGTTGACGGTGTCGAGCCATGCACGCAAAGAATAATGGCTGGTACTTTTTATTCGAAAGCAGCTTAAAAGTTTCCAACATTGACATGGCACATTATCACGAGTTTTTTGATGGCACCCAAAAAATGATGGTTGCGGACGATGTCGACTCAGATACATCAAACACTTACGAGATATTCTGTGCATCATTGATTTACGGGGTTTTGTGGCATAACAGCTAACATTCTCTGCTCCAGTAAAAGTTCTTATCGCTCAGCATGACGAGCTCGACCGCCGCTGGAGTATGTTGTGGCGGCCCAACCATACCTCACAAAGCGCGATGGTACTCGATTTGGAGCGCAAACGCGATCAGACGCGGACGTGACCTGCGGACATCCCAAGAGACATGTCGCATTTTTAGCCAGGCGCGATGTTGTCGGCTCTGAATTTGCGATTGCAGCCGCCCGCTACAGGGCAAACATCGTCATCGCAAGGAGCACCAGAAAATATCACCAAGTCAACACGCCCCATATGCCGTCGCTGATTAATGTCGGTGCTGCAGCTGCTCTCCAAAAGGGATCTGGCCGTACGGCGAGCGCGCGCCATGGCGCAACTCACGAGACTACCTTATTCTTGTCGATGGCTGCTGGAAATGCTTGGCTTGCGGTTGGCATACTACCGAGCTGATACTTTGACGGAGTATATTTGACTTGACGCCAGTGGCTCTGCAGTTGCTGTAGCCGCGTCACACCAGTAGCAACAAGCCAGCAGACCGGTTTTTGGCAAATTGGCTGCCGCGCCCGGTTCGCACGTGCGCATTTCAGACACGACGCGCAATGCACAACCGTGTTGGTTGAATCGAACGACCGAAACCGCGGCGATTGACCGCCACGTCGCCTTTACCTTTGTTTCCGACGTTTCACCAACTAGCAACTTGGCCGTACCACCCACAGCAGCATGCGTGCGACCTGCTGGCGGGACCCCCCCTCTCTTCGCCTGCCCCGCGGCTCGGGGGTGAGCCTGACTAGGCCTCGGGGCATATGCACCGCTCACGTTTCCGCACATCTTCCCGAGCCACTGAACCCCTTGCGTACTCAGAGCGCATTGCAGCGCGGACTTGGGTGGAAAGTGGCTGTGCCAACTTCACCCAGGCTAATGCGGCCCAAGTTCGCGGCCGCATCTACTGCGAGTGGAAATTGCCAACGCCTTTGGCCTGGCGCGCTGTGCCCTCACCGGCCTTAGCCAAGTTTCCGCCTCGGGCAGCAGCCCCACTCAGGCCGCCCGCGCCCAGCAAGACGTCGCGCATCGTCGCACATACGCCCGGCGGCAGCATGCGTATGACCGACGGGCGAGGCCCGCCCTCTCTTCGCCTCGGCGATGACTAGGCCCCCGCCTCTATAAGGTGTCCCTCACGTCTTCACACAATCCCCCGAACCCGAGAACGGGCCACCTTCGCCTTTCTGGCATCTTTCACGTCTTTACACCGTACCCCCTGTCTTAGCAGTCGTGTGTACTTACAAAACCCGTGCTGTGGCGGCAACTCCTGACCGCTAAGGCTCCCCCCCCTTCTCAAGGCATGATACCCGTTCAACGGGACGCTTTTTCCTACTTTCCTAGTGACGTCATACCTCTCCCTCGAGAGAGGCGTATCTTGCTATATCATAAACCAACTCTTCATCCTCAAGTTGAGAGGCTTGGTGAGCGCGAGCCCTGTGTGTGGCGAGCATATCCGACCCCGAGTCCGTGTTTGCCTCGTTCAGTGCGGTCAAGGGCAAGTCGTTTAATACCCCCTTTGTCACCCGGCTAACCCTGATCGCCGACCGCATGGTTGCGATGGAGGACATTGCCTCATGAATCCTGAGCCTTGCGAGGGCATCCGCCCTCCCGGCGGAGGTTGGCACCTATTCGCCTCTCGGGCGGGCCGGTTGGCAGCCGGAACGTTCGCAGTGGGACGGGGTATGGCCGGGGGGCGCAGACGGAAGGTTATCGACGAGTTGGTTGTCAGTCACATCGCGGTCTCCTCGTCGCATGGCGACAAGCTTGATGATCACTCTCCGCCGACCCACCTTTCGGCGCCCCTCGTCTACAGGCCCGTGATTCCGGACTGGCTCCTGTCGGTCCGGCCTGGCTCCCATGCTCGGGAGAGGTCTGAAGTTAGTTAGTTAGTTCACCCGGCTAATATGAACTCGGCCTCCTGATTGGCTACACCACGTCAGTTTTGTGAGCGCGCGAGCGCCACTTGACATACATACACCCGCGATAACCGCGCGGCCGGTCTTTCGATTCGTTGTTTCCACGAAAGATGTTCTGCATGGGGGGATGCCGCGGCGGGCCGGCGAGGCCGCCGCCACCAGTCCCGCCGGCGTCTCGTAGGGAAGGTACGCGGAGCCCTCCGCAGTCGCGGCGGGTGCCGGTGGTGGAAGAGACCCCTCCTCCTCGTCGGACTAAGAGTGGTGGTGGTGGTCAGGTTCGCGGTCGCCAGGGTCGCGAGGCCCGCGAGCGGCGGCTTGTGAACGGAATGGCGTCGGCAGCAGCCCTGGTTGCCATGGTGGCGTTTGTGTTCGTGTTCGCGTCGCCGGCGGCTGTGGTGCGCGAGCTCGCGATTTTTCTGTCGGGCGCGATGATAGGCGTGTGGTACGATCGGACGACCGAGGCGGACGATGGCAAGGCAGGAAACGAAGAAGAAGTGGAGGAGCGGGTCGTGGTTGTTCAGAAAGACGACGCCAGCGTCGCGCGGAGCCTCGCCAGGGCCATCGCGACCATCGAGGCGTCGGCGGTGAATCCGGGCGAGCAGGGGTGGACGCGATGGGGCGTGAAGAACGAGGTCGAGGTGTGGTTCAAAATTGATCGGAGAACGGGCGTGAAGCACTCTCTGGGGGTCGCGACGGTCGAGGCTCCGCTGGAGGCCACCCTCAAAGCCCTCGAGGACGAGACGTGCAAGCGGCACTACGACAGGCAGTGGAAGCGGACGACGGTGTTGCGCGAGTGCGCGCCCGACGCGCTCGAGCAAGCCCTCGGCGTCAACGGCGTCTCGACGTTCGTGGTGCGGCGCGACGAGTACGTGGCCATCTTCCCGACGCAGGCGCGCGACGCAGTGGTCGCATACGCTCGCCTCGAGACCGAGTCTGTTGGGGTGCTGGCGTTGACGTCGCTCGACGACGGGAGCTGCCCGGTCGATCCCGCGTACGTCCGCATGCACATTCACTGCGGCGGATACCGGTGCGAGCGGATCGATGCGACCAAGACGCGCGTCACCTCGCTCGTCGCGCTGGACCCGAAGGGATCGGTCCCCAAATCGGTGGTAAACTTTGTCGCCTTCGATCGGCCGATGGCTCTCGCTAGACTCCGGCGCACGACGGTCGTGATGCAGCCCTCGCTCTGGGGCCGGCCCTCGACTCCCCGCAACAACAACGACGACGACGTTCAGGCCATCGAAGCTGCCCTGGCGACGCTGCTCTTGGCCGACGCCGACCCGCGTGGTGCGGGCTGGACGCGAGAGCCTTCGTCGGATTTTGACGGCATACAGGTTTGGTTCCAGAAGGAGAAGTTTGCGCTGACGAGGGGCGTCGTGCGCGCGGACGTCCGGACCGTCTACGACGCGATCGACACCGGCACCACCAAGCTGGACCGCATGCGCGAGGCCTCAAAGTCCCTTCGCGAACCCCTCGCTACCCCCGAAAAGTTTGATTCGGGCAGATTAGTGCGCGCGAGACCGTCGCCGCGGCTTTGGCTCGGCTACAAAGCTGTCTTTCCGACCTCGCCGCGCGACGCGCTCCTCGCGATTACCGACGCCGTCGACCCCGTCTCCGGGACGCGCGTCCGCTGGTCGACCTCGATCAAGCCGCCGTCGGGGGGACCCTTCGCGACGCCGGACCCCCCTAGGGTTCGCATGAACGTCGTCGTCACCGGCTTCATCCTGAGGCCGCAGGACAACGATCACACGCACGTCACCGCACTCTCCATGGTCGACCCCGCTGGCGGCCTCCCGCCGAGATTGACCCTTCGTCTCGCCAAGTCCAGGGCCAAGCAGATCGCGACCGTCCGAACCCTCGTCGACGAACTCAAAGCTCGCCGCCGAACCGCCGCCGATGATTCCTCGTCGCAACTTGTCGTTGTCGGACCTCCCACGATGGCGACCGCCTCATCCGCATAAAGATACTCGTCGTCGCGGCCGCCGCGTCATTAAAACCCGTCCTCCATCCACCCCTCCTTTGAGTTCGCGGAGCCTTGGAGGAGCAGATATCGTCGTCGTCGTCGTCGTCGTCGTCGTCGTCGTTTGGCGGAAAAAAAAAAAAGTGTGCGAGGTTGATAAATAATATTGTTGTCGAGTCGTCGGTGAGACTGTCATGGCTTTTTGGTGCGCGTTTGCAAGACCGAGGTGTGCGCTTCTTTACTAATAATAAACCACGGAGTTCGATAAGGTGCTGATTGGCAGTGCTGCTTGAGAGTCACCAGCATCAGCTATTTCTTTCTAGGCAGTCAAGCGAGGCCCTCCCTTTCGAACTGTGTTAACCGACCACCGACCAAGAGGGGATCAAAAAAAGGGACAATAATTGTGTTGTCTCCATTTCACCCACGACCGGAGTTTGTTTGTTTGTTTGTTGTCGACGGTGGCAAGCGAAGAAGTGCGTGCAAAATGGTACCTTATCGTCGTACCCTCGTGCTCTCATTCATAAAAGAAGGCGCTCGCGAGCCGCCGATTTCTCCTGGTGCTCGGCGATAAACGCGCGTAGCGGTCGCGGGACCGAGTTCGACCGACGGTATTCGTCGGCGAAAAGCAGATCGCGTTTAGGCGGAGCGGAGAGCGGACGTTTACGGCGCCTCGTTCGGGCTCTCGCCGCGCGCGACGCCTCGAGCAAGCCGCGGCTCGACGTCGAGGGGAAGAGGGGCACGTAGTCTTCTTCGCCCGGCGCGAGGTCCTCCCATTTCCAAGGATGCGAGTCTTGGCGCCTCGCAGTGCCACCTAAGACGGACACGATAGACAAGAGCGCGAAAAACTCACACTCACGCGCGCGCCGCGGGGTCGACTTCTCGCCCAGCCAGCTCCTCAGGTCGTCGGAGGTCGCAAAAGTGGGGTTAGGAGCCAAAGCAATCGTGTCCAACGAGTCCCGGAGCTGCGACACGAATCACACACCAAGGCAAACAAAGACGACGCACGATCTTGTCTGCGGCGACGGCGTCGCTCGACATCTTCTTGTGCGCCGCGCCTTTGCGTTTGGCGTAGCGAGCTTCGTCCTCGCCGTCGTCGTCGAGGGAAAGAAAATCGCGACTCGTGTCGTCGTCGCTCCGGGGAAGATGACGAGCCGTAGGCTTGCCAAGGTCCTCGTCGAATTCTCCCGCGAGCAAGAGGTCGGCGAGTTGATGTCGCGAGGCGCCGCGGCCCCCGCCGGCGCGCGCGACGATGCGCGCCGCGTCGGACGACGCGACCGGCGCACCAACCCGGCGGAGCGTGCGTTGCAAATCATCCGCCGCAACAACTTGGTCGTCGCCACCCGGCATCGCCTCGAGGGCTGCCGCGAGACGCGCGCGCGATGTCCGCTCCGAAATGGAGGCTTTGGCACGTTCGAAAACGAGTCGCTCGCGCCGATCGAGCGACGATCGAGCGGTCCTCAACTCGTCGTCGTCGTCGTCCGTTTCGGGGGATACTGCATGGTTTTTCTTTCGTATTGGAGTCGTCTTGATGCCGGCAGGCGGGGGCAGGTCCGAGTCGTCGACCGCTCGAGACGGTCTGTCTCTGTTGGCTTCCGACCTGAGAAACAGAGGTCGATTCGTCGGCGTCGAGTAGAAGTAGCCCGTGCCCTGGAGATTTCGACGACGACTCGACGAGACTTCGGAGGGGGCCTGATGGCGCAGTACGGCCGAGGACCGCGCCGCGTCGACGGCAGCGCCCCCGCCTCGCCGCTTAGTTTCGGCTTTGACGCGCGTAGTTTCGAAGAGCGCGTCCTTCTTTGCTTCTTCGGCCGTTTCGATAGCTTCCGTGGTTTCGAGCGCTTTTGTGGCGAGCGCTTTTGGATCAAAATTGGCCGAACGCGTGCGACCCAGGTCCAACGCCTCCAGCAGCTCGCGTCTCGAGAGGTCAACCCCGAGTGCCGCGAACGCCGCGACCGCGTCGCTCGGCTTTGAGAACTCGCCGGGGCCGTCCACGCCGAAGAACTGGCGGTCCCAGTTATTTCGCTGCTCGTGGTTCGCCACGGCGGCCGCGATTTTCTTTACCGTTCGACGTCGTGTCGCCGTCCACTCGCTGCCAACGTTGGCCTCTTTTTTTGCCGCCGAGGAAATCTCGTCCGCTCGTTTCTCGAGATTGTCCGCGAACTTCTCGTAGTCTACGAGATCAAAAACTGGCTCGCGGTGCGATCGGCCGAGGACCGGCCGAAATCCGACGACGGGACGTTGGCAATCCGCGTCGTTCCCCTCGTCGTCGTCGAGCCGCGACCTGAACGTCGCCGGCTCGGCGTCCGCGTCCGACCGCCAAAGCGACGATCGCGCCGCCTCGTCGCTCTTGCTTTTCTTCACGTGATACGATCCTTGGCCCCGGCGCTTCGAGAAAAGCCGCCGATCCACCAACGCCCGCGCGCCTTCGTCCTCTTCGCGTGGCGTTCGCGACTTGCGGGGCGAAGCCAGAGGCACGTCGAAATCGTCGTTGTCGTCGTCAAACAACTCGTCGGTTCGGCCTAACGCCGCCGGCGATTTCAGGCTGTCTTCCTCGAGCAGGCGCGCAGGGACGCGGTGGTCGTAGGCCTCGCAAATGGCAATCTCGTCCTCGTCCTCGAGCGGCTCGCCTGTATACTCCCGAAGCGCCCGCGCGAATTCGCAAGGGGCCAGCTTTCCCGAGCGAGATGCGTCGGCCGATCGGAGCTTGCGTCGGAGCGTCGCGACGTGCGCCGAATCGCGCATCGTGGCGCACAGCCGCTCTTCGACCTCCGATGCGCGATCGCGCTGTTTCTGCTTCTCAAGAGCGTACTGCGCCGCGTAGCCCCCAGCCTCGCGCCGTCTTTCTTGGGGGCGCTGTTCTCCTCGCGTCAGCGAGGCGTACTCGACGCGACCCGTCCGCCGATCGGCCGCTTCGTCGACCACGCGTCCAAGTTCTGCGTCAGAGAGCGACGTCCCGAGGCACCGAAGAACCTCGCGACAGTCGCGACGCGACACGGTCCCACTCAACCCCGGATCATACCTGCGAAACAAGATAAGGTTCTCGATACGTAGAGCGTGGTACAGCGACCGGAACTCACGAAGCAAACAACTTCTGCACGCCTCGACGCCGTTGTGGGGCCGGCCACCTGCGAAAACGGGTACGTCGTAAGCCATTAATTTCTTTTCTTTCGCAGGGGACGCCGCCGTCGTGTGATCGGACGCAGGCTCGCAATCGCCGACAGCCTCGTCGACAAACGCGCGTTCGCCGCGACGCAATGTCTTGCGTACCAACGTCTTGAGCTCATCCAACGACCGCGGACCGCTTGCCGCCGTCTCGGGCGCTGACGGGGGCTTTGTCTTCACGTCAGACTTTCCAGTCGGGCCGGGCTTTGCCGGCGGCCGGCGCCCGCGTGACGACGACTTGGCGACTTTCGACTTTACAAGCATCGCCCCTTTCGCCGGCCCCGCTGGCATTAGGTCGCGACCGTTCAGCGGGATGACGGCGGCCATATTTCGCGCGTCGGCTTTTGCCTAATAGGATTCAAGACGGTGTCGCGCGACGTGTCGACTGAGTGCGGGCATAATCATATGATTATCTGCAAGCGGGTAAACTTTCGTTGAGTAGGGACTTGCGAAAAAACGCTGTTGGTATATGTATCTATTGTTGTATCCGGCGTGAACTATTTAAGCACCAGCCCATATGATGCAGGTGTCCGACACCACGGGGTGGATGGAGTGCCTGTCTCTAATAAAATAAGAGCTCGGGTACCGGTCCAGCCGGGCAAATGGCTTGAACATACGAATAAGTACGCGGCGCATCGCGCCGGCTTGAAGATGCGCGACCTCATGCCGATCTCGTCCGTCTACGGGCCCGTCTTGTTTCTGCTGCTCTTGTTTGCATCAATGCCGCATGCCTTGGCAATTGCCCGTTCCATTTCCGAAAACGTTGGCTGCCGGGACGGCCCAGCGTGGCCGAGCCGTAATGAAGTGAGGGACGCCGGCGCGCTCACAACGGGTGTTCGGATCTTTGGCTGAATCTTCAATCTCAGCGGCGGCTCGCGCCAGTTGGATGCCGCGCGGGTCACCACCGCGTGCGTTGCACCTGGCCGGGCGTGGAACGTTGCTTTTCGGCCAACGAGCCTCGACGCCTCTGCAAAAATCTGACGCATTTCGGTTGAGAGCTTGCCCCGCGAATCTAACGGCGTTTCCGGGTCGTCTCGAGGTTCTGGCGTACGCGTCGTCGGCGACCGGTCGGCAGGTTGAAGTGAACTGTCAACCTCGTCTTCTCCTGCGTTTTGAGTTTCGCGACACGAAATTCTCGAATAATCATCGACACGACGTTGACCCGGATTCTCGCTTTCTGCTGTCTCGCAGTCCGTGTCGCGCGCGAGTAGAGAGACGGCATCGATGGCGGCTCTCGCGCCACCAACCGCGGCGACCGACGCCAGGAAGGCAGCAGTCGCCGCTTGCACGGCGGTCTGCGCTGGATCTTTAAGAAGCGACGCGTCGTACGGTGCGTCGAATCGAAGATGCATTGGAACGAAGACCTTTGCGCCAACTCGAAGCGCTTGGTTCGACCTCTGATGATCGCTTTGGGGGTTGGCCACCACCTCCCGGCGGCGGGGAACAGGTTCAAGAGTATGGAACACCCGAAAATCCGGAGGAGAAGCGTCGGCGGGAGGAACGGCGTTTGTCTTAAAGATGTCTACCGAGCACGGTCCGGGTTCGTGAGAAGGTATGACTTGCACTCGCGCGACGTGCTGTTGTAGTTTCGGACACTTCGGGTCGTAGTACCACGTGCAGCGGTGAGCATCGCCGGGACGAGCATCCCTAACAACACCCGGTGGTTCCGGTTTCGGTCGCACGCCGTGCACGTTCTCGATCACAAAAGGTCTTTCAACTAATGTCGCGCCATTTTGTGGCGGCTTCATAATCGCAGGATTTGGCGTCGACCACGCGCGTTTGGTTCGGCCGCCGAATCCAATAATAGTAGCACAGGATTTTTCTGGCTGCGAAAAAACGCTTCGCGCCCGTCGCCGCGTCTTTGTGGCGCTCTCCTCCCCCGACTCTCGAGACTCGTTCCGAGACACGAGTCGAAGCGAGATGGCGGGGGCTTGGCTCGGGCTGCCGTGTCGAATCGTCGCGTCGGCGAGCGTCGTGCTTGCAGCGAGTGGCACGTGATCTTCAGAAGCAAGATAGTAGCAGTCGTCGGTCCCGGCGTTTTCGACATAAGAGACCGCGGTTGGGGGCGGATCCTTTAGGAATCCAACCAACAATTCCCCGATCGTTCGGACCGCGGGAAACAAGTAATGGTGCACGCCGTGCTCGTCTTCGCTGTGCAGCGCGGCCCTTCCACACAACAACGTCACGGCCACCTCTTGCGGCACGTCGTGTCGATGGTCCTCTTCGGGGCTTGGGGACTTCCCTCTAGGCGAAAGCGTGACGCGTTTTGCTTTGGACACCACGCAAACCCGTGTCACATCAGGGAGCTGCTCGGCACAGAGCCACTCGGCGACGGCGTCGTCCGACTGACCTTGGACGGACGTCACCATTGCCGTCGTCCACCGAGGCGAAGATGAACACAATATCGGTTGGTGGTTGCTGTTGTTGTTGTTGTTGTTGTCAATACGATCAACTCGATCACTTTTCTGAACTTGTTCGAAAACTTGCACGCAAGATTTTTTCTCTCGAAGTGAGGAACCGCAGTCAACGGATCGTAGTAAACTAAAACTATGTGTCGGGGGGTCGACCGCCACCAGGATAGGATCGACGACGACGACGACGGGCTTGCGCGCATGAGAAGAATAATGTTCTGCAAAGAGGCCAGGCTGCGGTCCACGAGCCGCGGCGTCGTAGCTTTCTCAAGCAAGGGCCGCCGCCGCCTTTGCTACAACATGCTTACTGCTGCGTATTGGGCCGCGGCATCTATCCCCCCCCCCCCCCTTCCCATAAGATGCCGGTTGGGGACCGCAACGACAATCAACAGTGTTTCGGCGGGCGGGCGCCGCATCCCACTGGGTATCAACGCGCGCGCCACATGTACAAACAAGTTATTGTATTTAGGGTCGTTCGACCTTGCGCCGATCGATGCCACGCACCATAAGGGCTCCGTTTCATCATCATCATCATCATCATCATCATCTGTTGTGTCCGGCGGTGGTCGTCGTCGGTCGGAGGTGGTTGAGGCTGCGAAATTGAATCGCGGCCCGGAGTTGGTCCGTCGAGTTGAATGGCAAGAGGGTTTTGGCGGTGAAGGTGAGGGTGCGCGGGCGGGATGGCAGGAGGACAAAGGCGTTGTCGGAAAAGAAGCCGACGACGCCGGGGAGGTCGAGGGTAAGGTATGCGATGACGGCGTCGGAGCGGCAGACTATGGTGGCGCGCTTCCCCTCCACAATTTCGGCGACGGAAATTGCGAGGTCAGGCGACGGGACGAGGGAGGCGTCCTTGAGTTGGGTGAAGAAAACAAAGGCGTCGTCGCCGGTGCGATTTTGGTCGTCGTCGTCGTCGGCGGCGACGCGCACGAAGACGGACTCGAGGGGGAGGAAGGAAGGCGCTTCGGCAGGAAGACGTCGATCGCAGTCCGGGGACAACAAGAGACGATCTCGGTCGTCAAAGCCGAGTCCGGAAATGCAGACAAGGGTCTGGCCTTTGATTCGCACGGTACGGTCGAGAGTCGCGGAGGCGATCCTACTCGTGGAATTCCGCCAACTCCAGAGCTCGGCGGTGATGCCGAAGACGTCGATCGGGTCCAGGCCGTCGTTGGCGCACCAGACGCGACCGTCTCTGACAAAGAATAGCGCGTCGGCAAAGTTCCGGCGAAGGATGGAGTGCGAGAGCTTCCATTTGCCGGAGAACTCGAGCGTCGACCAAGAGGGCCCCGGCCAGACGTCGTCGAGTTGGCGGGTAATGATTCCGGCGGCGCGTGCTTTCGGGTTCTTCGCGGCGCGCCACGCCTGGATCGCCGTCTCGTAGCAG
Organism: Chrysophaeum taylorii; assembly: GCA_029834535.1. Taxonomy (NCBI): domain Eukaryota; class Pelagophyceae; order Pelagomonadales; family Pelagomonadaceae; genus Chrysophaeum; species Chrysophaeum taylorii. The sequence goes on along the minus strand of JAQMWT010000047.1, from coordinate 224,276 downwards.
AGGCCCTGTCGGAGCTGCATCGCCCACAAATAATCCGCGAAGGATATGGCGGCTATGCTTTCCGACGACAAGACGCGTCGTTTTAGAGCGGCGTCGACGCGTTCGTTGCCGTTTTCCGTACGTTGGCGAAAGGCGAGGAAGTCGGAATCGATTCGTCGGTCGGAGGGGGCCGTCACCGGGAGGTAGCTTTCGAACGAGGGAAAGGACTGGACGCCGAATTCGGACACGAACCTCGGAGGTCCGCCGCCGCGTCGTCCGAGGCAATCGACGTCGTCGCGGACAAAAACGTCGCCGTGGTGAGGGGAATTGGGGTTTCCCCATCGCTTGACGTACGAGTACCTGTCGTCCACGAGGGCGCCGTTGGAAGGCGACGAGTCGACGAACGGAATTCGCGGGTCGACGTCCCTGAGCGCCCTTCGAACGGTCTGGACGAAGAGGCGATCGTACTCGACGAGAAGGCGATCGCGATCGCTGCCCGCGTACCGCGCGAGCATCTCTTCGCCTTGGATATTTCCGCAGAAAATGGCCGCGCGGGACTGGAGCCGCTTGGTTTGGTAGCTCACCTCGCGCCAGACGGAGCTTTCGAGGTCGTCGGAAGGATACGCCGCCTCGGCGAACGCGAAATCGACCCACGCGAGGAGTCCGAGGCGGTCGGCGGCCTCGAAAAATGCGTCGGCTTGGTAGCCCCAGACGCGCACCAAGTTCATGTTGGCTCGGGCGGCGCTCCCGAGCAGCCAGTCCCAGTCCCGGGAGGAGGAAGCGACGACGGCGGCGCCCTTGGCGAAGACGTCGACGCCGTTGACGCGGAACTCGAAGGACGTGCCATTACTCACCGGCTCTTGCTTGAGTTCGACGTGCCGGAGGGCGAGGGTCTTGGCGACGCGACTCGTCGTCACGCCGTTCCGCGAAAGTTCCGCCGACAGAGCGTAGAGCGGCTGGCGCCCGTAGCCGCGCGGCCACCAGAGCGACGGGTCGACGATCTTGCCGACGGTGATCGGACGACGACCTGCGGCGGCGTCCAAGATGATGTCAACATCCTTGCGCGCGGCGAGGTCGCCGTCGGGGGAATCGATCTCTACAGCGAGGTGGCACGCGTCGGCGTCGGCGAAGACGACGTCGACCGCGACCTCCAGCAAAACGCCCGCGGCTCCGCGGTGCGTCTGGTGCACGACGAGGGCGTCCAGCTGGCACGCGCTTTCTTCGAGCCTCACGCCGCCCGTTATTCCCGCGGGAACGAAAGCAGGTCCCCAGTCCCAGCCGAAATCGCTCTGTTGTTTCCTGATAAAGTTCCGCGCCGAGGCGGATCGGCCGCCCCAGCGTCCGCCGCCCGCGTCGTCCCACGCGTTGTAGAAGCTCGCGTGCGGGACTGTGGTGCGCGTGCGCGCCTCGTAGGCAGCCCGCTTCTGCCGCGCGAAACCGAGGGCGCTCTCGATCGACACTTCGATCAGGTTGGGCCCAGGTTCGAGAAACGATCGCGCGTCGTCGATTACGACCGGAACGAACGCCGTCTCGCTCTTCGCCGCGACAGCACCGTTCACGGCGACCGTGGCCACCGTGTCTATCCCGTCGAACACCAATCGCAACTTCTTCGTTGCGAGGCAGGCCGCGGCGACGTGGATCTCGGTCCGGAACGACCAGTTCGCGCGCGCGACCCACGCCTGCTCGACCTCGTTCGTGCGATAGGACGGGTCATCGATCACCCCCGCTTCGAGAAGCGCATCGTGGGCGTACCCCGGCACGCGCGCGGGGAGTCCCGAGACGACGCCCCCACCCGACAGCCGCCACTCTCCACCACCACCTCCACCAAGGTCGCACCCGCACGGAGCCGAGGAGGAGTCTGCTGCTACTTGCACTCGCTGCCTCCCCGCGAACGAGTGCCGATCGATCGCGATCATGACCACGCCGGCGACCACGAGCGCCAGCATCTTCATCTGGTGCTGCCCCTCGTCGGACGAAGAAGAAGATGAAGGAGACATCTTTCCGCCGCCACCACCACCACCACCACCACCTTCAATCAAAAATTCAACAAGACTCCTATATATACTACCCGCCTATCTCTTTTCGGAGCTGGGTCGGCTTGGTCGTCGTGATTTCCGCTTCTTTCGCGCGCGAAGGTTTCCGCTTCTTTGGCGCGCGAAGGCGTCGAAGCCCATGACAGCGGCAATGGTGTTGTCGCGCGGCGGGAGGCGTGGGGAGTCCCCCCCGGGCGGGGGGGGGGAGGGGAGGACATGGGGCGGGGGGAGGTGATCCAGGACGTCGAGGGCGACTCGCTCGACAGGGGTCGGATCCGCGGGCCTCGGGAAGAGGCGGAGGGGCTCGCGGAGCGCGAGGACGGGGTGGCACAGAAAGCGGACGACGTGGCCGCTGAGATTTTTCGACCGCGCGTGCAACAAAAAGGGATGAAGCAAAAAAACGTCGCCAGCTCGGCCGCGCGCCTCGACGGGATTGTCGAGGTCGACCGCGGCGCGCGTCGCCGCCGAGAGCGCGGGGCCGGCGAGGCCATCGGCACCGGCGCGAAGGAGTTTCTCGGCGACGACGCGGTGCGAATTTGGCGCGAGGGCCGTTCCGCCGCCGTTGGGACCCACGTCCGAGAAGAGCATCAGCAACACCAGACCGACTTCCCGGGATTGGGCGAGGTGGCGATAGCCGTGGCCGTCGACGTGCCAGTTCCCCCGGACGCCCCAGGGTTCGGCGTTGTCTTCCGGAAACGTGACCACCCACCACCCGCAGCCGTTGGGTTCCCATTTGCCCGCGCCGCAGACCTGATCGATGGCTTCGCGGAGTCGCGGGGACCAGCACTCGCTCCACGGGGCGCCGAGGTCCGAGTCGCGGAAGATTTCGGCCAACCCAAGGCGGCCCTTGGGCGCGCGACTCCAGGTCGACGGGTCCTCCTCCGTGATGCCCTGCTGCTCAATATGTTTCCACACGGCACGCCGGCACCTTCTAGCGACCTCCGGCGAGAAGGCCTCGCGCACGGCGCAGTACCCCAACTCCACGAAGGCGTCTATCTCGCCTTGACTCACCATTATAATAACCCTTATTTCTTAAACCCTTCCCCCCGAAGAAAGGAGGCGTTGTCGCTCGCCATGGCGGCGACGATCGAGTCGCAGAACGCGCCGATGATCATCGAGCACCAGCACGAGCAGCTGAGCTACACCCCCTGCGAGACGCGGTGGGTGCCGTGCTCGGCGAGATTCGTGTGAGTCGTAGTACCGGTATGCATAGTTAGCTACACACAGATGCGCGGGGATCAACCCCAAGGCCAAGGGCATGATGCAGATTTACGAGCTCAGAAGCGGGAAGATGAATGTAGTCGACGAGCGCCAGCGGCCGCAGGGCATCAAATGCAGCACCTTTGGGGCGTCGTCGTTCGAACAGAGGTCCGTGGCGACGGGGGACTACGGCGGAGGACTCGCCGTCTGGGATCTCGAGCGTCTCGACGCGCCGACCTTCGCCGCCCCCAAGGCCCACGGACTCATCATCAACGCCATCGACGGCATCGGAGGGCTCGGAATCGGGGGTGGCGCGCCGGAAATCGCGACCGGCTCGCGCGACGGCAAAGTCCGCGTCTGGGACCCCCGAGTCCAGGACCCCGTCGTCTCCCTCGAACCCGTCGAGGGACAGCCCGTCCGCGACTGCTGGTCGGTCGCCTTTGGCAACTCGGTCGACAACGAGCGCGCGGTCGTCGCCGGCTACGACAACGGCGACGTCAAGCTCTTCGACCTCCGGACCAACTCGATGCGGTGGGAAACCAACGCGAACAACGGCGTCACCTGTGTCGAGTTCGACCGCCCCGACATCGAAATGAACAAGTACGAACACCCTTTGTCGTGTGACAAATCCTACTAGGCTCGTCGTCACCACGCTCGAGAGCAAGTTTCGCGTTTTCGATATGCGCACGCACCATCCCGACGAGGGCTTCGCCCACGTCGCGGTCAAGGCCCACAAGGCCACCGTCTGGCTCGCCAAGCACCTACCGCAGTACGTCCACTTTTTTTTCGATGGGACGTTTCTCGTAGGAACCGCGACGTCTGGATGACCGGCGGCGGCAACGGCGGATTCAACCTCTACACATACCACTACCCCAAGAAGCGCTTCACCAAGGCCATGAACGATGTGCGTCCTCCCCTTGTTGCGATCCTCCTACCGCCCCGCAGATTCCCGTGGGCGTCGTCGGCGAGGTCGAGCTCCTTAACTCGCGCATCATCTCCTCGCAGCCGATCGTCACCTTCGACTGGAGCCCCGACCGAGAAGGCCTCGCCGTCTTGGCCTGTCTCGATCAGACCCTCCGCGTCTACATCTGCACCAAGCTCGACAAGTTTTAACATCATAAGCTTACCTGCATACCCCCGTCGTCCAAGTACTGTAGCCCGCGGTGTCATTTTTCTTCTTCTTTTTCTTTCGGGCGCGGTTCGAGACATCATTCTGTAGTACACACAGCGCGAAGTAGGTGCCCACAAACAACACTGCGCACATCGCGTGGCAAAAGTCTAAACATCGGATCATAAAACGTTTTAATAATAACTTTAATATAAGCCGCTGCTTTTAAAATGAAACACCTATATCAAAACCTAGATTTGCCACGTCATACCACGTAAGCTTGTTCACCTAATATTTCTTGCACGCTGCCTACCCCAAGTAGGCAGGCGTCTCTTCTACAGCGAAGAAGGTGCGCGGGACGATCGATCTCGCGATCACCAGGGATCGCAGGACGCTATCAAAACCAAGGCAACCGAGGCCGCCGGGGCGCGTGGCGATCGTCGACAAGAGCAACGCGACGGTCGTTGCCGGGACTGACGAGATTCCGTTCCAGATGGCGGTGCGCTTATTTCCTTCCGGGCATCTTCTTGCAGCCAACGATGTCGCGCCAGGAAGCTGTCAGGGGATCGGCGCCATCGCTACGCAGCACGAAGACGTGCGTGCCGCGCTGTCGAGTGGTCCCCGAAGGGAATCCTGCTTCGAGGCCGAATCAAGGACCCCCCCGGCGAGTGCTCGAGACGGTGTACGCCGAATATGGCGTGCGGCTCGTGCGCGACTTTCCGACGCACGACACGTGGTCGCTTCTGGCTTTGGGCGAGGCGACCAACTCCGCGCCGCGTCCGCAGATTTTCGCGATGGCTAAAGACGCGATGTACGAACCGATTCAACGGAGGCGCCCGGAGGTTGACGTGGTCGCCTAGGTCCTAACGACGGTTCTTGTGGTAGAGAACACGCACTCGACTCCGAGATTGCACGTTTCTGTGGTGTGATGAAACGCAACACGGGTTGACGTTGTTGTTGGTACTAACTATCATTGTGGGTTCTCTCGGCCGTACTGATCTGGCCCCCCAGACACCACGTCGCAGATCCCCGTGGGCGTCGTCGGCGCGAAGGTCGAGCTCGTCAACTCGCGCATCATCTCCTCGCAGCTGATCGCCACCAGACCGAAAAGGCCTCGCCGTCCTGGCCTGCCTCGATCAGACGCGGAGCTACGTCTGAACCAAAAAAAAATTTCTACTAAAAAGTTCTTTAGTTGTTGTTTCTGCCCTCACATATAGGCGTGGTATCCTTGTGGGCGCGCGAGGCATTCTGCAGTACGTGGATGCCACCATAGCGCGCTCCTAGCATCGCGCCCTTCTTGAGGTACGCTGACAATACCTTAATTTACTTACAAGAGGTAATGCGGTGACATTAAGGACGGCTTCTCCAGATAATAAGCCATTTATCCTCCTCCTCCTCCTCCTCCTCCTCCTCCTAGCAGTCGACTCTCAAAACCATTAATACCATACGATTTTCCGCGCGACACGAAGGAAGTCGGTCACAGAGGCCACCACAGCCCAATGTACATGAGGCGTAGGCTAATAATCCCAGCGCCGCGTTGGATCAGAGTTAACGGGCGTTCAGACGATGGGTGTAGAAAGGTGGGTTGATGGCGAGGTGATTGTCTGTCTGTCGCGAGTTGTCACGGTTTTGAGCGAGGGAGTACCAGATCTGCATTGGTATATGTGAAACTTGCGGAGTGCCTTGTTGAGACCCCGGCCGTGCGTGAATTGTGGGGACCCGCGGGTATGTTATGTTTGGAGGCGCACCTTTAGAAGAGTATCTTTTTCCGAGGGAGTCAGTCGGCTCCAGAGCATGCAAGGCTTGCCTAGCGGAGTTGTCGGCGAGAAATATTGGTATCGACATTCTCCAGGCCAGGGCGCTGGAGGAGGATGATGTACTAAGGTCCGGTTCTTTTCGTTCTATACATGGCGGCCTTGACAATCGGATGGCGACGACGTGAAGGCAGGGAACAAGCATGCATTTTCATAAAGAAGCATGGCGATGTACTTACTGCACGTCGCAACAACGCAAAGGGCGGCACTCAGGGAGTCGCACTCTTCGAAGAGTCAGTGTAAGCAGATGCTGTGCCAGTTTTCCGATCGTCGTGCTGTGAATGAGGCGACGCCCCGTCTGATCCGGCATTTTTTACAAGCTGCGGTATGGAAGAAGTCCACACGGGTGACCGCCAAGCAGGGGAATAATCGAAATCCGAGATACCGTTTGTGTTGTTGCCAAGGCAGGCATGCTCTGCAATGTCCCAGAAACCTGCGGTGGTCTCGACCTCTCCCACTAAGACGAAGGTGAATCACGACGACTCATTCAAAAGGACGTAGTGAGTTGGGTTTTATTACCAGTAGTGTCTGCACTTGTCTTATATCCTAACTACTAATCGACAGATGTTTGTCTGTCTGTCTGTTTGTTTGTTTGTCCCTCGATTTAGGGTAAGGATCAGGTAGGCGCGAGAGTAAGGATCAGGTAGGCGCGAGAGCCAGACAGTGATCCTCCAAGCCGTCCACGGCGACCTCGCAGACTATTTCCACGACGCGCGGCGGCTCTTTCAGCGCGCCATTCTCACGCCCCGTCGAAACGATGTTGTCGATGCTGACAACGCGCGCATGACCGCGGCCTTTTTTTCCCGGAGACGAGGCGTCGGAGTTCGGAGTTCGGCTGACTAGGCTGGGTCGGAAGACGACGCCTCGCTCTTTACAGTAGAGTTTTGAACTCCCTGACAACCAACGGCATGCTGACTTTGATCGCGAGCTTAATGTCTTCGCAATCTCGACCCGTCGCACGGCCACTGCAACGGTACCAGATACATGATCGATCGTGTCGTTGTCACCGAGGCTCCTCCAGCCTGTATCCCTTAAGGCCCGCCGACGCCAAACGATCACCAAGAGCCAGGGCCAGACGCTCCGCGAGGTCGGCATCCTCTTGGCGAAGCCCGTCTTCTGCCACGTCCAGCTCTACGTGGCTCTCTGTCGATCGGCAACCCCGAGGATTTGCTCTTCTGGGTCGACGACTCCACCCTACCCCACACGTGCTGCGCAATGCCGATAAGCCCCCTCCCGGCGTCTACACGCGCACTGTAGGTGAACTTGCTGGGACCAGGTGAACTTACTGGAGCCAGGTGAACTTACTGGGGTTGGAGATTGGGACTAGGTGAACTTAGTGACCAGGTCAACTTACTGAGACCAAGTGAGCTTACTGGGGTTTTTAGAGTAAACTCAAAGGTTAGCGACGTGTGCGGATCAAAGCAGCTTAGATTGGCGGGGGTGAGAGCGACGAGCTCAAAGGAGAGTGGGGTGAGTGGATGTGAGCACGAGTGGGTTTACGCCGAACTTACTGGGGTTAGAGATTGGGACTAGGTGAACTTACTGGCCTGCACTTGTATCCTAACTACTAATCGACAGATGTTTGTCTGTCTGTCTGTTTGTCTGTTTGTTTGTCCCTCGATTTAGGGTAAGGATCAGGTAGGCGCGAGAGTAAGGATCAGGTAGGCGCGAGAGCCAGACAGTGATCCTCCAAGCCGTCTACGGCGACCTCGCAGACTATTTCCACGACCCGCGGCGGCTCTTTCAGCGCGCCATTCTCACGCCCCGTCGAAACGATGTTGTCGATGCTGACAACGCGCGCATGACCGCGGCCTTTTTTTCCCGGAGACGAGGCGTCGGAGTTCTTTTCGGCTGACTAGGCTGGGTCGGAAGACGACGCCTCGCTCTTTACAGTAGAGTTTTCAACTCCCTGACAACCAACGGCATGCTTACTTTGATCGCGAGCTTAATGTCTTCGCAACCTCGACCCGTCGCACGGCCACTGCAACGGTACCAGATACATGATCGATCGTGTCGTTGTCACCGAGGCTCCTCCAACCTGTATCCCTTAAGGCCCGCCTACGCCAAACGATCAACAAGAGCCAGGGCCAGACGCCCCGCGAGGTCCGCGTCCTCTTGCCCACAAGCCCGTCTTCTGTCACGTCCAGCTCTACGTGGCTCTCTGTCGATCGGCAACCCCGAGAATATCCTCTTCTGAGTCGACGACTCCACCCTACCCCAAACGTGCTGCGCAATACCGATAAGCCCCCTCCCGGCGTCTACACGCGCACTATAGGTTAACTTACTGGGACCAGGCGAACTTACTGGGGTTTGAGATTGGGACTAGGTGAACTTAGTGACCAGGTGAACTTACTGGGACCAAGTGAACTTACTGGGGTTTTTAGAGTGAACGCAAAGGCTAGCGGCGTGTACGGATCAAAGCGGCTTAGATTGGCGGAGGTGAGAGCGACGAGCTCGAAGGAGAGTGGGGTGAGTGTGTGTGAGCACGAGTGGGCTTACAGTGCAAGTTACACCGAACTTACTGGGGTTAGAGATTGGGACTAGGTGAACTTACTGGGACCAGGTGAACTTACTAGGGTTAGAGATTGGGGACTAGGTGAACTTACTGGCCTGCACTTGTCTTCCCATAATTCTTGCGGCGAGGAAAGATGTTCGCATTCATCGCCGCGGTCCTCGTCGTTGCGCGGGCGCTTGGGTTTGTGATGCTGCCCTCCCCCCGAACCAGCAGCAAAGTGTTGGCCGCGAGGAACGAGTTGCGTGAAGAGGCCGAGCGTCTCCAGTTGCTGGCCGAGACTCTTCGGCTCGAAGCGTTTCGTGACGAACTCCTGATCGCTAGGGATCGCAGGGCGCCATCAGAACCAAGGCAACCAAGGCCGCCGAAGCGCGTGGCGATCGTAGACATGAGTAACGCGACGGTCTTTGCCGGGACTCGCGAATATCCGTTCTATAAGGTTTTGCGCTTCATGGTTCCCAACATCTACCCGCGGCCGACGATGACCCGCGAGGACGCCGTAAAGATCGGCGCCGTCGCCGCGCAACACAAAGAAGTTTTCGCGTGTCGCGTCGTCGAGTGGTCCTCGACTGGTATCCTGCTGCAAGGCCAAATCAAGGACTCCCCCGGCGAGTGCCTGCGCAGGTTCGAGAAGGCGTTCGCCGAGTATCGCGTGCATCTCGTGCGCGAGATTCCGAATCAAGACTCAACAATGCGTTTGGCTAATGGCGAGGGGATCGACGCCGCGCTACGTCCGGCGATTCTCGTGATGGATAGGGAGTCGATATACTTACCGATTCCCGCGAGGCCCCCCGCGGTCGACGCGTGCGCCTGGGTCCTCGCCGCGGTTATTGTGGTCGAAAACGCGCTCTCTTACGCCAGCTCGGGAAACATATGGAGCGGTGTCGCTTGGTTCTGCACGCTCCAGCTCGTTTCAGAGCTTGGCCACGCGGCTATGAAGCTCCGCCTCGGCGCCGACTGGTGGCAGTCCGGCGTCCCGTTTCCCACCCCCCGGTTCGGCTCCTGGGGGCCCACCTTCAGGATCACTGCCTACGCTCCTAAGAGGACCGACCTTTTCGACGTCGCGCTCGCCGGGCCAGCCGTTGGCCTCGTCGCCTCCTTGGTCTGCGTCGCTTTCGGCGCCCGCTCGTCCGTCGCGCTCGCGGATCCCCCCCGAATACCAATCGCAGACCTCCGGCACTTTGGTCTCGCGATGCTCGTTGCGACCGCCGTTGCCCCCGACATCTTCTCCGCCGACGACGTTCCCGTCCACCCCCTCTTCCTCGCCGGCCTCGCCAACTCCGTCTCGAACGCCGTCAGGCTTCTCCCGCTCGGACGCGCAACCCGCGGCGGCCTCGCTCTCGCCACGATGTTACCGGGCTTCTACAGCTGCTTCGCCGACCTCGAGTGGGGCTTTGCCATCTTAGCCGCCGTGGCCGCCACCTTATACGCCGGCGGCACTCTCGACTTTGGAAGCTACGTCATCAACGCCATGTTCCTTCAAGAAAATCTCTACCACGTCCGTTGCCGAGACGACGTCTCGCCCGTCGATCCCGCGAGAGCGCGTGTCTTCGCCGCGCTCCTCTTCCTTTCCCTTCTCACCCTCGCTCCCTACCCGCTCGTCGCCGAACTTTTCTCCACGTTTATGAACAACTTCTCGCTCTTCGAAACATCCTCCCTCCCTCCCCCCGTCGCCGACCTCCTCGACGCCCCCTTGAACGCCTTCCCCTTTTTCACTACCTCCTAGAGCTGCGCCAGTCGCATCTATGTGCGCACCCAAGTTCTGATGACGAGGTGGTGGTCCTCCGAAATACTACGAAGTCGCATCTCGTATTATTCCAGTCGACCCAGAGTTGGCACGCTTCGGTGGTGTGACAAAACGCAACACGGGCTGGTGTTGCTGTTGTGACATTTATGTTTATAGGCCCCGTCGACCTTCCTGGCCGCGTTCCTCTTCGTCTGAAGGCCCGCTCATCCCGTGCTGCGATCTGGAGCTTCTCCCAACTCCAAAGTCCAACAGCCCGCTAATTTGTGTATCAGTGCATAGTCACGACAGCCTCGCATTTCAAACATAGGTATGTGCCATCTCGTCGCACCCTCGACGATTTTATCCGCGTAAAAACAACGAGACGACTCGGTCTCTTTCCGCACGAAAGACGGTTCCCTAGACGAATGTTCTTGGAATCTGCGGCGGCGTCTCGATTCGCCGCGATTTTTTTTTCACAGGCGCTCTCGCTCGAACCAGCGTGACCGACAAGCCTCGCACTCAATGAGTCCGTCAAGTCGGCGCGTTGGCAATAGCCGGGCCATTCGTTGCCGGTGTTGGTGGCATCGCGCACGACGATAGTGGCGCAACTGACTTCCTCGCACACGAGACGCTAATTCCGAGCAACAATAAGAGACGCCAAGTCGAGCGGGCGTGCGCAGTGGTGAAGTGTCATCATCCAAGCGGTTTTGGTCTCTTTCCGCTTGTTGGGTGATCGTTGAATGATTATTACCTTTGGCTCTACAACAGGCAGGCGAGAGTTAATTTTAAGGCCCGGCTACCACCACTACAGAGGCTTCTTTCTCTTCGGTGAGGCGAAGAAGCGCGCGATAGTTAGTTTCCCAAGGTGAGGGTCGGCGCAATCAACTGGGTCGACTGGTTCCTCCATCGGTTGATGCGTCCGCGGTCATCGTCGTTATTGGCGGAATCGTGAAACGCAATCGGTACCTCGAGATCCTCCTCAAGTAGACTTGTGACGCCCGCGAGCGGGCGCCCATTGAACGAAGACATTCGCATCTAGGCATCATTTTGGGGTCGCGCCCAAGTCCTTGAGTCATGTAGGGTGAGTTTCCCGTTCTCGCGTGCGCGACTGTCACCCCCCTAAATACCCGTTGAGACGCTGCCACGCGGGCGTGCTCCGACCCGGGTGCGCGAGCGGGTTTGCGAGCGGGTTTGCGTGCGTGTCCCCGATAGCAAAAATAAAAGGGGAATTGGTACCGGGCCGGCTGTACCCGCGCCATTGGGCGTAGCTACCCAGCCTTCTTGGCAGTTGCAAATACCCGTCCTCGAATGGGACCCAATTGGAGCCAGGTAATGCGCATTGGATTCCATCGAAAAATCATGATGTCAAACTACGCCATCGTCCGCTGGTATCTGCACTATGATTGTGATTGCCGTCGGTTAAAGAAAGTCCCCCAGTGTCCTCCAGAATTTTTTTTTTTACTATGCTTCGCAACCCGCAGGCTCAAAGATGATCGATCGCAGAAGAGGGGAAGTCGAAAGACAGAATTGAAGACCGCAGACGACCGCAGTGGAGCAAGAAAGTGCAAATAGAAAGAGGCAAGGGAAGAAGAAATAGAGGGGGGATGCGAATAGAGCACGCAGGCAGGAAATGCATAAGATGCGGAGGGGGGGGAGTGCGAGTGTTTGGGTGGGAGAGAGGATGCGACTTGGTTCAGAGACAGGGCCGCCGCGCACCCGCAGTCGCCGCCATTACCACCATGTCATGAGGCAACCCAAGTCCGCCGCTTTTACTCACTCAGAAGGGAGCGTGATCCCGCTCGACGCAGGTTGAACACACGTTGTGGAAATAGGAGGTGGGGGCAACGGATTGGACAAGGAGATGGAACATTCTTAGTCGCCTCCGCTTGGTGATCCCGCCCAGCGTAACACTTCGACCTTTTCTGGTGGCGCGCGACTGTCCTCGACTCATGCGGCTTTCTTTTCGACAAAGCTACCACAAACCTCAGCACCTTGAGAGATCCTCGAAACTACAGAAGACAACCTCCGGGTTGACATTACGTCTGACGTCTTCAGAGTTGACCGGCTCTGCAGGGTCGAAGTAGAAAAGGAAGTGAACACCTCCAGGCTTGGATGAGGCGAAGCGGACCTCCTGCAATCGACTCGCCGCAAAATAGTACCCTGCTACCTGCTGCAGCCACTTTTCCGAGCTGCCCTCGCGTGCCCACAGATCCTTGCGGGGTAGGAACGAGATCTCTGGTCCGCAGCACACAAGGTCTGCAGCACCCTGTGCCGCCGCTGCGACTGGGTCGAGGTCACGGAAAATGGTCCGCGTTATGGCGCGCACTACGAGTCGCTTTGTCGACGGGTCGTCGCGGATTCGCGTCAGGATCGCGTGCGCCTCATCGTTACTCAACAGCTCGGCGGGTTTCGGAGAGGCACGGGCGACGTCACAGCCAAAGCCAACGAGCGCGGCCGAGACAATGTTGTTGCCGGCCGTCTCGAGCCGCAGCTGGATGGGAATGCCCCGCTTTACGATGCTCGATTCCTTGAGCGTACTACACAGCACCGCCTCTGGCGATTTTCGTTCGAAGCTCGTGGGCTCGGCGCCCTCGAGTCGAAAGACGGATGGGAGCAGCGCATCGAAAACGGCGGGCGCGACGAGATACGTGCGGCCCAGCCAGCCTAGCGCTTGCAACTCGGTGTAACGTCGGCCAATGTCTCGTCGCATCATTGCTTGAATATCGGGGACGCCTAAATCTGCGAAGGGAGATTGAAGGCTCCAGCCCCCGGAGAGTGTTGCGATAAGCACCAGCGCCTTGCGGTGCATCGTCGTCGTCTGAGGTCGTTTTCTTTGTCGTCGCCACACTTAACCCTCGCTTATCTCGTTTGGTGTTGTTTTTTTTATCTCCTTCTGAGAAGGTTGCGCGTGCGTGCCTGCGTGCGTGCGTGCGTGCACACACCCTCTGATATGCCCCACTCTGATGCCCTCGTGAACCACACACAGGACACGTCCTCTCCCCCTTATACAGTATACTTAAATATTCGGCTCGGAGCTCATCACCCCTTTTTAGAAAGAAAGAAAGAAAGAAAGAAGGACGAAGTCTGGTTCTTTGCGCGTGGACTCCGCGGGCGGGCTGGTGGGGAGCTGCGGACTTTTCTGGGCCGCTCCCGCCTAACTAAACAAAACTAAAGTAAACTAAAACAAAACCCCCTTCTTCTTCTTCTTCTTCTTCTTCTTCTTCTTCGCATGAAGAAACTTCGTCAGCACACGGTGGGTGTGGTGTTTAGAAAAGTACAAGTGCAGGCCAGTAAGTTCACCTAGCTCACACCAACTCCTTTGAGCTCGTCGCTCTCGCCTCCGCCAATCTAAGGCGCTTCGATCCGCACACGCCGATAACCTTTGAGTTTGCTCTAAAAACCCTTTACTCTAAAAAACCCAGTAAGATCACCTGCTCCAACCCCAGTAAGTTCACCTGGTCCCAGTAAGTTCACCTACAGTGCGCGTGTAGACGCCGGGAGGGGGCTTATCGGTATTGCGCAGCACGTGTGGGGTAGGGTGGAGTCGTCGACTCAGAAGAGGATATCCTCGGGGTTGCCGATCGACAGAGAGCCACGTAGAGCTGGACGTGGCAGAAGACGGGCTTCGCCAAGAGGACGCCGACCTCGCGGGGCGTCTGGCCCTGGCTCTTGGTGATCGTTTGGCGTCGGCGGGCCTTACGGGATACAGGTTGGAGGAGCCTCGGTGACAACGACACGATCGATCATGTATCTGGTACCGTTGCAGTGGCCGTGCGACGGGTCGAGGTTGCGAAGACTTTAAGCTCGCGATCAAAGTCAGCATGCCGTTGGTTGTCAGGGAGTTCAAAACTCGACTCTTGAGAGCGAGGCGTCGTCTTCCGACCCAGCCTAGTCAGCCGAAAAGAACTCCGACGCCTCGTCTCCGGGAAAAAAAGGCCGCGGTCATACGCGCGTTGTCAGCATCGACAACATCGTTTCGACGGGGCGTGAGAATGGCGCGCTGAAAGAGCCGCCGCGGGTCGTGGAAATAGTCTGCGAGGTCGCCGTAGACGGCTTGGAGGATCACTGTCTGTGGCTCGCGCGCCTACCTGATCCTTACTCTCGCGCCTACCTGATCCTTACCCTAAATCGAGGGACAAACAAACAGACAAACAGACAGACAGACAGACAGACAGACAAACATCTGTCGATTAGTAGTTAGGACAAGTGCAGGCCAGTAAGTTCACCTATCTCTAACCCCAGTAAGTTCACCTGGTCCCAGTAAGTTCACATAGTCCCAATCTCTAACCCCAGTAAATTCGGCGTAAGCCCACTCGTGCTCACATCCACTCACCCCACTCTCCTTCGAGCTCGTCGCTCTCACCTCCGCCAATCTAAGCTGCTTTGATCCGTACACGCCGCTCGCCTTTGCGTTCACTCTAAAAACCCCTGTAAGTTCACTTGGTCTCAGTAAGTTCACCTGGTCACTAAGTTCACCTAGTCCCAATCTCAAACCACAGTAAGTTCACCTGGTCCCAGTAAGTTCACCTACCGTGCGCGTGTAGACGCCGGGAGGGGGCTTATCGGTATTGCGCAGCACGTGTGGGGTAGGGTGGAGTCGTCGACTCAGAAGAGGATATCCTCGGGGTTGCCGATCGACAGAGAGCCACGTAGAGCTGGACGTGGCAGAAGACGGGCTTGGGCAAGAGGACGCCGACCTCGCGGGGCGTCTGGCCCTGGCTCTTGGTGATCGTTTGGCGTCGGTGGGGCTTGAGGGATACAGGTTGGAGGAGCCTCGGTGACACGACACGATCGATCATGTATCTGGTACCGTTGCAGTGGCCGTGCGACGGGTCGAGGTTGCGAAGACTTTAAGCTCGCGATCAAAGTCAGCATGCCGTTGGTTGTCAGGGAGTTGAAAACTCGACTGTAAAGAGCGAGGCGTCGGCTTCCGACCCAACCTAGTCGGCCGAAAAGAACTCCGACGCCTCGTCTTCGGGAAAAAAAGGCCGCGGTCATGCGCGCGTTGTCAGCATCGACAACATCGTTTCGACGGGGCGTGAGAATGGCGCGCTGAAAGAGCCGCCGCGGGTCGTGGAAATAGTCTGCGAGGTCGCCGTAGACGGCTTGGAGGATCACTGTCTGGCTCTCGCGCCTACCTGATCCTTACTCTCGCGCCTATCTGATCCTTACCCTAAATCGAGGGACAAACAAACAGACAGACAGACAGACAGACAGACAGACAGACAGACAAACATCTGTCGATTAGTAGTTAGGAAAATCGACGGGGGGCAGCGATGCGAGGGGGATGGTACATTATTATACCAAAGAAGACGTAGGATGTGTGCGGAAGGGGGGCGCGCGGCGAGTCAGCAGCCGGCGTCACCAGTAGACCCTTGGCGCGGCGCGCACGGTGTCGGCGTCGACCCAGATCGAGTTGAGCGAATAGGCGTGGAGGGTCCGAAGGCGCACCGATGTCGGACTACGGGCGTCTGTCGTTGCGACGGGGGTAGCGGCGACCGAAATGTCGGCGTCTCGGGAGACGGGTGGGTCAGAGCAGGAGCGCGTGATGGCGACGCGACCATTCTGGAAGTATGCTTCGACGAAGGTGGCGTCGACGAAGATCCTGAGGTCGACGGAAGTTTCGTCGTCGAGGAGGCGGAGCACGTCTCTCGCAGCGCCGCAGGCGACGGGGAGGTCGCGAGATTCAGTAAGGTTGATAGTGCAGGCGGCGCAGCCCTCGACCTCGAGCGCGAGGAGCGTCGCGTTGACGACGTCGAAAGAGAGAAAAGTTTCGGAGTACTTGGCAACCCCTTTGGCGAGGCCGAGACGGAGCGGGGTGGCGTCGTCGAGGAGCACGTTCGATAAATTTGCTTCGAGTCGACGCCGCAGGTCGGTTAGCTCGAGGATCGGCTTTTGTTCGAGGGTCCGGGCACGAGGGTTGAAGGTGATTTCGCGCGGCAGGGTCTGCGCGGACTCGGGCGGGACCCGGGCCCAGCCCCAGTTGATTCTGCGCGTCGCGTTCGAGTCGCGGATTGGATATTCGAAGTCTTTCGAGGCGTAAAAGTCTCCCGCGTCGATTTTGCGCTGCTCGAAGAGGTCCTCCCAGCCCGGCGTTGCCTCGAAGCTCCCAATTTCCCCCGGCGCACCCGCGACGTAGTCCCCGAGTTGCCACCAGTCGCCGTCGCACGACGTCTTGTGCACCCACGACGGCAGGCGCCCGGACGCGCCAAAGCCGGGGGTCAGCGGCGGGAGCGGGTAGAGCGAGGGGCACTCGCAGGTTCGGAGGTCCTCGAGCACCCCGACCTCGTACCAGTCCCCCGCGAGCAGCGCGGCGTCGTCGGTTGCCGCGTAGATAGTCGAGTCGTACGTCCGGAGTCTCCACTCGCCGGCGTCCGTTTTCCAAGGCGTCGACGGGTCGCGCTGCGTGTTGTTGTATATGGGGTTGTAGGAGGGCTTGGTCCAGTTGGTCAGGAGGGGATCGTCGGCGTACGCCGCCGGCACGGCCTGCGCGAGCAGCGTTCCGGTATCGCACTCCGCGTACGACTCCTCCTCGCAGAGCCCCGGGTAGATTAGGACGACGCCGCGGCCGCCGTTGGGCCCCGCACCCTCTATGACTGCCGCACTCCCGGAGTAGATGGCGTACGTGTCGTAGGGTGTGACCCGCCCGTCGTAGTCGACGCCGTTCCAAATAGCCGTCGGAAGGGCTGCCCAACGAACGAAGTCCTTCGAAACGAAGTGTCCCCAGTCCGGGCCCGCGCCCGGCGGGATCGCGATGTGGGCCTGGTAGAAGTGGTGCACGACGCCGTGCACGGGGTCGAACACGGGGCCGTTCGGGTCGTTTTCCGCGCACCCGTGTTGGTCCATCAGATGAAACCGCGGCCCGTCATCATCAAACAGGCTCCCGCAGAACTCGCACCCGGGTCCGCACGTGCACTCGGACCCCCCCGAAGCCCCCTCGAAGCACCACGCCTCGAGGCTCTTGTTGCCACTAATAACGCCGCCCAGAACAAACAACAACAACAACGACCCTACGGCGGCCATATAATCTCGGTACAATCATTAGGGTTTTTCTTTCTTCTTATTTATTCACTCCAGCAGCGAAGTAAAAAGTGGGGGGTGCGTCTGTCTGTCTGTCTGTCTGTCTGTCAGTCTGTCTGGGGTTATTATAACATCGCTAGTTGGGTTGCCACTCGACGCGCAGATTGGCGAGCATGAAGTAGCGATGTACTCGCTGGGTTATCTCCTGCTTGACCGAGTGCAAGCTCGCACTCTTACCCGTGAGGCTGAGGATAAGGTTGGGCTGAACGCTCTGGGCGCCGGTGAGATCCACAATCTCGACTTGGCCGCCGGCAACCGAAAGAAAGGGCCTCACGCCGTCGAGGACCTCGTTAACGGCCTCGAAGGTGAGGTCGGGCGCCGAGGGCATCGCCTGGACGACGTCGGAAATTTCGGGGATGACCTCCTTAAGACGTCGCTCGAGACCCATCTTCATCGTCATCGTCGACGACGGGCACGTCCCGCACGCTCCTTCGAGCTCTAACCGAACAACGGGGCCATCGATCGCCGCGACGCGCACGTTCCCGCCGTCGGACATCAAGTAGGGCCGCAGCTCGTCCAACACTTTCTCTACGTTCTCCAAAGTCAGCGGAAGCTCCTCGTCGTCGTCCTCGTCGTCCTCGTCAAGCCCCTTCTCGAACGGGCTCGAGATGACCTCGGCGCGCAGGCGGGTCGTCATCACACGCGGACGAGGAGGCATTGGCACGAGGAGGCTCTCCCCGGCGGGGCAGAAGACGAGAGAAACCAAAGCCGTCAACATCATCTGCTGCGTGGCAGGAGAAGTGACACGACCGTTGGGGGACTGATGAGGGATCGATAGATTATTATACGAAACAGCAAAAGGTGAGGGTAGGAATGCCGGTCTTGGTGTGTGCGAGTGCCTCTATATATCCCTGTGAATAGATTGATTGTCTTCAACGGTTCTTGTAAAAGAAAAAGGGGGGGTGGTGTGGACGACACCTCTGGCCGCCACACGCTATTTGATTGATTAGATCTGATCGATCCATCGCGCGAGTGCGCCCAGCCGCGCCCGCCTCCCATCCGAAGGGAGCGACCTGCGTCCTGGGCACGACGCTTCCCCCGTAACCTTTCGCACGACGCGCGCCCTTGGTCTTTGCTTCTTTCGAGCCACGAGCTGCGTCGAGATCCGCGCAGAGGCGAAGGGCGGTCTGTTGTTGTTCAAATAGTATATATCCGCGCAGTCAGGTATGTTTCACCGGGTAAGCACGCCTGATGGGCTTGACTAGCAGCAGCAGTAACTAGTCGCGGACCATTGGACGAAGTTTGTAACTGAAACGGCCAATTCGACAGACAGGCGCTTCTACGACGGTGTCTCGCATCATCGTCCGGGGCAGCCCGTCCTTCACGACACACGACGTGAATGAACTTCCCCA
The DNA here is from genome assembly GCA_029834535.1 of Chrysophaeum taylorii. Classification (NCBI taxonomy): domain Eukaryota; class Pelagophyceae; order Pelagomonadales; family Pelagomonadaceae; genus Chrysophaeum; species Chrysophaeum taylorii. Next base: position 205,472 of record JAQMWT010000047.1, on the reverse strand, counting down.
TGAGCTCTCGTTATGGAGATGGGCGTTGGTTGGCATCCAACCGTGATGGATGGATGGCCGCGGTGATCTCTTTCTTGCGAGCGAGCGATTCGTCGGCGGCTCGCAACTCGTTCATTATTGAATCGCAATAATTCAACAGACTGCCGCCTAGAAACACGTTGCTCGCTGTTGTTGGATAGTCAGCGGAAAACATTTCGTGGTTGTTCCGGAGGGCCTTCGCAATTTCCGCACGATGGCACGCAAAGAGGTAGGACGCGCTGTTTTTGACGCCTCGCTGAACGCAACCCGGATTCCCGCGATGGTCACCTTCACATGAACGAACCGCTTCCGATCAGTCTCAACGGTTCAGTGGTGGTGAGTTGTTTTTTGAAATTCGAGGGGCGGGGCCTTTCGTCGTTGTCAACACTGTGTCTTTACCCTGCGATCGCTAACCGTTGGTTGCGATGGAGGACGGCGCCTAAAACGCTTGCTCCCTGCGGCGGCCCCGGAGTGAGACGGTGCCTGCTCGCCTTCCGGGCTGGCCGGTTAGCACCCCGAAAGGAAAGTCCGCGCTGGGATGGGGTTCGCTTGGTTGGGCAGAACGCGACGGACAGGTCGATTGTTCGTGGACCAACACGTCCGCGGCCTGCGACGCTTTTGCACGACCTCGCACAAGACCGCGGTCCGCAGTGGCGGTCCACCATCAACAAGTCCGTCCTCGTCCCTCGCCTCTGCCCCAACTGCGTGATTTTCCTCTGTGATTCCGCACCGGCTCCTGCCGGTCCGGCCTGGCTCCCACGCTCGGGGGAGGTCTGAAGTTAGTTAGTTAGTCCACTCTGCGCGGGAGGATCATCGGGACTTTTCGTCGGACGCGCGACCCAAGAGTAGGGGGCAATTGATGATGCTTTTCTCCTCGCAGCTCGCGACGTCTGGCAACGCCGAGCCACCACGTCCCCCCGGAAAGCCGACAACCTCAGCAGCACCACCACCAGCCGCAGCAGCGGGGGCGTCCTGTCCGTCCTGATGATGCTGCTCGCAATGCCAGCCCCATTTATTATTTATTTATTTATTAACATTAACCCCATTCGCTTTTTTTCAGGAAAAAGTAGTACCCACCCCACATCGTCGTCGTCGTCGTCGTCCGCGTTGGAGAAGAAAGAAAGAAAGAAGTCAAATAATGCATCGATTCAAGCCGAATAAATGTTATAGTATCTTCAAGTACAAATGTAGTCGATTATTTTGAGCCGGTGGTGTTGTGGCAGTTGGCGGCCTTGAAAAATCAGGTTTGTTGTCGGGGGGGATTTAGTTGTCCAGCAGGCGACGGCGCGGCCGTGAGCGACATGGCCTTTATCTGCAAGCTGTTCGGGTGCAAGAAGCCCCCCCCCGAGGAGGAGGAGGAAGAGACCAAGGTACGGGTGGATCGAGATGGCGTTTTTGTTTATCGGTGTACGCAGGAGCACAGCGCGGAGCGCGCGGCCTTCCTCAAGCCCGACCCGGTGGACTTGGCGTCGCAGCAGAGCGAGCCCGAAACCGTCGCGCTCAGCAAGTCGCCCGTCGCGCAGACGCCCGTGAGCCACAAGACGCAGGACGAGGGGTCGTCGACGGCGTCGGGTCCTCCCCGGACGCGCGAGGTCTCGCCGGAAGTTCCGGCGTCGTGGCAGGTCGTCGCGAGCATGCAGCACAAGCCAGAGGTGGTGGTGACGAAGGACGTCGATTTGGAGGTGTTCGGGGAGGACGAGGACCAGGTGGTGGACGACGACGAGGACCTGACCCTCGCCGCGGGCGGGGTGACGTTTTCTGACGCGTGGCGGTCGTTCAAGCAGCAGGAGGAGGCCGGGTTCGGGAAACTGCGCGATTACGTGTCGAACAACTATGTCGCGCTCCTGCGGAAGATGCTGAGTCCCGCGCGCGAGCCCTACGCCATCTCGAAGCTGGGTCCCAAGGAATTCGAGTTCCGCGGCCGAGAGCTCGGGCGCGAGGACTTTTTCGCGACGAACGATCGCGGGTTCGCGCTCGAGTGCTCGTTGTGGCGCGATCGCGCCCCCCCAAAAACGACGTCGTCGAAGCGGTTCTGCGTCGTGTACGTCCACGACGTCGGGGGCTCGAGGCTCGGGTCGCTCTCGTCGCTGGGGGTTGCCCTCGACGCTGGCTCGGCCGGCTATTGCGCCTTCGACTGCACCGCGTGTGGTCGATCGGAGGGCCACCACGTGAGCTTTGGGCATTACGAGCGCTACGACGTCGCCGTCGTCGTCGCCGAGCTCTCGAAGCGAGGCTTCACCGACATCGTCCTCTGGGGTCGCGGCGCGGGCGCCGTCGCGGCGCTCTCGTACGCGCGCGCTTCGCTCCCCGTTCCCTACGCGCCCGCGACCGGACTCTACGAGTCGGTTTTCGGCGACGAGGGAGCGCCGACCCCCCTCGAGTATCCTCGTCGGCGCCTCCTCCGCGTCGAGGTCCTCGGGGGCGACACCAGCACCGAGGCCTCGCGCGTTTCGAGCGCGCGACGCTTTGCGGAGGGCCTCGCGCTCGAGCCCCTCACCTGGCAATGGGTCGTCTCGAAACCGCCGCTGGTCGTCGCGAGCGTCGTGCCCGGCTCGGCGGCAGCAGAGGCCGGCGTCGAGGCCGGGGACCACGTCGCCGGCCTCGGCTCCTCGATGCGGCTCCCGCACACTCGCGAAGAGTTCGACGCCCTTCTCGAGGCCCTCGCGCGCCGCGATCGAAAGGATTTAGGGTTGCGATTGACGCGCCCGTCCCCGCCCCCCGACCATCTCCCCTCGCCCGTGAGACCCGCGGGTCTCGTCCTGGATTGCGTCGTCGACTCCCCGACCGCCTTGGTCGGGGCCCTGCGCGACCAAGCCGCCGAGCGCGAACCCATTCTCGTTAATCTCCTCGACCCGCTCCTCTCCTCGGCCGTCGACGTCCTCTTCCACTCGATCGAGAAGCGCGCCAACTTCCAGCCGGCCGCGATCTCCGCCCGCCACCTCGCGGCCGACATGGATGACGTCCCCGCGCTCTTCGCTGTCAACGACTTCTTCGACGTCGACCGCGGCATCCCCAACCTGAGCCCTCTCTCCAAGGCCGTATACGACGAATACCGAGGGAGCCGCGTCGTGCGCTACAACGCGCCACTCAGACTCGCCCTCCGCGGGACCCTCGACGCGATGAGCTCGAAATTTCTCAACAAGAGCTTCGCCTTCCTCAAGGACCTCCCGGGATTCAACACCCAGGACATCCCCCTCGTCCTCGAGACACCCAAAGCCGCCCAGATCCCTCGCTGGGTCGTCACCACCCGTGAGTCTTTTTTTTCTCCGCGCACATTCTTCAAATTTACTCGCTTCCACCTTCACCTTCACTTTCACTTTCACTTTCTTTCCAGGCCCGTGGTCGCAAACCGAGGCACAGCAAACCATCGACGACTACGAGTGAGTCGGCTCGACAGTCCCCACGACTTCCCCCCGCACGCAGAGCGCAGGTCTGCCCAGATTAAAGTAGACAGCATGTCATGATGTCTGCACCCGGCTGACCGATATAGCGCCGGGCTTGTCCTCCTGTGCCGTCACGCGCCGCCGCGAAGCCCCACAATCTTATGTACCCGCGCGAGACCCCAGACAACGTCCTTCCTCGAGACGCGACGACAGTATCGACGACGACGACGACGACAATATCGACGACGACGACGACGACAATATCGACGACGTTCCCCCCTCTGCTGCCGGTGATGACTTAGACTCGAACTCCCGCCTCCTGAGACCATATGCACACACATGCGCTGTTCGTGCTGCGCTGCACGCTCGCATTCTTCTCGGCCACGTCGCCCTCTCCGGGCCCTGCCTGAACTTGCCCTCGGCGTCCGCGCGCACCTCGCATTACCATCATCTTCTTCTTCACCGCACCCCTCTGTGGCGTTTACCTTAATAATGTTGTGCATAATAATAAGTTGTCCTCGTGGCGCGCGCTCTTCGGACCACGTGTTGAACTACTACCCCACTCCGCATCGTATTTTGAGGAGAGAGAGGCATCACGCGGCCTTTTCGACTCGGAGAAGGAGGAAGCGCGATGCCCGAGTCCATTGCAAGGCAGCAGCAGCTCCTACCGTCGTCGTCGCCGAGAGAGGGAGGGCCTCGGAAGGAGGAACACCGAGGCGGCCAAGCACGGGCTGAAATCGCTCGCCTTTTTTTCGGGCGAGGTCGCGTACCCCGAAGATTCGAAGCGCGCGGCGGCTTTTTTTTGGTGTCGCTTTTTGCCGTACTAGCGAGGTGACTGGCCTCGAGAGCCCGACGCTGCTTTCGAAGGTCGAAGAGCAAGCGAGGTCCGCGGCGGAGGAGCGCACGAGCAATTCTTCTTCGTACCCGCCGGGAGGGTAGACCTCGACCGCCGTAAGGCAGTATGGCCGCTCGCTCCCGAAAGCGCTTGAGGCCATCGATGGTCTGCTGAACATCGACTTTCGGTGATGTCGTTGTCGCGGACAGAGAAACCAAGAGCAGCGTCGAAGACGAAGAGGGATGCAGCGCAGGACTTTGCGGCGGCGGCGGCCGGAAAAAAAAACGAGTGGCTTCTCCACGGTCGACAACCACGTCCTTGAATTCCTGTTCTATATATGTCACGGTGCTGCTCGACACCGCTGGCCTACTACTCGGAGCCCCATAACTCGGTCATCACGAACCAACAAGTCGTCGTCGCGACTGTGGTGGACAGATCATCTCGACCCCAAAACCAACAAAACTCACACCAGCACCACAAGGCGGCGGGTGTTGTTGTTGTTGTTGTGAAGAAGAAGAAGAAGAAGAAGAGAGATGGGTCCAGGCGAGGCGTCCGAGATGATGGCGTACGGCTTGGTGTACGTATGTCTGGCGGCGTTGACGCTCTTCGTGGGGACGTGCTGGGCTCTGTTTCCTCCGGCAGCGGGAGGCCAGGGTCGGTACGGGGTTCGCGGGCCACGAGACGTGGACGCGTTCGCGCGCGAGAACGGGTACTCGTGGGACTGGGCGATATCGATGCCGATCTACGGGTCGGACGACGAATTAAACCAGGTGCAGCGCGAGTACTCGTTGCGACGAGTGATCGAGCGGCTGGCGGGCGCCGAGGTCGAGACGCGGACGTGCATGGCTCGCGGCGGGGGCGCCGTGGTGCTCAAGCTGCGGTGTCGGGTGTCGCGGCTGATTCGGCAGGCGGTCGCGAGCGGGTACCGGCTGGAGCTCGACGAGTCGGCGCTCGAGGACCGGTGTCGGCAGGGCGCGAAGAAGGCCTCGGGCGAGTGGATTTGGCGACCTTTGGAGCTCGCGTACGATCGACGATTCTGCGCGGCGTACTTTCCGTACGCGCACTGCTTCGCGGCGTACGACGAGCGGGAGGAGTTGCGGGGTTTGTGGCGCACCGACGGCGAGCAAGTGCTGCGGGGCGTCGACCGCGCGCGGCTGTTGCTCGAAATCGTCCAAGCTCCCGCGGCGAACGACGGCGCGGGGCTCGCCCTGTCCAAGCTCGTGCGCGAAGGAGCGATCCTGCGGTCGTGCGGGCTCCACGAGTATTTCGACCTGCGCGAGCTCGCGTACCGGTGGCGCGGGTTGTCGCTGGCGCGGACGGCGTTCGCGCAGCCGCTCGACGACATTCGCGGCTATTTTGGCGAAGCGATCGCGCTCTACTTCGCGTTGGCGGCGAAGATCGCTACCTGGCAGATGTTGCTTGCTGCGATGGGCCTCGCCGCCTGGGCCTCGGACCTCGGCGGGGACCGGCACCGCTCGGTGTCGACGGCGTTTGGGGTCGCGGCGACGTCGTGGGCGACGGGCCTCGCGAGGTCGTGGCGCGCCGACGAGGCGCGCTCGGCGCTCGAGTGGGGCACTATTGTACGAGACGGCGACGACCAGGACGACGACGCGGAGCGCGCCGAGTACCGGGAGTCGAAGCGCGGCACGCTCATCGACTCCCCGATCACCGGAAAACCGGGGGGGTACTTTTACGTCCCCGAGCCGGCGCGATACGATCTCGCGATCGCGGGGCTCTTCGCGGCGACGTCGTGCGTCGGGATCGTTGCGTCGGGCGTCGCGGTCGAGTGGGGGCTGAAGGACTGTTGTTCGCCGAAAAAAGGTGGGACCGAGGTCGTATTTGCGCTCCTCGAGGCGCTCCGCATCGTCGCGACCAGACGGATCGCGCGTCGCGCGGCCGCGCGTCTCGTCGACCTTTGCAACTTGAGGACCGAGCGCGCGTACGAAAACGCGCGCGCGAGCGCGTGTCTGGGGCTCGACGCTTTGAACGCGACGGCGGCCCTCGGGTACGTCGCATTTATTCGGCCCTTCATGCCGCAGTCGTGCTCGTTCGACGACAACTGTCTCCGCGAACTCCGCGTGTTGCTCGCCGTCGAGTTTGCCGCGAGGACGTTTTTGTTCGACCTCGGGGTAAGGGTCGTAGCGCGCTACGCGAGGCGCCCCGACGAGCTCACCGCGCTCTCCGACGACCCGGGGGGATACGACGAGCAGCCCTTTTTGGAGACATCCCTCCTGACGGCGCTCGACCGCCTCGGCCACGTCGCGTGCTTCGCGACCGCGTTTCCGCCGCTCGCCGCGCTCGCGACGTCGACGGACGTTGCGACCTTGAGGATCGACGCGCTCTACCTCGCCACCACCCCGACGCGACCCCGACCCGACAAGGCCGCCGACTTGGGGGCCTACGGGTCGGCGGTCGCCGCGATCCCCGTTCTAGCCGCGATCACCAACGCCGCGCTCGTCGTCTACACCGGCAGGTTCTTCGACCTCGCCCTCGACCGCACGGCTACGCCCAACACCAAGCCCGTCCTACGACTGATCATCTTTCTCGTCCTCGAGCACGTCCTCCTCGGGTTCCACCTTATTCTCTCGCTCCTCGTGGGAGACGCGGCAACGAAGGACGTCGACACCCAGATCAAGCGCCACGCCTTCATCCTCTCCAAGGTCTTCGCCAACGTCGCCGACGACGACGACGACCCGGACCGCCACGACTCCTTTCTCGCGACCCTCGACACCTCCAAACCCTTCGTCCCCAACCTCACGATCCAAGCCAACGACGAAGACTGGACCCCTATCCAAGGCAGCATAGGCGGCGGAACCCTCTTCTGGTAGGAGTAGTAGTTGTTGTTCTTATGGTGCTGCTGCTGCTGCTGCTCCTCGTCTCGTGCGCGGGGTTCGAGCAGTGCCGACAGCCGAGGGTGCGGCGGCGGCTCCTCCGTGCGAGCGACGAGGAGCTCGAATTGCTGCGCGCCGAGGTGGCCGAGCTGCGCGCCGAAGTCGCCGCCTCTACTGCTTCTAGGACGACGACGACGCCGATTTTTGCAGAAGAAGAAAAATCGGCCCCCTTCAGCTTTGCGCGCGGGCTCAAGGTGTGGGCCTCTGACGCGAGTGTCCCCTTCGGGCACGTCGTCGACCTAGAAGGCGAGCGCCTCAAGTTCGCGCGCGCTCTCGACCTCAACGCGGAATCGCGATCAAACTACGAGTGGACCTTCTGCGACGACCAAGTCTCGTCGTCGCGCGGCGTCCTCCTCTTCCTGGACCTCCCGCAATACGGCGAGAAAGAGGAGATCTTCGAGGCATCCCGCCAGAGATTCCGCGACTGGGGACTCTTCCCCGACCTCGTCGACGCCGACGACTTCTCGCCCGTCGGCGAGATCGCGGCGCTGACTGGCCTCTTCTCTTCGGATGACTTCGCTTCCCTCGAGATCCGCGAATGGTTCGCCGAGATCCAGGACGCGATCGGCAAGGGCCTCTGGCGCCGCTGGAAGCGCGTCGCCGCCGACAGATACCGTCTTTCGCGCGCCGGAAAACTCCGAAATAAACTCAAAAAATTTGAAGATATGTCGGACGTCAATTTGGTCACGGCCATGACCTACCAGCCCGCCGACCTCGCGGACAAAATTGACGACGACGAAGAAGATCTTTGTGTCCCGGGCCGCGTTCCGGATGCGGCCACCTTCGAACGCGCCCTCGTCGCTGCCGCCTTTCGCATGCGCGGCGCGCGAGCCTACGAGGCCAACTGCCTCCTCGACGTCGACAGAATCATGAAACGGGACCAGGAAGCCTGGGACCTGCTCCGCTTCGCGCGACGCGCCGACCGCGCGCGAGCTTGCGCCCTCGGCCTCGTTCTCGACGCCCTCGTCGCGAACCAAACCCCCCCCGACCTCGACGATCTCCCCGAGGTCCAGTTCCTCCGACGCTGGCGACTCATCCCGGGATCAACGGACGATGACTTTAAAGCCAGACTCCGCCTCGCGACACTCGTCGACGCCATCTCCTCCGCGATCACTCTCTTCTACGACGCCGTCTTACCCCTGGCAACCTTTGTCGCGATGTTCGCCTTTTTCGCCTACTTCTCGACCCCAGAATGGTCCATCCGACGCCAAGAATTCCTCGACCCCCTCTTCTTCGGAAGCACGGATAACAAACTCGACTATTTCGCGAGAGTCGATGCCAAGTACGGCACCGACTTCCTCTCCGTCCCGCACCCCTCCACCGACAAATACCCCTTCCGTTCCGACTTCCTGCCTTCCGGCGACCTCTGGCGGCGCAAGACTCTCGAAGGGAACGACGCCAACAACTAACTTTTTTTTTTTTAACCGACCAGAAGACCGTCGTCCTCCGTCCTGCTGCTACCGATGGTCAGTAGTATGTATCATCATCACCATGCTGATGATGTGTGATCTCAATGCGCATCATACGACGACATATTATGTATGGGGTTTTCTTCGAGTGTTTATTTATTAAAGGTCTGCGAGGGGGGGGATGCTTGAAGGTTTTCTTTCTTGAATGAGGGTTTCTCTTTTTTTGTGTTCGAAGATATGGAGACCCTTGTCTCGAGGGTGTGTTTTTAAAAGGTCACTCACTCACTGCTAAAAGAGGGTGGGGGGGGGTCTTTTCTTGATTGAGGTCACGAGTTGACGGTTTGACGGTTCGCCCACTGCTCGCTCACCTTGTGTTCGTTCACCCTTAAAGGTGAAAGAAATTGAATGTGAACACAAAAAGAAGATTTTGTCATCATTTTAGATGCCGTGGACAGTGGGCGTTCGCGAGCGTTGCATGTACAGCCACTGTGTGCGTGTTGGCGGTTCGATGTCACAGCGTCACAGCGCTTCGCTTCGGCTCGGATCCGCCGTTTCGCACGGGATGCACGGCAGTCGTCGACGCTTTGTTCGAGGGCGAGTCACTGACGGACGACGGCGTCCTCATTGACATAATCCTCGCGCAGCACGTCTCGTTCTTTCCGGCGTCTCGATCACAACTACTCGCAGGACCAAACTTCGCCAAGTTCTCGACACCTACGACCACAAAGACCTCGACGAACTCGAAGAGTTTAAAGATAAGAACACGACGGTCGAGGTTGTCGCGCGCGCAATCTTCGACAAATATCGTACGGCGCTTCTCCCGCACGCAACATCCCTCGGTAAGTTCTACCCGCCCCGACGGGACGGCCTCGCGCGCAGGTGTCGTCACGCGTCTCGAGATCACAGTCCGCGAGTCGGACGTCGCGCGCGCCTCCTATTACCAACAGGTCAAGACGGGCCTCTTCACGAGTCGTTCTTAGAGAGCTCCTTCGTGAGATCTTTGTGCACGCTTGCTTTTACCTGCGCGCGCCGGTCGGAGGCGTCCCGGTTGTTGGTGTGATCCGCATACAAAGCTGCGCGGGAAAATGTTATTATACTCCTGCTGCTTCAGGATACATACCCGCGCATGATAGCACGCTGCACGGACAGTAGCATGCCGGTGCGACCATCTCGTCCGGCCGGACCGATAATTGCGTGTATATCATGGGGCCCCGCATGATTCGCCGTGCGTGTCGTCTTTCAACGGGTTTTTTAATGGTCGACTGCTAAGAGGGGGGGGTGTCCGTGTGGGTGCTTGAAGGTTTTTGGTGCGTTGTGTGGGATATGAAGGATCATGTGCCTGGAGGGCGTAGAGTCTACGCATAGCCGGGGTCGTCATCGCGTTGTGGGTTCAACACGAGCTCTGCTAGATGTAGACCTGCGTTGATAAATCAATATGTACACGACGTGAGATGTTAGGGACCATGGAGGCGTCGTTTGAGCCGTTCGCAGCATCGGACGCGTTCTTTGATGACCGCAAGCCAAACGAGGTGCTCGTTGCTCTGGTAAATAAATGGCACGTTTGTGCACGAAGGATTGATGATGATCGCAGGGCAGTGGACGCGAATTAGCGGTGCGCGACAGAAATATCCTATCACCGGGGTCGAGCGATCCACGAGTTGTGTTCACTATCACCGGACGCCAAGAGCGTTCGTTCAAATCGAGCATCCGCAAGAGGTCACTGAATCCGAAATGGTACGAGACGTGGGTTTTCCCAATCGACCTCGACGAACGCCCGTTGTTGCTAGCGCGCGTAGAAGATAACGACGCGTTGAGCGCCGCAGATCCGATGGGAGTATTGGATCCCATCGACTTGACGGAGGTTGCGGGGCGCAATCATCGATATCAGCGCGAATGGTTCGAGTTGCGAGTGGATCCATCTCATCCTATGCAACAACAACCCGTAAGCGGCGAGATCGAGCTTTCGCTAAAATTGCGGTACAACCCGGCTCTCGAGTACGAGCCATTTGTCGACGAGCCGGACGAGTTCGTTGAGAAAGCAAACGAGCTGCTGGTCGCGGTCGCACACGGCCGCAGTCTTGCGGTCAGGGATAAGAACCTCTTCTCGAAGGGAGGAGGCAGCGACGCGCGCGCGGTGCTCTGTTTCGGCGATAAGCAATTTCGGAGGACGACCGTGCAAAAGAAAACCTTGTATCCAATATGGCGTGAGGAGTTCAGTTTCGAGCTGTTGACACCAGCACCGGCTGTACTCAAGATCCGCTGCGAGGACTACGACGAGCTTTCTTCAAGTGCTGACTCGATGGGCGTCGTCGACGTTGATCTGACGGCGCTGCTGGGCGATAAGCGGGTTCGCCGCCGCCAATGGTACGCGCTCGAGAAGGACCCCGACACTCCTCCAAATCTGGCCGTCAGCGGCGAGATCGAGTTGATATTGAGATGCAGATACAACGCAACGCTAGACTTCCAACCATTCCAGGAGCCTTCGGATTTCCCAAACAAACGACCCAACGAGCTTCTGATTGCCGTAGTGCAAGGTCGAGGCCTCGCGGTGGTCCACGACAGGTATCTGTCTTCAAAAACGGGAGGATCAAGTGATCTGCGGGTTATATTGCGCGTGACGAGCACGGACGCAGAGTGCCGCACGACGAGAGTCGCCAAGAAGCAGACCGAGCGTCCGCGGTGGCTAGAAACATTCCGGATCCCGGTTGAGTACGCCGATGACTGCCCCCAAGCGCTGATGGTTCAGTGCGTGGACCAGTCAAGCAGCGCCGCCGACTCGATGGGCGTGGTGCGTGTCGATCTCGCACCCCTGGCGCGCGACCAGGAACGAATTCGAAAGTGGTTTCCGCTCGAGGCAGACCCAGATCATCCGTCAGAAGCTGCAAGTGGTGAGTTGGAGCTCGTCCTGAGGTACATCCACAATCCTGAATTTTGTTCGTTTGAGCCTTTCGAGGATGAGGCGACGATCAACGACCATTCTCCAAACGAGCTCCTCGTTGGCTTAGTGCGCGGCCGCGACCTCGCCACGAAAGACTCGAGTCACCTTCCCTCCCCGCAAGTGACATTTTGTATCTCGGGAAATGACACGTCTTATCAATCGACCGTACGGAACAAGACGCTATTCCCCATCTGGCACGAAACATTTAGGTTGCCGATCTTTTGGGCGGACGAGAACGACGAAACGTTCGTGTCCATACGGTGCGAACACTTGGACGAAATCCTGAGTCAAGCAACGCCAATCGGGGAGATACGGATATTTTTGAAGTCATTATCCAATCAACAGTTAAGGCGACAGTGGTTTCCACTGCGAGCCCACGACGAACGCCATAATGCGAGCGGGGCCTTAGAGCTCGTCCTCCGCCTCCGCTACAATCCGGACCTTGTCGTCTTCGAGCCCTTCACAAACCCAGACGCATACGTCGGCAGAAACCCAAACGAGTAATAAAGTCCCTGATACCAAGCCTCGTAATTCGAGTAATGTAGGCTCCGAATCGGGCTCGTGCAAGGTCGCAATATTGCCACCCGCGATAACAACCTGGTATCGTATTCCAGCCCATCGAATATTATACAAATTGAGTTCACCGTGCCCGGATCTGACGTTTGTGCCAAATCAACGATAAAGAAGAGCACGCTCAACCCGGCGTATCATGAAGTGTTTGTACTGGCAGTAGACGCGGATGACGAGCTCGAGTGCCTGCGCGTTCGCGCGAAGGACGGATTGACCTCGCGTGGTGGTGACTCAATTGGTGTCGCCACCGTCAACTTGCGCGAGTTGGCCAACCACAAGCGCATGCGAGCTTGGCATGCCCTCAGACCTGAAGCATCAAGCACCACCGCTGTTTGTGGCGAAATTGAACTCGTGCTGCAGTCAGTTTTTTTTTTTTCGCGCGCGCGACACAGTTTCGTGCGAATTCCTCTTTGTCCCTGTAGGTGGTGGTTCAATCCAGAACACCACTGGTCTCCTCTGGCTGGGTCTGATGCGCATCTTGAACAACGAGCTAAGAACGAACTCCAAATCGCCCTCATCCGAGGCAGAAAGCTCCCGGTGATGGACAGAGGCCCGCTCGGCTATAGCAACGCCGATCCATTCGTTCGACTTACGTTCGGCAATCAAAGCTCACAGAGCAGAAGCTGCACGAAAACGCGGAACCCCGTGCGTGGTCTGTCATTGCGACCTTATAAGACCACGTCGGACAGGTCTGGAAAGAAATATTCAGCTTCGGCCTCGACCCGGGAGACGATCTTCCCCTTGAATTGGCCGTTTTTGATGGCGACTGTCTGTCCCACGACGACGTGATCGGTTACGTGCGAATTGAGAACCTTGAACACGAGCTTAACGATCGCTCAGAGCCTTGTCGAGGTTGGTACGATATTGCCGCATCCGAGGCCTGGGCTGGACGCCAAACTTGCTCCGAGCCGTCAAACAGCCATTATCTTGGCGAGATCCAGCTTGACTTGAGGTATGCTTAATGCCTGGCGTTATCGCACCTATCTTATCATTATTTCAGGTGGCGGCACAACCCGAAACGCGACAATATCTACGCTTTATCTGGCAGTGGCGACGAGCTGCTCGATAGGCCACGAACGCGACCCAACGAGCTTTGTGTTTTTGTCTGGCGTGCGCGCAAATTAAAGATGAGACGACGACCAAACCATCAAGACTCGACAAAACACGATAGGATGCGCGTGACAGCCAGCGTGATTGTTGACAACGAGGCCACGACCGTAAGTAGTGCGCCACGAGTTGGGGCCTCTTCTCCGGAGTGGAATGAATGCCTCGCCCTGCCTTTCGACGCTGGCGACGTGGCTCGAGGAGACGCAAAACAAGAGCTCACCGTTTGCATTCGACATTGTGACACTCCTCAATCGTCACGGCTGAACGCTGACCTCTTCGGCACGGTGATCATCGACCTCTCGCGCGTTTTAACCAAGAGAATCTCAGAACGAGATGCTGCCGCTGCTGGCAATGAAGAAACTATGACAGGCTTCCATCCACGCTGGTCATGGCACGCTGTTCAAGATACGTTCTCGCACGACTTCGAATCCGACGCCGACGCGGAAGACGAGCCCCACGCAACTGGCGAGCTTAAGCTAGCCGTCGGGTGGAGGTTTAACGAAGATTTGGCTCAAGAGTACTTGGTCGTCGTCGAAGCGGACGGAAGTAGCGCAGACGTTGAGCCTAACGAAATTCACGTGGCGGTCGTTTCGGCTCGTGGCGTGGGCCGCAACGCCGATCTGCCGTCGTCACGCGAGGTTCTCGAAGAAGTTCCTCCTCGCGTCCAAGCGTCGATCCAAACAGTCTGCGGACCTTCGCAACTCGACGAAATCCGTTGGACGACGACTGCCAAACCGAGCTATCGGCCCGAATGGGGTGAGACGTTTGTGATCGACATTCCCGAAGCGGACGAAATCACGCCCGAACTGAGACTTAGTGTGACGTGCTGGGATCGGCGATCCGAACGACAAGACAACGGTTGTCTCGGCGCCGCTTTGGTGCCGCTGGCTCCACTCTTAAACAAGGAGAGATACCGTCGATGGTTCGCACTCGCGCCTTCGAAGCAACAACCCGACACCAAAGAATCGCCGGGCTGGCGAACGCTCGACGATATCGAAGACCAGGCCGCGCCATTTGGCGTCGTCGACGTCGTGCTTCGAGTGGTTGCGAGTCCGTCTCGAGCAGCCGAGCATCTTACGCCGATAGGCCTTGTTTCGCGAGCGTGCCGGAGATTTCAACTCTCGCCGGAAGATGCCACCCTGAGCTTGCGCCATGCGACGGTTGGCCGACGTGACGTTTGCCTGCTGGCGGCGCTCTTGGATCCCGACGTCACGAATGAAGCTGCTGGCGTGATTCGAGCTCCTGAACTCACAAAGGCTGATCTACGCACCTGCGGCCTTGACGGCGAGAACCTGGCGATTCTTGTTGCGAGCCTCCATCGCAACACGACGCTCGACGCGATTGACGTCTCCGGAAATGCCTATTCCGACGGCTTTCGAAGCCCAGCGGCCTACGTACTTAGCCCGGACCAACACGACAAACACCGTCTTGAGCCCATCGCGCCGAATCCTGGCATGAGTGCGCTCGGTGCAGCGCTCGTCGCGAACACCACCCTGCGCCGTCTCAATCTTCGAGACGCGAGGCTCGAATCGTCCGGCCTCGCGGCCGTCGCGTTAGGCTTGCGCAAGAATTGTTCTTTGACCGAACTGAAGCTCGGGCGTAACATGATTTGCAACGTGACGGTCCAAGGCATGGGGAGATTCGACCCTAGCGGCATCGGCGCTCTCGCCACCGCGCTTGGCGTACACCCCGCACTCCGCCACCTCGACCTCAGTCGGAATCAGATTTGCGGCATCGCGGCGTCCAGTGCCGTCGTTTGTACCAACAAAAAAAAATCTTTGGACACCACCAAAAAAAAATCTTCGGACACCACCGCCCTCGCGAGTCTTTTGGAGAGCCTGCGCATGAACGGCGTCCTCTGCGAACTGAATCTCACCGATAATGCAATCCTCGAGGCAGGCGGACGACCTCTGCTGGACGACCTTACCACCGCCAGGGGCAGAGGAGGGGCTGGCTTCCGACTCGTCGAGCGCGTCGGAGGAAGAGAAGGGAAGCGCAAATCCTGCCTCCTGCGACGACTCGGCGCCGGCGACTCAATGCGGCCCCAGGGGATCCATCCGTCCCTGACTCGACCGCAAGGGTCGGAGGAATCCCCCTCTTAGCAGGCGACTTAAAAAAAAACAACGGGAGAACGATCGAGTGCACCGACTCGGAAAAACAGGGAAATAGCAACACAGGGTGTTTGGAGCGGGCAGCCGCTACTTAATTCATCGCGTCTTTACCCCTGTGGCGGTTACTACTGTTTTATGTAGCGAAAAGTGTGTGGCCAAATAGGCTAATCCGGAGAAGCCCCCCCACACACTTTTGTACCGCTACAACCCCCAGCCCCTCAACAGGGTACCTTCGCCTTTCCGGTATCTCCCACATCTCCGCACAACCCAAAGCCCACCACCTGAACGGTATACCCAACTCCGCCTTTCAGGCACATCCCTCATGTCCCCACAGTGGGCCGGCCACACAACGCTCCAAAAACGCACCCCCCTCCTCTTAGCAGTCGAAAACCCGAAGCCCCTCAACACGCGTGCCCCCCCCTACTAAGATCTTTAATAGGTCGACGACTGCAAAGAGGGGGGGGGGGGGGGTTAGTGCATGAAGGATGTGCTTTTGGGGCAGGAGGGATGTGCCTGACGGGCGTAGATAGGTATGCGGGACCTAGTCGGGGTCATCGCCGAGCCGCAGGGCAGGCGAAGAGAGGACGGGCCCCGCCCGTAGGTCGTACGCATGCTGCCGCCGGACCGGACGTATGTGCGACGAAGGGCGACGTCCTGCTAGGATCGGGCGGCCTGGGCGGGGCTCCCCGAGGCGGCGACATAGGTGAGGGCGGTGAGGGCACAGCGCACCCTGCCCAATGCGTTGGCGATCCCCCACTCACGGTGTAGATGCAGCGAGTTTGGGCCGCCTTTGCCTCTGTGAAGTTGGCGCAGCCGCTTTCCACCCAGGTTCGCGCAGCGATGCGCTCTGCGCATGTTTTGGCGAGGGCGTGGCATGCCGCGCTGGCCTCACCGAAGGCACCAACCAAAGACGAGGCCGGCGCGACGGTGCCGTAGCTACGTAGCCGCTGTTCGACAGGGCCCCCCAAGAAGCCAGGCGGTGGTGCTGTGCCCAGCTGGGGGATGATGGCGTCGATGCCGCGGGCGTGAGCGAGGTATTCGGAGTGGACTTGCGCTGCGCGCCGATCGACAGGCGACGGGTGGGACGTGGGCGGAGTAGAACGAAGCTTAGCCTCCCCATAATTGCGGTACAGGGTGTGATGGTGTGATTCCACACACATCGCAGTTGTGAGAACTGAAATGGGGATGAGAGAACTATAATGGGGACGTGGTGCAGGGGTAAGTGTCATAGCTTCCTCACACAGGTGCTGGAAAAGAAAGAATTGGAAAAAGGGGTAAGTGAGGTCCTCACACAGGTGCTGGAAAAGAAAGAAAAGGAAGAAGGAAAAAGGCGTAAGTGAGACGCTCACAGAGGAGAAGCTTGAAGGAAGACGTCGGCGATGACCCTGACTAGGTCCCGCGTACTTATCTCCGCCCGTCAGGCACATCCCTCATACCCCACAAACCCACCCACATCCTTCATGCTCCCCACACACACCCCCCCCTCTTAGCAGTCGACATTTAAAGACGTCAGGAGAGGCAGTGTGGCAGAAAGAGACAGGAGATATCAGGGCGAAGTCACGAGGTGAGGTAACGAGCACGAAGCCGGAGGAAGGAAGGAGCTTCCGTACTGCGGGTGAAGATATCGCTATGTTGGAGGTCAATGATGTGTGTGGTTGCGATGATATTCGGCGGTGCTGTAAAAGCGAATATCAATATGGCGGGTGCGCCGCGGGAGACATTGGAGACGGACTTGGGTGACGGTGGTGCTATTATCGACATACATTGGTACCGTGTGACGAGGGAGATCAAAGTCATCAAAAAGTTGGAGAAGCCAATAGAGCTCAGCAGTAGCGGCGAAAAGAGCGAGCAATTCAGCTTCAAAAGAAGAGCGAGCAAGTAAGTACTGCGAGCGGGTGCAGTAGGCTATCATAGAGCCAGCAAGGAGAAAACAAAAGCCAGTAGTTGAGTGGCGGTCATCAGGGTCGTCGGCCCAGCTGGAGTCGGAATAACCACAGAGACGAAGGGTAGAAGCGAGACCAAGAACAAGGGCAAGATCTTGAGTACCATGGAGATAACGGAGGGTATGAGATAAGGCGCGCCAGTGGGGTTTACCAGGATTGTCAGTAAAAGGCGCACACGGATTGACGGTCCAAGTGATATCAGGGCGAGGCATAACAGAAAGAAACAAGACACAACGGAGAATACGACGAAAAGGGATGCGTGCCATGAAGACGTGAGCAGGGGAGCCAGGTGCAGGAGAAGCAGCCGCAGAAAGAGGAAGAACCATTGGGAGCGGGAGTAAATTCTGGTTTCCTGTTGATGAAGCGATGTTCGGTGAGGATTTCACGGATAGCATGGGATTGGTAGATAGCGAGCTTG
Organism: Chrysophaeum taylorii; assembly: GCA_029834535.1. Classification (NCBI taxonomy): domain Eukaryota; class Pelagophyceae; order Pelagomonadales; family Pelagomonadaceae; genus Chrysophaeum; species Chrysophaeum taylorii. Next base: position 187,849 of record JAQMWT010000047.1, on the reverse strand, counting down.
CGACGTGCGCGAGCACGCGGAAGGCGGAGACCAACGGAAGTGGGAAGGCTTTGAAAAACGCAAAAAAGGGAGCTTGGTAATGGCCAATGCAAGAACGGGGGTGCGCCACAAGAAGATCATCAACGACGAGAACAAGGCGCGGAACGACAGTAGACTTAAGCATGAGTGTGTAGCTGCACGTGTCACCAGATCCGCGGACGAAGCCACAGTCATTGACGAGAAAGCGTGCCAAATAAAGCCACCAATTACGACAAGCTTGTTTGCAACCATACCAAGAGCGACGGAGCGTGTAAATGATTTTGAAACCATCGGTGGGTTGGCGAGGAGCATAACCTTCGTGTGGCCAGACATAGATGTCTTCGTCAATGAGAGCTCGGATAAAAGCGGAGTTGACATCCACCTTATGCAAATCCCAGTCGTGAACAGCAACGCCAGACAGGGGCTTGTATGAAAGCAGAGATGACATCTACAGGACGGCACGTGTCGTGGTAAGCAATGCCGTGAACCTGCGTGTAACCGCGGACAACGAGGCGAGCCTTGTACGATTTGAAGCGGCCAGAGTCATACTTCTTGCGGAGGATCCACTTGAGAGTACAAATGTTGCCAGAAACATCATCATCATCGAAGGAAGGCGAACAACATCCCAGCAACCAAGCTGACCAAGGGAGCGATACTCTTTGGCGATGGCTTGCAACCAGCCAGGACGCTCAGGATTGGTCTGAGCTAAATCTTCACGTAAATGGGTGGAAGTAACGGTAGTTTCGTCAATGTATGAATACTGAGAGGTTTCTTCGGAAGCAGAGTAATAAACATGTGCATGGGGATCAACAAGGGTGTTAGCTAAACAAAGGGGAAGGAAGACATAATGAACTAACAAACGAAAGCTAACATAAGAGACATACAAAGAGTTACAGAAGGAAACAGAAGCGACAGAGGAAACAGAATCGACATTGTGACAGGATGAAACAGAATCGACATTGCGTTGTTGACAAACGCCAGTATGAAAGTTTGTTGGTTGTTGTAATGCGCTTTGGTCGACTTTGCGCGGTCGGCTCCGTTTGGCTCGACTTTGTTTTGCACTTTCTGTTGTTTTCTCTCTTTTGCACTTTCTGTTGTTTTCTCTCTTTTGCAATTTCTGTTGTTTTCTCTCTTTGGTGCGTCGGAGTTCATGAGCTCGTAGAATGGTCGGTTCACGTGATGGGGTGATCAGTCCCAGTGAAACCGGCGCATTCTCATCAAACACAGGGGGCAAGGGGGCAACAGCAAACAAGGGGGCAACAGCGGAAGAACAGGTGACAATCGGGCAACAGCAAGAACAGGTGACAATGGGGCAACAATAGACGAGAGCTTGGAAGCGTGATTCGAGAAAGTCAGAACAACGTTGAAGTGCCTTCGGTGGTTAACATTGCAGGAAATCGGGTAAGTGAAACTGTCAGCAAAATCGAGGTCTGAAGAACAATAGCGACAAAAGTGCCTGGGATGACGTGCGTTAGACGATTGGTGCCACTGAGAATCGCAGCGGGGTAAAGAAAGCGGGAACACAGGCTGGTATATATGATGGCGGTGTATCAGACGTCTGATGAGAACGTGGCCGTTGGGCAGGTATGTTGCATGGTGCATGGTGACCAGGTTATGACGATGGTCGGAGTCGACAGAAGCAAAAACAGGCGTAAACAGGTTTGATGCGAACGTGGGTGTTTGGTTGTTGTGGTGCGAGCAAGTTGCCATGGGCACGACCGCGTCCTGTACGCGAAAATGGAAGACTTCGGACGCGCCAGCCGTGTAAGGAACGAACACGGGTAGACCAGGCTGCTGTATGCCAGCCTGCTGTGGCAGATAAGAAAGTGGCCCGTTTTCGCATTCGCAAGAACGAAGTTGCCATATGGGCCAACGTTGGAGGAGCAAGCGGCGAGCTTCGCTCGTCGTACTCGAATGGACTGCGGTAGAAGTTGACGACAGTGGCAAAACAGTTGTGGCACGTAAGAACGTTGCAGATAGCGTCGCAGTGGCACGTAAGAACATTGCAGATAGCGTCGCGGGTGCTGAGCACGGAACTCACTGCGAGAGCAAAAACGGATTTTAGAGGTCAGAAAAACGGCGAAAAGGCGAGAGTGCGCAAAGGAGAACCACAAATCACACAGCAAAGAAGCGTCTGTCCAGGATCCCGAAGATGAGCGATCCAACCACATAGGAAGCACGAAAACTGCGCACGCGAAAAATTGACAGGCACAGCTTAGTTGTGGCAGGTGAAATGCGCGATGGAACGTGATGCGCTGGTTTTACCAAAACCGACAGGCACAACGAGGAGTGGATCAACGAATAGGTGAAAATGCACAACGGAGAGTGGATCAACGAATAGCTGAAAATGCAGAACGGGGAGTGAAGCAACGACAAGGGGGAAATACAGAACGAGGAGAGGAGCAACGACGAGGTGAAAATACAGAACGAGGAGGGGAGCAACGAATAGCGGAAAGTACAGAACGAAGGGCGCCTGTGCAATGGGAGCTAAAAACAAAAACGAGGGGCTTCCACAAAAACACTTTTCCTTCACAAAAACGAGGGGCTTCCATGGGATGGGGTTGTTGATGTGCTTGCGGCAGAAAATCGGCGGTACACACGCTATCTTGGAATTATCTTGATTGGCAGAAAGGTGCGAAGATGATAAGATAGAGTATCGGTAGGTGGATGTGAGACGTTGGGTGCGGCCGTTTAAGGCGGTGAAGGGGGCGTAATAGGTGGTGGTATTAAGAAAAGCGGCGGAGTGGAACTAGAATCAGTCAAGGTTGGAGTAGGCGTAGGAGCAGAAAAGGTAGTGTTACTGGTGGTTTTGGTGGGTTGGTGTTGTAACAGTTGTTGGGTGTTGTTGGAGTCATTGGAAGTATTGCGCTGTTGAGAAGAACGGCGATGGTGGGTAGGGCGTTGTCGTGGAATAGCTAGGAACTTTGAAACTTGCGGCAGTCCCTCTTAAAGTGATTCTTGCAGCCGCCAAAATGACAGTGGGTAGTGCATCGGAATCGAGTAGAGCCAGGTTGTTGGGAAAGGGGAGCGTCTAGGGTAGGTCAGTTGGAAGAGTCTGAAGTCGTGGCTGACGACGCGGCGGATAGCGCGGCGGAAGTGGTTGTGCATGCCATCGAAATTGATTGTTGGTGAACTTCTCAAGGGTACGACCACATTCATCGGTACGAAACGCGAGACGATAAAACAAAGCCAGTAAGGCTTGAAGCACGATGCACGTAGTCAAATGCGAGGACCCACTCGCCGAACACCTGGTACCATGTGAGAACTGAAATGGGGATGAGAGAACTATAATGGGGACGTGGTGCAGGGGTAAGTGTTATAGCTTCCTCACAACAGTCGTCGCCACGTGGTGGGTGACGTGAAGGACGAAACTTGGAGATGTCGGAGGAGGTTGGTGGGATGCGGGTGCTGTTCGTGATCTCGACCGTGTTCAACATCGGTTTCTGCATCCAGATTGTCGCCGAGCCCGCGTTGGTGATCAGCATGACTGGCGGCAGGACGTCGGGGGCAGCACGGATAACAGCTCTCGGGCATTGCCTGTACTTTGGGCTCCAGTTCCTGTGCACGGGGTTCTGGGGCAAGCTGTCGGATCGGCGGGGTCGCAAGGTGGTTCTGCTCGTCTCGTTTTGCTCTGACATAGTGGCGCGGTGCGTTTTAGCGGCGTTGCCGTCGCCGGCCGCGTTTCTCTTCGTGTCGGCGTTCGCGGGGGCGTTCAACGCCGTGCTCGCGGCGCTCCACGCGGCGGCCACCGACGTGTGCGAGGACCGCGAGAGGCTGGCGCACAACTTTGGATTGTTTGGGGTCGCGATTGGCATCGCGTTCGTAGTCGGGCCGGGGCTCGGTGGATTTCTGTTCTCGATCAACCGACGAGTCCCGCTTCTCGCGAGCGCCGGCTGTTCGACGGTCGCGCTCGTGCTCGCGGTGATGATGCCGGAGACCCTCTCTCGCGTCCCGCAGAAAGAGTCGGTTCTTCCGGACTCGCTGCATTGTTGTCTCGAAAGCGAGGCGTCGCCGCTGCGATCCTTGGTCGTCGTGACGCGGAAATCAAAAAAGCTCGCGTGGTACCTCGTGCCCTACGTGCTTATCCAGGTCGCGATTTCCGTCCAGTCGATCTTTCTCCTCTATATCATGTACCGGTTCGAGGTCTCGGAGGTTTTTATCGGCGCGTACCTCAGCGTCGTCGGTCTCTCGATCGCCGGGTGGCAGGGCCTCGGCGTCAGGCGCCTCGTCCCGCGCGTTGTCTCGCAGCGCCGTGGCGTCACGCTGGGGTGCGTCGGCCTCGCTTTTTTCTTCCTTACCACCGCCCTCGTGCCGTCGGCGCCCATGCTCTACCTCTCGATCTTGACGATCCCCGCCCACGGCCTCCTCGACCCCTGCGTGCGAGCCGTCCTCGCGAACTGCCTCGACGACGACGACGACGCGGACGATCCCGTCCAGGGTAGCCTCAACGGCGCCACCTTCGCGGTCCGCTCCGCCGCCCAGATGGCCTCCTACCCCTTCGCCTGGCTCTTCGCGGCCGGAAAAAAAACGTTTGGCCCGGGCGGGGCGGCGCTCCCCTTTTACGTCGCCGCCCTACTCGGCGTTCTCGCTCTTTTTCTCTTCAATGTCGCGGACGATAACGACGACAAAAATGAGGACGCATTTAGAAGATATACCGGTGCAAAGCATCTCCTAGGGCCCACCACACCCTTTGCTGCCGCGCGGGGCCTCGAGCTCCAGGCCTACCGTCGCGACGACGACGAGGACGACCAAGACGACGTCAACAACCCTGTTCATCATCATCGTAACAACCAGAACTTGGTCGCGACTCTCCGCTCCTCCCAATCAGGAACCGCCTTCGTCTAGCTTCTTCTATTTTGCCAGTCGCTGCTGGACGCGTCGTCTCGAGGTATATAGGTATACTACGGGGCGTCCTCCTCGGTCGTGTATGCCGCCGAATCGTCGGTACTCCAGATTTCGTCCTCGTCTTCGTCGTCTGTCTCGACGGGCCCGTGTTCGCCCGGAGGAGCTTGAACGACGGCTTCCCTCCACGAATACGGCGGATTCTCGTCGTCGTCGTCGTCGGGAGCTTCGGCCCCACCCCAGCTGATCTGGCGTTCTCTCGGTACTTCGTCGTCGTCGTCATCTTGGGGGCTGTCTTCGTCCACGGTGCTGTCGTCGTCGACGCTCTTCAACGTCTGCGCCTCGTCGGCGCTGTCCTCGTCGAGGTCCCCGAAGTCGTCGACGTCCTTCTTTTTATCTTCTTTTTCTTCTTCTTCTTCTTCTTCTTCTGGTGCTGGGCGTTCCTGGTCGTCGTCTTCGTCGTCGGCCTCGTGGAGCACGGGGAGGCTCGCCTCGAGAGAGGGTGAGTAGCCTGGCAAAAAGCGCTCCGCGCAGTGAATGACGGTCTCGTCGCGCGACGACGCGCTCCGGCCGTCTTCGCTGTCTTCTTCGTCCTCCTGGCGCGATTCGTTTTTCGGCGGCGACCCGCGCTCATCGACGAGCTTTTCTAGCTTTTCTTGAAGCGCCGCAGCGGTGGCCGGCGAGAGAGATTCGACGGCGCTACGCACTTGCTCGAGCGGGTCGTCGTCCGGCGCCGACTCCGCCACTCGCTGGGGGGGCAGCGCGAGCGACTCGACCACCCGTCGTCGCGTTTCGTCGGGCAACCTCTCCTCGGTCTGTGTTTGCGCGTCGCGGCGACCGTCGGTCGGCTCCTCGTCCTCGAGGTAGGCATCCAGCGGATCGTTGTCGTCGCCGGGTTGTTGTTGTCGGAATATCCCGGGGAGGTCCGTCGGCGGACCCGGCCTCCCGAGATCCAAGACGCGGGCCCGCAAGGCGAGGGTCTCCGGCAAGACTGCGCCCGCGAATATGTCGTCGCGTTCCTTCATCTCCTCGGTATCGTCGGGAGGGTCCTCCAGAAAGTCTTCGTAGAGCGACCTCGAGGGCGCGTTCGGCGGCCTACGGCAGCGTTCCAATAATTGGGCGAGGGCCGCGGCGTCGTCGTCGCCGCCCTGGTAGTCGCGGAGTCGGTGTTCGACGACGGGCCGCAGGCAGGCGCTCGCTCTTTCGGCGTGGGCGATGCGCGCCGCCGCCACCGCGACGGTCGTCGCGCGTTCCTCGGCGGCGAGCGCCTTCTCGAAGGCGTCGAACGCGACCTCGAGGCGTCGCGCGGCGTTGAACGACCGGTCGGCCGCGCGCATGTACTCGGTCCCTCGCACTGCTACCTCGAAATCGAGCGAGTGCGGGTCGCGGGCCTTGGTAAGCTTCGCGTTCACCTCGTCCATTTCGCGGCGACGCGCCCCGTAGTCGCGAACGAGCCGACCGCGATCGACGATCGCCGCCTCTATCGCCGCGGCCTGCCGGCTCAGCTCGCGGTACGGCGCGTCCGAGGCGCGGGCGACGCGCGCCAGTATCGAGTGCTCGTCGGCTGCCACCAGCGAGATTTCCATCTCCGACGGCTTCTTCGGACGTCCGCCCGCGTCCTCGAGAGCTCCGCAAGAAAAACTCAACAGACCGTCGCGGAGCCCGTCGCTCGCCCGCGCGACGCGCCCGAGCCTCTGCCGCAGCGTCTCAACGTTCCGAGCCCCCCGCCGGAACCGCGAGATCATCTCCGACAAGTCGCCCACGTTCTCGTCCTTTTCGTCGTTTTCCTCGTCCTTTTCGACGCTCCTCCTGCGCATCGGCGACTGCGTCGGCGTCGCCGCGCTCCGTTTCGACAGCGACCACGGCGACGACGACGACGAGGCGCCGAGCGGGCTCAGCGTCGCCATCCTTTTCGACCCCCGCCGTTGCTCCTCACCTCACCTCACCTCACCTCCCTCAGAAGACTTCGATTAGAGCAGAGGATAACTACTACTAGATAGGCCACACAAAATACCTGCCACTAGGGTCGTGGACTTTTCTGACGACTCCTTGCTTGAAGAAGAAAAGTCCAGGCAATCACACAAACTAAAAAGAGAGAGAGAGAGAGAGAGAGAGAGAGAGAGAGAGAGAGAGAGAGAGAGAGAGAGAGAGAACAAGAATCGTCTCGCCTCAACCTCGCACGCACTCCGTCGTCCGCCGTCGTCCACATGTCGGTACAGTGAGATCGACCGAAAGTTCCGGAGGACGAGCGTTGCCGCTCGCACTGTACGGCGGAGACAAAAACATTTCCCGACCGCGTCAGACGATTGTGATCGATGTCGTTGATTGAGCCCTGCGAGTACCGTGAATAAGTGAAGGAAACGACGTCGACGGGTCGTCTCGATCGCGACACGTCGAGTAATTTTGTGCCCTCTTCTCTTGTGCGACCTCGAGACAAGCGCCATCAATCGCGACGTAGTTATGATCAATCTCTCCGACCTAGAAGGGATGATTGGCTTGACGCTGAGCTCAGCGAAAGGCGTGTCATACCGGGTGATCATCGTGAGCGTTTTTTTCTCGGTGGTCTTTGGTGTTTTTCTACTAACTGAAAACGAAATCGTCGACGATAAAGACGTGCGAATGCGCTTTCTCGGAAGGAAGTGACGGTGCTCGAAATCCGAAGAATATCCCAATGATGCGACCGAACGACGACGACGCACAACAAACGGCTGTGTCGATAAAACAACAGATAGCTCACAGTGATCTACTGCGCCTTATCCGAATAGTAGATGGCTTTGGCGCTTGTCCTCCTCGGTTGTTACCACTTCGTGTCGCAAAGCTTGCGCGAATGAAACTGCGATGACGAACAAAAACGAGGCAACTTTTAAGGCGGGCACCTCAGAGGACGACAAACGAGCTGACAATGATGTTCACAGGCAGTCGAAATAGGATCGGCTGAAACTTAGGGCAACTGGCAGGTAAAATATATGAGAGATAAGATGGCGCGCGGAGATTGATGGCGGGCGGCGACGGCAGCGCCGAGGTTAAACTCGGCCTCCGCAACTCAACCCGAGGTTTCTCAAGGCTCACGCGGCCGGACGTTTACGTTGAGAAAGGCGATCAGCACGGCGCGGAGGATCGTCCCGAGCGCCAGGATATCCTCCGCGCCAGACCGCTCAACGCCTCGGCGACCATACACGCTGCACTCGCCGTCGGTAAGGTCGAGCACGAACAATCGAGTGGACGCGTCGTAAAGCGAGCTGGGCGTCCCTAAGCCCATGGTGTTTGAAGCGTAACTACGTGTCAAGCAGGCAAGTGCCCAGAGGTGCAAGCGAGCGAGTGCCCAAAGGTGGATGTTTCTACACAACGCGACAAGCATACATAATGGCTGACGATGGCTCGAATCGTGCGCGGGCCGCCGGTAGCGTTCGCGAACGACCACAACACAAGCACCTCGCTCACACATGGTTGGACAGCTCGCAAGGGCGCCCTGTCCGTAAAGAAGCGGCACGGTGCGCAAACCACGCATGGATGATTTTCGTGGGCATCACGCTGGACATTTGTTGGTGATAACAATTTTGCGTCGTTGCCGAGGCGTGGCAAGTAACTGTCGTCATCTCGACGACAGTCCAAGTCGATCCTGGCCGCGCCACTAGAGTCTTCTTGCACAACGCCGCATTGCCGACCTCAAAGCATGGCCGCCGAAGACGAGCGCCGTCGACTCGACGCGCGCGTGAGGACCGCGACGCTCTGGTCGCAGATGTTGGTTGCCTCTTGCCCGCAGGCGTCGACGAGTCGAACTATCATCGTATCATTGGCCGTTGACACGCTGTTTCCAGCGCCTTGTGCGGGAGGTGGAGTTGTCGTTGTGAGGAAAGACCCTTGGCGGGAGGTGGTCGCCGTGCTGGGCCCCTTTTTTTGCCACGAAACGCACGCGACGCGGATCGTCGTGGCAGATTGGCGACACGTTCACCCGCGATATGTCTTCGACGAAGACGACACCGCAGCAAGACCCAACACAATTCGACTCGAACTCACGGTCGGACAAGACTCCTAGTTATGAAGGGTCACCAAGAAATGTTCCACACTCGTCTGCGACGAAGCGACTTTGTTTGTCAAAAGTGTCACCGGCCCCGTCACGGGATCCTCTAGAGGGAGATGTCATCCGTGTCGGAATATCCCCGACTTTCGCTTTCCGCCCCTATCCTTTGGCTATCCGGTCGCATTTATGTGTGTTTTGCGCCTGTCGGCCGGTTTTAGTCCGAAGTTCGAACTCCGCACCCTCTCCCAACGACGACTCGCTATCCCTTCTTCCGTCAGTGCTCATAAGGGGGGAGGTCGGACTACATGGGGGGTGAATAGTGGCGCGCGTCCGAGTTCGGCGGGGCGATCCATGAGGCCCCAAATAGGACATGTTGGTCTCGGCGAGGATTCCAGCGAGAACAGAGAGCGCGCGTCAAAATCTCCTCTTGGCGGGGATTCCAGCGAGCACAGAGAGCGCGCGTCCGTCATGATCATGTCAGCACCAAGACTTGGTGACTCGTCTTCTGGCTGCATAGAAATCTGCTAACTCCTACCCTTATTCCGTCCGTTGAGAACGCGATCTGATCGGGGTGCATCATCAGTTACATCAAGGAAGGATGCATCCCCTCTTGCATCCACGCCGGGTGTACCCTCCGTACAAATATACCCCACACACCTCAGCGGGATATCATCGCCTTTCCCGCATCCCTCACGTCCCCACGCAACCCACCGCGTCCCCGTCGCACCACCCCTCTTGGCAGTCGACTTTTAAATTCCCCTGGGTAAACGGGCTTCCAGGGGTACTGCATCGACTTCGATGCAGCAACCGGTGTCGATGCAGCCGCAGACGTCAAAGTCTGTAACTGCGTAGCCAGCTGCAGCTGCTGCGACGCCGGCGGCTGTGCGTACTGCATCGGCACCCGCCGTGGCAGCGGCTGCGGCCGGTACTGCGACGGTACTGGCCATGGGTGCGGCTGCGCCCATGGCTGCGAAGGTGGGTGCGATGGCGGGTGCGATGGCGGCTGCGATGGCGGCGGCTCCGCGTCGTGCTGTTCGAGATCAGGTCCTTCGCCCGCGGTCTCCTCCGAATGTTGGTGGCGCATGATGTTGTGCACTCTTGCTCTCCAGAGCATCATCACAAGACACCAGGGAGCAACGAGCAGGACACAACGACACGACACATAGTACAATAAAAGCAATAGGCGACACTGCGTCACACTTCGCCATGCGGGCCAGCGGCTAGACCAGCCTCGCGCCGCAAAGGTGCGTTGGCCGTACCGCCCAGTCCGGCGGGAGTGGCATGCTGCATCTGCGGATGTTGAGGATGCAGATTTTGCGCTGGGTGCGCCACCCATCCCGGCGGCAACCAAAACGGCTGGAAGATGGGATGCACGACGGACCCTTGCGAGGTCTCACCTCGCGTCCACGCCGGGTGAACGCCTGGATACGTTGGCCCCCAGGGGTACGCAGTCGACGTCGAGCAGGTAGCAGTCGATCACGTTGTAGGCGAAGGCGTCGACGTGTGCAGGTGTGTCTGCGGCCATGGCCCAAGCGGCGGCGGCTGCGACGGCCACGCGGACTGCATCGACGCCAGGTGCAGCAGCGGCTGCGGCTGGTGCTGCGACGCCGGGACCTGCGGCCACTGCCCCGGTGTAGGCGTCGGCTGCCACAGGTACGCCTGGTACATCACCACCGTCTGAGGCTGCTGCGGCTGCGGACCGGCTGCTGCGACGCCGGGGCCATGGCCGCAGGCCCTGGCAGCTGCGACAGCAGCGACTGCATCGACACCGGCTGCGGCGGCTGGTGCGACGCCGGGGCCATGGTCGCAGGCCTCGGAAGCTGCGTCGGCACCGGCTGCGGCTGTGGCGAAGCGTAAACCCCTCCTTACGTCATCAAAGTTTATGACGCGGACGACGCGTCATCAAAGACGTCATCGAAAAGACAACACGTCTTCAATAAAGTGACGTAAACAATCAAGTTTACTGCATGTTGTGTCCCACGTCAGTATCGGTCCGTTTGGTGAGCTAAGTGAAGTTCAAGCACGATTAAGCGAGAACAATCCTTATTATGGATTCATCATGCAGTATTTTAACATGCAAGTTTATTCCCGTTATGACACCTCCCGTTTGCGAGGGACCAGGCGCTGAACTAAAGGGGTTAGCTTAACTTTGGTTCCAAGTGGACTTACTACTGGGCTGCACTTGCTCGTGCCTTGAAGGCGAGTGTTTGAAAGGACCGTCGAAGTCAGAACAGCACGAAACTTTTTGGGGTTTGAGATTTGGGACCAAGTGAATTTGGGGTTAGAGATTGGAACCAGGTGAACTTACTGGGACTAGGTGAACTTACTGGGACCAGGTGAACTCACTAGCACCAGGTGAACTTAACTGGGACCAGGTGAACTTACTGCCTTGCACTTGTCATCCTTTTAAGTGCAAGTGTACAATTGTAACAATGCGTCCAAAATGGAAGAAAAATACGTAAAAAAGCTTCCAGCAACTCAGGATCGTCAGCCCACGTGTTCTGACGAAGCAAGCCCCACCAAAGTGGACTAAGGGTTATCGATCGGCACTTGGAGACTCGCGAAACACTCGATGGTCTTGCCTCGAACCCCAGTGACCCAAGACGCCCCAGTGACCCAAGACGTCTCCGCTGCCTAAAACTCGCCAACCAGGACATTTGCTGGGTGACCAAGTGCCGATCGACGCCTTTTGAAGCGTACTCGAAAGTGGCCGAGAGGCGTTGGTGGGGCGATCTAAATGCAGTTGCAGGTAATAATATGACGGGTTCAGGGTCAAACGCGCTTGTACGAATAATAAGATTGGCGGTGGGACCTGAACTGACATTGGTCGGTCACATACGTACGCGTCCGACTTTAATAGACATTGAATGATTGAAACCCTGTATAGATAGCAAACAGAATGAGTTGAGTATTGATGCTTCAACCATTACAATGTATCCGAGCTCTAATCGAACCCAGTTCCTCGCTGACGCCATCTACAAAAATAAGCTGTGAAGGGCGCCTTCTGGCACATGCTTTTGGCCGAGAGAGCGGTGCTAACAACTTTGGCCGCGTGAGGGAACTCGACCTTGTGAGGGATAATCGCTGTGACCAAACAGGGCCATCATTTCGGGTGTTACTCCCAGCAGAGATTTTGGGGAGCCAGCTATTCGCTAAGTTCAACCGCTTGCACGACTGATGCCCATCGACTCGCCAAGCGCGTCTGCTGCCTCGATGGATACGGTAAGCGTGTCGGTAGCCCGAACCGACTTGGTGGCTATTAGCAGATGATGGATCGGTCGCAAGTCGAAGTTGGCACCAATGAAACATGCCTGCCGTGCCGAATCTCTAAGGTGCGCGTCGTCTTTGCTTTGGCCGCATCGCGGCGACGACTCCGCTCAGGTGCGGTGCGACAAGGTTCTGCCATGCAGTCGCTGTCGACGACGGAAGATGACTTGCATTGCCCAAACGGTTGGTCCCCACGAGATAGTGGAGAAAGCACTTAGTCGCCTCGCAGAAGGGCAAACGACGCCATCGCCGACGGCACTTCATTCAACCGGTGGGTAATGAGTACGCAACTGGTCTCCATACTGAGGTTGGTCTCCTCTTGTTTCAACTTTGGCCCCTCGGCGACGTGCGCGCACCGCAGGGACACCCCGACGACCAAAGTGCGTTCGGCGGCCTCCGGGGTCTTCGCGAATACGATGCCGGCGTGCCTGCCCGCGCTATGTTGGACAGGATGAACTCGGCGCACTTGCCCTACCAACAGCTCTCGCTTCCCGAGTTTCACCCGCAAGCGTTTCGCGTCCCGAATGATGTCGTCTGGCAACAGCAGCAGCAGCAACAACTCGCGCAGCAGCAGCAGCAGCAGCAGCAGCAACAGCAGACGCATCGGCAATCGACGGGAGCATCTGCGATTTTCGGTCGCCCAGCCAACAAACCGCTGTGGCAACCTCCGATGCAAAGCGAATGGTCGGGCCATCCTCCGATTCGATCGGGAGAGAGCGCGCGCGGGGGTCCATTTCTTCGACAACCCGCGGGAAGATACGGCGAGTACTGGCCGACGAGCATTCCGACGACGGCCCCGTCCTCGAACCTCGGAGCGACGCCGTCCGACCTGCAGGGCCCCCAAGCGCAGCCGTTTGGACGGGGCGCTGGAGGCGCGTTTTTGGATTCCTCGGGGCCTAACTTCCCCCAGCAATTGGGGCCTCACAGTTCGCTTCCCTACTACGCGAATGCCAATGCCGCGTACGAACGCGGATCACAGCAGCCCGTGTTTCTCGGGTACCGCTCGCCGCGCACCGCGCGAAGCAAGACTCCCGAGGATGGGACGTCTCCCGACCAGCAGCAGGTACTGGCAACGGGTCTTCGCAGGCCGGCGGCGAGAAGCGCAATGGAGAAAATCGGGTCGCCGAATTTTTCATCCTCAAACGATCGACCAACCACTCCAGGTATTGTAGAGTGCGAGTCCACGCCGCCCGATCTTTCTCACTCCTCCCCTTGTTGCGCGCGCAGATGTGGGAGATGATGAGATCTCGAAGCGCCCTAGGTGCCACGAACAGACGGCGATTAGTGCAAGCGGGGGTCTCGAGTCGTCGGCCGAGCAGCCGGACGAGGCACGCTCGAAGACCGTAGGACAGCCGAATAACATCAACAACATGGCGGCGAATCGGGAGGAGCTCCCGAACGCAACTTTCGACGAGCCAGTAAAGGCCGAACCGGGCGGCGTGCCCTCGCTCGACGCCAATGCAATCGAAAGTGATGGCAACGGCACGACTCCCCACCCCCCGCACCCGTCGAGCCTCTCGCGCGTCCGAGCAGCCTTCGAGGAGAGCCAGTTGTGTACCGACGACGATTCGGAGCTCGGCCCACAACTCATCTTGAGTGGATGGTTGAGAGTTTTGCCGTACGAAGGCGAGATCAACCATCCGCGTGTGCTCAAAATCCTCATTCATCTTTCTCAAGTATCGATTATCGCGGGACACCCGCGCCTACTCAAAAACGCGCTTCGAATCATCGACTACCTCGGGAGCCTCTCCGAGTTTGCCGACGCGCTCGCGATAAGCCTCGACAACGCGGACGACGTCGATGTCGAAGAATTACGACGCAACTCGGCGGGCGTGGTGTGTCCTTTCCCGGCGTGGCAGAACGGACTCGACACCCACGTGTGCCCGGTCCTCTATATGACGGTGTGCCGCGGGGAGCTCGTCGAATGCGACGCGAACGACGTCTTCAAGGCCAACATCGTCGAGAGTGTCGGAGACGAAGACAACCTGTTCGAACTCATGGCTTACGTTTTCGATGAGGCCGACTTCCCCATTCTCTGCGACGCCCTCCTTCGCGCCTACGCGCACCGAGAGCCAGAGGTGTGGGTCGCTATGCATTTCCACAAGAAGGTTGTGCACAACGCTGGCTGGATGTGCGGCAAGCTCAAGCCGGCGACTACGCAGGTCGGATCGTGGTATCCCTTCTCCTCGCTTGAGCAGCGTGTCGTCGTGTCGCAGGTTAGAATACAATTCAGACTGAGCTCGTGCGGCGACTTCGCCGCGTACAGCCTGTGCATGCTACCTTTCAACTACGATATCACCAACTCGCTCAAGCGAAAGCATACCCTGCCGAAATCGGCAAGCAAAAAAGCTTCCGTCGGATGCCGATGAGTTTTGATCACTGCATAATGATTCGCGTTTGAACAAATAATCTTACTTTCTTCTCGACGAGCCAATACAAACTGAGCGCATGCATTTTGGGTTGAGAGGACGCGAGAGCCTCGACGTCAACACCATCAACCACCACCCTTCTTGGATATTCACCGTCGTTAAAACCTTCTCGCTCTCGAACAAAAAGATGTATGGTGCTCCTGTCCACTCGCTGCATCCATAATTTGGCATCACGAAGACAACATTAATATTGAATCATGAAGGGAACACGAATGAGAAAAACTTCTTGTCTCAAAAAAATTGTCGAAGCACCCCCAACACAAACACTCGGCGGCGCCTACGTACCACCACCATCAAGCCCACCACAAACCACCACTGTGGGAATGCTGGCTCTGATTTTTGTATTGATAACAAGGGCTAACGCTGGGAATGTTGATGGGGGCTCATTTTTTTTTTTTTTCTTTATTAGTAACTAGACGGGCGGACGGACGGATGGACGGACGGACGGACGACGATTTGTAGCTGTTGATTCCATCAACAGGATTAGTTCAATTAAAATATAATGTGTAATTAATTAATTCAGTTCAAATAAAATGCAAGTAGAGCTCTAGAAAATTTATTGTTTTGAGGAGAGGGGAGGATAAAGTTAGGAAGTTCCCGTCTTTGTAATAAGGCTGACAGGATCTCGATCTCCTGCACCCCTAGTCGACGCGAAAACGAAAATGGTATTAAGCTTTAAACAAGCTCACAAGCAGGTTCCACGCGCGACGGCGCTGGGATTAGCCTAAGCCTCATGCGCCGGGCTTTAGTTAGTTAGTTAGTTAGTCAGGTAGGCAGGCTCCGGTAGCCTGGCGTGGAACGCTTTGCACCGTATTAATCTTAGTGAAGAGAGGGGGCGTGGCTTGGAGCGAGCGCGGCCGGGGGAAGGACGTCGAAGCCGAGCGTGGCGAAGCCTCTACCGTAGTGGGCGTCCCAATCAAAGTCGCTCTGTCTGTTCTCGGCCGAAAAGGCCTTGAGCATGGCGTCGAGGTCGGTCGCGCGGGAGGAGGTGGTCGAAGGGCACCGCGCATCGGGCGCACCCTGGCCCTCGAGGTGGCCGTCGCGGTGGAAGGTTGCGACGTCTCTGAAGGTGAGCGAGATACGGTGGCCACCGTCGCGGCGTTCGTCTGGTCGCTTTTCTTGGTCGCGCCTGCCGTCCCGCGCGACGGCATGCGTAAATTCGCGGTTTGTCCGCGAGCCGAGAACGAAGAGCGAGTTGTGGGGTAACACGATTTTCTGCGCGACGCGGGCCTCGCCGCGCGGGCCGTCGGACCGCTTGGCGCGGAGCGTCATGACTCGGGTCGCCCCGAGCGAGAGGTTGGCGACCGGCGAGCCGCGTCGCACGTCGAGCGTCTTGTCGGCGTGTTCAGAGATGTAGTCGGCGCCGCCCCGGTACCACTGCGCGAGGCAGTGGTTGAAGGTGACGCCCAATGCGTCGCGCGCCGCGGCCGCCGCCGCGCGCACGATGGGGTGGAAAGGTCGCGTTTCTGGCTGCGCGTCGGCGGGATGCCTATAAACCGGAACGCGATACGTCGCGTCGTCGGCCTGCACGCTAATCAGCCGCGGGACGACGCCGCCGCGGTGGGCCATCGTCGCCCACTCGACCTCGCGCTGGAGCGTCGTGACCGCCGCCGCCGGTTCATCGAGCACGTCGAGATGAAGCTCGCTGTCGCCGGCACCGAGGCCGTACACGACGACGCCCTTCGTGCCGAGCTGCCGCGCGTCGATCACCGCCGCGCCGTTCGTTTTTTTCGTCGCGACCACCCGCGACGCGTGCACGCGCCGCCTCGTCTTGCGTCTTGCCACCATCGTGACCAAACCGACTACTCCGACGACAACAACAACAACAACAACTAGGGCTTCCCGCCCCACCACCACATACCCCTTGACGTCACACGGATACATCATTCCGCATGGACGCCCTGTGCGCGCTCAACGAGCTCGTGGAGATACCGGCATTCAAGATCTTGACGAGTCGGGAGATCGAAGAGGCGGCGCGCGCCGCCGCCGAAGACTCGGAACAAGACTCGGACTCGCGCGGCGGCGGCGGCGACGGCGTCTCCGCTTCACCCGAAGACGAAGCCCTCGACGCCCGAGCCCTCGACTGCCGCTCGCCGCTCGCGGGCGTGCGGCCGGCGACCGAGACACCCGAAGCCGCAAAGGTCCGCGCGAGCATACAGCGCCTCAAGGCCGAGGTGTGGGAGGGCGCCATCGAGGTGGCGCCGACGCGGGGGAAGCCGCTCGTCTTCCGGCGCTCGTCGCGCGGCAACATGATCCTGTTGCGGGGTCTCTTTCGCTCGGCGTGCTACCTCAAGATCTGGTCCGACCGCGCGCGCTTCGCCGCCAGCCCCGCGGGACGAATCTCGGCGGGCGTCGACGCTTACCTCCGTTCGACGCGACGGTTGGCGAGACATCGTCGAGAGCTCCCGCCGCCGCCGCCGCCGCCGCCGCCGCAGAACGCCCGCGAGGCCGCCGCGACCGTCGTCCAGCGCTTTTGCCGGTCGACGACGCGCCGCGCCGCGCGGCGCCTCGCGAGAGCGTTGTGGGACCGGGTGCGTCGCCGCGCCGTCCAGCGCGCCGCGCGCTCGCGCGCGACCTCGGCGAGGAAGGCCGTCGCCGCCGCTTCTTTGGTGCAACGGTGGTGGCGCTTTGTGCTGCGCGTCGGCCGAGCCGAACGGATCCGCGAGACGCGGGCCTGGGAAATCCGGGTCGAGGACCGCGCCGCGACAGAGCGTTTGCGTGCCGGCGCGCTCGTCGTTTCCGCGGCGACGACCCGCGTCGCGACGCCGCGACCGCTTCTCGACGCTGGCTCCCCGGTGATTGATGTGCTCCGGACTTGCGCGCGCCGTCCGCTCGTCTGGTACGCGCCGACGGTCCGTAATGTCTTCGAGCACATGTGCAGTCGCGGCCACCACCTTCTCACCGAAGACGCGATACCCGAGGTCCGCCGCCGCCGCCGCGCGGCGTCCTCCGAGAGACGACGCCTCGCTGCCCGCCGCCACCATCCAACGCGACGACGACGACAGCCCCCCGAGGACGACAGCTTGCTGCTCTATTCTTCGGCGGGGGAAGAATTGGTGGGCGCTCTACCTTCGACCAATGCGCGGCCCTCGATTGAGGAGGATATCCTTGTCCAGGAGGAGGAGGAGGAAGACCATTTGATGAGGCCGCGTCGACCGACGACCAAGACGACAAAAAAAAAACATTCACACCACCACCATCGGCAAGTGGCGACCGCGAGATGATGATGATCGTGGCTCAAGAGAGAGAGAAGGCCCATTGTGACAATCCGTCAGCCTATCTATTTTTGGAACCGCGCGTTGGCCGGTGGTGGACACAAAACAGGCGCGCTAATGGGATGTTGAGGGGGAGGGGCACCCTAGCTTATCATTATAATTATAGAGCCTGCAGACGGCTCTGGTTACAATGTGGGACGCGGCCCTGGAAGAAAGAACCTCGAGGGCCTGTCTGCCTGCCTTTTCTTGAAGCTCGCTCTATATACAAATGGTCAGGAAGACCCCCTGGGGGGGGGGGGGCGGTAAGAGTCGCGGCAAACTTCGAGGAGACTCGCGGCAGACTCCAAGTAGAAGAGAGAGAACTACCGTCTTGCGGGGGACTTGAGGGGGGCTTGAGGAAGACTCGAGAGGTCAGACTTAAATGAGGGCGCTTGGGCCCAGGCGCTGGGGTGCCCGACTCCGGCCTGGCGTCAAGGGGACTTGAGGGAGACTTGAGGTCCTGGGGACTCCGCGAGGGAAGACTCGAGGAAGAGTTTAAGCCAGACTTGAAGGAGAGAGAGGGCTCGCCAAGGAGACTTCCTGAAGACGCGAGCCCCGCGGAGACTTGAGGGAGACTTGAGGGAGTCAGGGTAGGGAGGGGTCCGAGGACGTCTCCTGAAAACGAAATCCCGAACGAGACGATGTCGTGGCGGAGGGCGCAGAAGAGTTGAGGTGGACTCCAGCGACGCACGGGGAATTGAGGGCGACATGAGGCGACTTCAAGGGAGACTCATCATGTTGAGGGGGATTGACCTTTCCTATTGAACTATTTTATGTCTCTACGACTGTAACTTGCAGCGGACAACACGTTTTCAGAGTTGAAGTTGGATGAATTTGTGAGAGCTGGTGCGCCGAGAAGATTTTCAACCTGTCACCAATAACGCGGATAACTTCATATCACTCCAAGAAGGACTTCAACGTCCGATGACACCGAGGCGCACTTTCCGAATCTCGATCTGCCATGTCTTCGTGTCTGCCTGTCGCGCGAGCCGCTTGTTGGTGATCGACGACGCGCCTCGCCTCACAACGCGCCCTGTCTGTCTGTCTGTCTGTCTGAATGGGGCTGGTCGCTTCTAGGGCACGTCTTAACGAAGCGGATCGCCGTGCCGACGTGAGTTGGCTGCGGCTCCGCCGACGCGTCAGCGATGGCCCACCTCTGCAACATCTACCGCGAGTGGGGGCTCGGAGCTAGCTGCCTTGGGCCGGGCTCGCTGCGCCCTCAGCCACGCCGCCGCATCGAGCACCCCAACCCAGGCCGTTCGCGCTTATCAGGACGCCACCCTACGTACCGGTTTTTTCTCACCGCCTCGCCTGCCCCCTCGGCTCGGTGGTAAATTACGAATAAACCCTCCTGGAGTGCCCACCAATTACGCTCTTCAGGTTCCTCTGCAGCCCCCTAACCTAGTCTTTCGAAGAAAATTGCTACGTAGTGGGTGTAATAATGTGACGAAGCAAGCATGAGAAAATAAAAGGACCTACAATACAATACGAAGCTAAATAGCCGGCAGGAAAGTCAATGACGGCGAGGTTACAGAAGCAGAATAACGAGGAGGGTGCAAAAGTGAACACAGATTGAATTATTTTCAGCGTTGCACTTTTTACTCTAAATTTAGGGTAAAGTCAAAAGCCTTTGCTCTGAGGTCGCAAGAGACAACAACATTAAAAGTAAAATCAAGTGGCCACTATGTTATCGAGTCGAGGGAAAAGCGAAGAAAAGTAAAATAGGCATGCAGTCTTTTTCCTATCCACCGAATCTATGGCACTCTCTCTCGATCTTCTTGAAGAGCTTGCCCACTTCGCCAGCTCAATACAAGGGTAAGTAATCCCTTGACTCTAGGCACAGCGAGCGAGGGGGGTAAAGTCAAGTCAAGTAAAATTAGGTGTTAGGTAACTGTGGTTTGCAACTCCCAGAAACAGTAATATGACAGTATGCCAGTATGGATGAGCGCAGAGGAAAACAAGGACGGAGCAAGAACGCAAAGAGTGGTAGTAGAAGGCAAGAAGGAGTGACGCAAGGTGCCCTTTAAAGAGGACAAGTGCAGGCCAGTAAGTTCACCTACTCCCAATCTCTAACCCCAGTAAGTTCAAGTCTGGTCCCAGTAAGTTTCATATAAGTTCACCTGGTCAGTAAGTTCACCTAGCTCACACCAACTCCTTTGAGCTCGTCGCTCTCGCCCCCGCCAATCTAAGCTGCTTTGATCCGCACGCGCCGCCAACCTTTAAGTTTACTCTAAAAACCCTTTACTCTAAAAGCCCCAGTATGTTCACCTGGTCCCAGTTTCACCTGGTCACTCAGCTCACCTAGTCCCAATCTCAAACCCCAGTAAGTTCACCTGGTCCCAGTAAGTTCACCTACAGTGCGCGCGTAGACGCCGGGAGGGGGCTTATCGGTATTGCGCAGCACGTTTGGGGTAGGGTGGAGTCGTCGACTCGGAAGAGTATATCTCCTCGGGGATGCCGATCGACAGAGAGCCACGACGTGGCAGAAGCCGGGCTTGGGAAAGAGGACGCCGACCTCGCGGGGCGTCTGGCCCTGGCTCTTGTTGATCGTTTGGCGTAGGCGGGCCTTAAGGGATACAGGTTGGAGGAGCCTCGGTGACAACGACACGATCGATCATGTATCTGGTACCGTTGCAGTGGCCGTGCGACGGGTCGAGATTGCGAAGACCTTAAGCTCGCGCTCAAAGTCAGCATGCCGTTGGTTCTCAGGGAGTTGAAAACTCTACTGTAAAGAGCGAGGCGTCGTCTTCCGACCCAGCCTAGTCAGCCGAAAAGAACTCCGACGCCTCGTCTCCGGGAAAAAAAGGCCGCGGTCATGCGCGCGTTGTCAGCATCGACAACATCGTTTCGACGGGGCGTGAGAATGGCGCGCTGAAAGAGCCGCCGCGGGTCGTGGAAATAGTCTGCGAGGTCGCCGTAGACGGCTTGGAGGATCACTGCCTGGCTCTCGGGTCTACCTGATCCTTACTCTCGTGCCTACCTGATCCTTACCCTAAATCGAGGGACAAACAGACAGACAGACAGACAGACAGACAAACAAACAGACAAACATCTGTCGATTAGTAGTTAGGACAAGGGGAAGGAAAAGAAATGAAGAAACGAGAGTAGCGGCAGGCGTGGTCATGAAGAAAGACCCGAGAAGACGACGCTAGAGATAGAAAATCTAAATTAGGGTTAGTACCCCCTATTCTAGGGCTAGTTCTCTTAACTTTGCCACCCTTTGATTTAAGAAAACTGTGGCGTAAGGGGGATTTAGGCCTACCTGGCGTGCCTTCGAATCCTGGCTCGCCGCTCGCGTCCTTGCCCTTGATGGAGTCACTGGACGAGGATGGCCGTTCTCCCGCCACACAACCACAAACAACTTCCGTGCCTGGTCCTCACAACTTGAGGATCGGCTGTTGCTTTATGATTAAGATATCATCGAAACACAGAAATCAGGGTGACACATGTCACGGAAAAGGAAGATGATGTCATAAAAAAAACTGACATCATCATGACGGAGTAGGGTGCCCCTGATAAGGGGGGGGGGGGCTAGAAGAGAGGTAAGCCTTAGGAGGCGGCAGTTGCCGCCACAGGACTCCCCTGGTAAGAATTCGAGCTGCCCCAGCGAGGTGCTGGCGCGAGGAGCGCGGCTTCACCTTACGAGCATCTCGTGAACGAATCTTCTGGTAAACGCGGGTGATGACCGGTTCAGGAACTCGGCCACTACGTAAAGTAAACTTGGGGATCAACACTTCAATATCGTGCGGAGCGAAATCCGTGACACAAGGAGTTGTGTTGGAGGAAATTCTGGACTTGTCGGTGAAACTTCGACCGTCAACGTCCTTGAACTTGGGCTTGAGTTTGCGGTGCGAAAGGTGAGAGGTCGGCTTGAAATAAGCGACATCATCGTTCGGACCCAAATCGGAGTAGAAATGTAGAGCAACACGATCATTTTGGTAATCGTGAGGCTCGTGAACTTCAGCAACATAAATCTTCTTGCGCCAATCAGAGCGCTTCCGGTCAGGAATCCGGAAAACAACAAACCTACCGTGCTGATAATCATCACGGAAGGTTTCTTCGGGTTTGCGGATGGTTTGATCAACGATCGGAGGTACCATCACAGGCGTGATCTGACTAACATGAACACGTCGTTCTTCGGGCGGAGAGTCGAGAGACTCAGTCCTATAGGTGACCGGGGAAAGGCGTTCCTTGATAATAAACGGACCTCGCCATTCCGGTCGAAGTTTGTTCTGAAGGAAAGGAATGTAGAGCAAAACGTGCGACCCTTCCTTGTATTCAACGTCAACATGATCGGCATTGTAGGCTAATCGTTGTTTCTTCAAAGCTTTATCACGAGCCTCGCGGACGATCTTCGTATAATACTTCAATCGTTCACGAGCTTCGGCAACTGCATCAGAGCGAGTCTTCGGCAATAGTCGCGTATCAAAGTCCATGAGCGTGTAATCAGTAGGTAACATCGGCTGACGGTTCAGGCCCAGCATAAAGGGAGAAATCTGCGTGCCTGGAATAAACTTGCGGTTGTAACAAAACGCAATATAATGGGCAAAGTCGGGCCAATCCGTGATGTTCCGGCCCTGAAGGCAAGCACGGAGGAAGGCCTTGATAAATCGGTTTACACGCTCAGCCGGGTTCGACTGGGCATGATAAGGAATCGTAGTTTGGTATCGTGTGTTGAAGAGATGGCAAAACTCGCGCATCAACTTGTTCACGAACTCTTTACCGTTGTCGGTACGAATCATCTGGGGCAAGTAGCCCTTGAGGAGAATGTTAAGGACAAAAGACTCGAGGACAGACTCAGCAGTCTTATCGTTCAAAACATCCTTAATCAAGAAATGCGAGAACGGATCAAAAAATACTAGAAGATACGTCTCGGGACCAGCGCTGGGCAAGGGTCCAAATAAATCCATGCAAAGAACAGCACCATCACCATCGTAGACGGGCTGCTGCAAGAGTCCAGCTCGTTTCGGCTCCGGAGTACGAGCTTTCTGGCAAACTAAACATTCAGCAATGAAGACTCCAACTTCGTTCGACATGTGGGGCCACCAAAATCGTTCTTGGATAGCCTTGACGGTACTGTGACGTCCCATATGACCACCGTTAACCGGAGGGTCATGGTAGAGTCGAATAATGCGCTTACGCAACGTAGCAGATGCACAATCATCGGGTGCAAATTAGCAAAAATGCTGTAAAGAACGTCTATAACGACTTCGAATCGTTCGTTCGCTCGGGAACGTCGCGGCGTCTGACCTTGGGCCATTCGGTAGCGAATATCCTCGCAAGTAGCATCAGATTCTTGCTCGCGTGCGATCTCAGCGAGCGTCATATTATCGGGTATCATAACGATATAATCTTTGTAAGCGGCCGCGTCCTTGATGATCTGCGGCTCATCGCGCGTACGGTTCTTCCGACGTTGTCTCGTAGCGTGAGACGTAGCCAATTTCATCGGGTCCTTTTCAGGGTCTTCGTCTTCGTCTTCCGGCAGTTCGGTCGTAACAAACGACATTATGAAGTGGCAACCGGAAGCGGGAATTCCTCGGTCATCAACAGGTCGGGGAAGCTCTTGGAACACCAGATAAGCGTGGTTCAAAGGCTCTCCAAACTCGTCAGTCTCGATGACATGATCTATCGGATTGCGGGAGAGACAGTCAGGGATACTCATTCCCGGTGACTTTCCCGGCTTGTAACCAAGTTCAGGGTCAAAATTGGCGAGGCGCATCGCCCAACGAGCAAGCTGCCCAGACGAGTGCGTCGCCTTACGTAAAAACGTCAAATTTCGGCGATCGGCCTCCAAAACAGTCCGGTGTCCTTCGATGTGGGCTCGAAAGTGCTCTAGAGAAAGTATAACTGCCAGCAGCTCTAGCCGACGGGGCTCGTAATTGCGCATCTCCTTCGGCACAGCTCGGCTCCAGTATTCAGTCACTCGTTCTTCTCGAGTCACTCTTCCGGCATCGTCCTTGACTTCGACAATCTGGAAGAGATACGCTCCAACTCCATCCTTGGGAGCATCGGATCGAATCTGAAAAGGCAGATCATAATCGGGGTGGTAGACTCCTCTGGAATCAACCAAAGCCTCAATAATCGTATCCCAAGCTTTCTGACACTCGGGCGTCCATTCGAACTTTACCCCTTCGAGGCATAATCGTCTTAGCGGTTCCACGATCTGCGAGTAGCCCTTCACATATCGCCGGCAGTAATTACTCATGCCGATGAAAGAGCGTATCTGGGTCTTCGGGGAAGTGTGCGGTAAAGTACCTGGAATCGGCATCTTCTGCAGTGCTTCCAGCGTCTTCGGATTCGGCTTCAAGCCTTCTGGGGTCGAGATGTGTCCCAGAAATTCTATATCATCCTTGAGAAGGTGGAACTTCGCGGTTCGACCGCTGTACCCTCTCTGTGCCAAATGACACATCACTTCGATCAAAACTTGTAAATGTCGATGAAGATCGTCAGATCCCATCATAATATCGTCAACAAACGCAACCAAGTCTCGATACATCCATTTCGAAAGGTCGCTCGCCATTTGCTTGCAGAAAAGAGCTCCGGCCGTCTCCACACCTAGAGGTAATCGCAAGAAACTATGAGCGCCAAGTGGGCTAACCATCGTGACAGCGTCTTGCGCTGCCGGATCCAGACGAAGGTTGTGGTATCCCCATCTAATATCAATGCATGTCCGCCATCGTCGCATAGCGAGAAAAGCTAAAGCATCATCTTGTCGAATGTTCGGCCAACTGTCATTGACCAATTGATCGTTGAGCTGACGTAAGTCAACTGCAGCACGGAACGCGTTTGACGTTCCAATCTCAGCTCCTTTCTTCGGAAGCATCAACACAGGAAAGCCCCAAGGTGAGTTGGCCGGACGAATGACTCCATCCCGGCACCACTCGCTGATCTGCTTGCGGAGACAATCGAGCTTCGCAGGCGTCAATCGGTAGGGCGCCATCTTAATCGGTCGCGGATTCGCGTCTTTGAATCGTAGAGACACAGGAGGTGAGTCCACAGGTCTCATAATCGGGTCGAAAAAGGCCCATGAATATTGCACACAGTGACGGAGCATCAGATTCGCCTCATCCTCTAAGTGCGGATTGTCAGGAATTCCTAACTCCTGAACAACCTTATCAACTTTTTCCTTCGTAGGAACTTGAACTTCCATTGCTTCGTTGTCCTTGACATGCTCAGGAGTTTGCGGCAGCGGTGCACCCTCAGCATCGCGCGGCGCATCTTTCCATGGCACATCGAACTTCTTCTCATATTTTAGTCTCACTTCCGGGTGGCTTTTGTTGATCCTCTCGCCTTTGACACTCTGCTCGCTCTTAATCTTCGGTTCCCAATCTCGCTCAGGATCTGGCGGAACGTCCAAATTTGGTTGTCGGGGGAGGGCAGCAGAAGAAGCATGAGACGTCCCCGGCTCATCTGTTGCAGGCGGAATCAACGGTACCTCTGGAGGTTTCCATTTGGTGCGATCTTGAAGATCATCAGTCGACATCCATCTTACGACACGTGTGCGCGTGTTTAACAGCGGAACTTGTACGTGACGAAGGGTGGTTTCATCAATTTGCAAATAATAATCAAACGGTCGGTCTGCAGGACTCAACGCTGACGGTAAAGCTTCGCCGCTCAGGTGAAAATCCTTGGTCATAGAGTTGTGCAGATCGAGTACTGATAAGGTCATCGTGTCTGGTGGCACGACGGACGCCAAGTGTTTCATCGAGGTCGTCCTGGAGAAGCCGGCCCAATCAAAATCAAGGGGCATTGTCAGCAACTCCGAAGTCATTTTCAGATTCAGAGATCTGTAATCGGAACGGTGCGGTCCTACGCGAAGCGGGACACGCGTAGCGGTGTAAGCTGCGTCTGTCGCGGCTCGCGATGATCCTATATTGTTCATCTGAAGTAAATGTCGTTCGTCGGCGTAGCCAAGCGCTGCGGCGAACTCATGCTGCATATTCTTGCAAGTCTTCGGAACTGCGCGCGAATGGAGCGGGTGGCTGGAAACCAACAATCGCACGCGACAGCTCATCAAACTGGGCGTTATGTCATAAAAATTGACGACGTACACGTAAGGGTGCAAACGTGCAACGTAAGAAATAATCGAGGCCTCCTGCTCTATTAACCACATGAAGAAACCAGCCATCTTGCATAATTTCATCGTCCAGTGGGTAGCGGTGACTCCCTTCCCGACATCTCTGGAAGTCAAGTTGCACAGAGCGGAGTGTACGCAGGGTGGCGATGCGACACACATCGACGACGACCATTCCGCGTAAGGTAAATAAGATTCAATCAACCGTAAGGTTGTAACATAGCGACCACACAGTGTGTGCTGCACCACAGGAATGTTCGGAAAATTCTTATGGTGGATCTGGTTTGCGGTGTCCGACGCATCGAGTGCTAGCACGACCCGAAACGACGTCCCACACATTTCGTTGGCTCGTTGGAGGCCTAAAGTACTGCCCCCGGCTCCACTGAACAGCATCACCACCTTGCGATAAGTGATTGGAAGCCATTGAACCTTTTCGTATCGGCGGCGGATCTCCGCTTCGGTGATCTCGCGGCACTTCTTTTCATCTTCTTCCGACCTTCGAGCAAAATCGTCGTCGCCTTCGGGTCGTTTGAGGGAGGACTTGTCCGCCATAGCGGTCGTAGCGTCCTTCTGCGCCGTGCTCAGCAACATCGGCGGGGGAGACGCGTCGCAATGCGTCAAATGACAAGCGACGGAAACGGTGAAAGAAAGGCTCCCCTTGTCGTATCCTTCTTCACATTCTTTCGTAAGTTCGTTGATCGTAGAGACGTTCAACTCATCTTCGTACCGAACGATATCGCCAATCGCGAGGACTTCGCCTTGAGTGAAGACCGTCGGCACTTCTTCCGCGGCAGTAACCGCAACCCGAGCAGCGGACCGGTCGTGCTCTTCGCAAGAAGAACACATTCCTTCGACGACTCCCAACTGCTCGTTCTCAGAAAACGTGGCGACGAAAACCTGTCCCATTTCCATAGGTTTCGACAAAATAACCGGTAGATTGTAAGTTCGACCGGGCTCGATTTGAAGCGTGCGCGCAGCGTAAGCCACTACTTCTCGCGCGTCTTCTCCCGGAGCTGGGGAGAATTTGGTCGTAGCATGTCCCCGAGTAGCCAAGGCTACCGTTCGTTCCGGCGGCGGGCTTCGGAGATCTTTAATCGTGCTCAAACGAGCGTAAATTCGAGTCTTGACCAGGTCGAGACTCTTCCGAAAGGCATCGTGTTGATGATTGTAAATCGGCACGGTTATCGGATCTCGATCGTAAGTAGATCGAAAGGCCACGATGGGTGCATCAATTCGTTCATCCTTGAATTTAATCTTCTTGCGCCCGTAGACAACTTGGGTTCGATAAAAACATATTCGATCGTGGGGGTAGTCCACGACGGCTCCTAAAACTCGTATATCGCGCCCTCCAAACAGGAACAGATAGTTCGTATCGGCCACAATAGCGACAATGGGGGCGGCGATATAGTCGGCGAGGGCGACCCGAATCGCGATCCAACGAAAGATCGTTGTCGTATTCAACCCTGATCCGTACAGCTTGCGCTTAATCGGAAGTTCGCCTTCATCGAAAATCAACTGATCTCTGGCCAACTTTCTGACCATTTCTCGGCAAATATAAGAAACATCCGCCAATCCATCGACGCCGATGGTCGTCGAGAATTTCGGTCCGTCACGATTCCTGTAGATGTGACAGGCCATAAACGTAAGAGTACCCGTATCTAAGCAACTGAGGGTGACCAAATCATCTTCGATCGTCCTGCCATCTCGCGGCGTCAACGAAGTGTGAGCACATCGGGCTCTGACTCGCCCATCTCCGGGTTGGGCATCGATACCGCGGCTTGAGCTCTCGTATCATCTGTTGTTGGCGTCATAGACGTAACGCTCGTGGCAGCCTCTTTATCAGGCGGCTTCCGCTCTTCCTCCAGGACAATCTCGGCGGGAATCAGTGCTGGTAGGGGATCCCGATCTTATATTTTCCTGGAAGCAAAGGACCTCTCCCATAACTCATTCATTTCGTCTTTCCAGAATGCATCCGTAGATTCATTCGTCGTTGGTTGATCATCACCATCATCGGCGATCGGCTCCGTGTCGGCTGCGGCTTCGAGTCCGTAGCTGAGCGGTTGTTCTGGTGGCTTCTTTAGCAAGAAGTTCCGAGTTCTTGCCCACCAATCCCGCAGGTTCCACGTCGACTCGTCTTCGTCCCAATCCAGAACGCTGCTAATCTTCTTCTTAAATCTATCCTTTTCTTCCGGCGGCGTGTCCGTGGCTCGATCCGTCGTGGCCGAAACCGTTTCGGGGGGGTCCGCAGGAAAAGATGGCGTCGTCCCCGACGTCAACTCTATCGTAAGATCGTCGTCTGCTTCACTCGCGATGGTCATCGTCTCGTCCGTCGAATGATCATCCGAGCTATCACTGCAGAAATCCATGTCTGGCTCACAGACAGTTCGGTCGCTAAAGGTCGTCCCTGGAGGGTCCAAAGATAAGCCGATAGCGTCGAGGGCTTCCTCGTCAAAAACAAACTTTGCGTCGTCCGTGGACGACTCGCCAAGTAACCTTATCGCGGACACTGGTTCACAAGGTGTAGCTTCTTCATCTTCCGAATCTGAATCGCCTTCCCAGTATCGTGGAGTTTCGAGGTCATCGCTCGAATCTTCGAGTTCATCGCTCGACATCTCCTCATAAATCTGTGCCAAAGACCGACGATCGGACAGCACTTCGTTGGGTGGCTCGTCCGGCGGCGGGCGAGCACGATCTTCGAATGCGGCCGCGGCGAGGGCGTCGGCTGCGTCGTCGGGGCGGGTGTCCGTGTTCGAGTACATCACTCCCAATGGTAACTGTTGACGGCAAGGGGTCGTAAACGCGAACGTTGCAGACGAATGTCCCGAGTCTTCCCGTAACGACCATTGTCCGAATTTCGATCGCGAGATCTTCATCGCCGGCGGCGGCGTGAATGTCTGCTAGAGCTCCGGCTGTCTTTCCGTCGGCGCTGGCGCGAGCTGCCTACGGCTCTTGTCGCGGCGTCTGGGGCTCCGGCTATCTCGACGGCCCGGTCGTGTCGAAGACGATCGGCCGTGTCCATCTTTCAAGTGCTTCACGGAATCCACAACCGTGGTCAGCTGCGTGCCCATATCATTGAGCCTGCTCTGAATATCGTGAACAGCGCTCGAACCGAGGGTGGCATTAGAACTGCCGTCGTCACGCGAATGATTATGTCTCTTTTGTCGGCTCTCCCATCGTCCTAGCGAGATGGGCTTTTTGCCGTCTTCGATGTATTTACACATCGCCACATAATAGTCATCAGGCTCGCGGTTGCAAATGACCCGGTTCCCGTGTTCATCCTTGTCG
Source organism: Chrysophaeum taylorii (assembly GCA_029834535.1). NCBI lineage: Eukaryota > Pelagophyceae > Pelagomonadales > Pelagomonadaceae > Chrysophaeum > Chrysophaeum taylorii. The sequence continues at coordinate 158,659 of JAQMWT010000047.1, read as the reverse complement.
TGGGTCGTTAAGAAAAACCCACAATCCTTGCATGTCCTCTCGAACCACTTTTTCGGATTCTCTTCGAGGCGTAATGCTTCATATTTCGTCGTTTTATCTTTCGTTCCCGAGGCGAGCGCCCGTCCTCCGCGTCCAGACGGTGGCTTCTGCGGCTTCCCGCCCGATGGGTTCGTTGAATTTCGGCTGTTCTTCTCCGCCATGGCTGTCGCGAAATCGTTCTCGAGCCGTGTAATCAATGACAACGTAGACGTAAACGTCTTATACGTCGTCGGGTGCCCGCTGCGCATGGTTCGCACGCGGGATTTCAATTCGCTGGACTCCAGTCCACGTATCAAGTAAGAGATGATCTCCACATCGTTGAGATCCCGATTGGCCACAGAACAGTACGCCATGGCCTCTTGCTGAAATTTAATGCAATACGTATGCACGTGGCGTTCCCCAGAGCGTTTCGGAACGGTCGCTTGGGTCGTGCATTGCAACTTTCGTAGCGATTCCTCTGCCGTCACCGGCAGTGGGCAACTCTCTCGGAAATATTTCAAAATCTTGAGGCAATACTTCTCGTTCAATCGTCGTAATCGTCGTACCACTGAACCGTACTCCTCATCGTCGGTATCCCGACGTAAATAAAAAGACGCTGGTTGATCGAGATCTTTACACAGGTCTTCGTACTTCTTTAAGTGTTCTCGAAAAATCGGTGCGACTGCGTCGCGCAGGGTCGCGGGCAGCAGGTACCGTAGTTTCTCCAAGCTAAAATTGTCTTCGGCTAACGTACTCATCACCGCGCCCGCATCTAAATCGAACTGGTCCTGATCGCGTCCATCAAGAACCAGTTTAAAAGTTTCGGTCTTTAGTCCGGAGGTTGATCGCCGCTCCTTGTTGCGATCGTGTTTGGCTACGCGCCGGCGAACCGATCCGTGAAGCTCATCAAGAACTCTTGGGTGTCGATCCTTCCGTCGCCACGCGTCTCCTCCTTTTCTTCGTCATCGTCGTCTTCATAGCGCGGCTTCCTAGCTTTCGCGCGTGATCGTGTAGTTGGCGGCTCTTCCTCAGCTCGGGACCCCGGGCTACTCGCTCGCCTTGATCGACTCGGCGTACGCAATTCGTCTCTTTCACGTGTCAACGAATTTTCTTGATCTTGGAGGTCGTCTGCTCGAGCGTTGGCTCTCCGCACTTGCTCTCGTAATTCTTCTGCCTCCTTCCGTTGTAGCCGCTCCTTTCGATCGTTTTCTTCCGTTATCTGTTGCAAAAGTCTTTCCTGCGAACGTTCGTTTTCTCCACATAACGCCCGCAAATGAGCCTCGTAGAACTCGCTCATTCTCGTTGCGTCCGGGGGTCGTGCACGCGTCGACGGGGCTGTCGGTCGTCCTCCCGACGGTCTCTCCGTCGGTTCGCCGGTGTTGTAGTCTAGCTCTTCTTCCTCGTTGTCAACTTCAGTGTCGTGCTCTTCTTCATCATCATCATCATCATCATCGTCATTCCGCTCGCTCGTCTCATCCTGACGGCTTGGCGGTTCTTCATATCGCATCTGCTCGTCGGCAGCATCATCGTCTTCCATATCGGCTCTGGCTCGTTCTAATCGGCCGAGATCAGAGCGGGTCCAAAATGGTTGAGTCGTCGTCGTTCTCGTGCTCCTTCGACTCTGGGACTTCTACTCGTCCACGACACGCGTAATATCGTCGTCACGTGCGTCTTCCACCGACAGATCTATCAGTCCGGTGGGCGGCAGAATTCGTTTCTGCCCGGCAATCAATGCCTCTGTGAGTTGCGATCTCACTCCGCTCGCCTGCGGCAGCGGTACCCGGGTTGCGCTCGGCTAGAACCGAATCGCGCGTCGTCACCTCCGACGACTAACGTATCCGGCCGGCGAACTTTCCCACGGCAGTGGTCCTCCTGGAAATCTTCGTCGGCGCGCTTGATCAGGGCGCGCGCACGGCTTGTCCGGACCGTGTAGAGAATGCAAGGTGCACTCGTTCGCTGCGACCGATATGGTCGCTCGAATCTCGTATTCCTCCACCACCTGTAGCGTAAGGAGAATTTAGGCCTACCTGGCGTGCCTTCGAATCCTGGCTCGCCGCTCGCGTCCGTGCCCTTGGTGGAGTCACTGGACGAGGATGGCCGTTCTCCCGCCACACAACCACAAACAACTTCCGTGCCTGGTCCTCACAACTTGAGGATCGGCTGTTGCTTTATGATTAAGATATTATCGAAACACAGAAATCAGGGTGACACATGTCACGGAAAAGGAAGATGATGTCATAAAAAAAACTGACATCATCAGAACGGAGTAGGGTGCCCCTGATAAGGGGGGGCCCTAGAAGAGGGGTAAGCCTTAGGAGGCGGGAGTTGCGGCCACAAAAACGCTGTGTCATTCGCATCGTTTAGGAGACAGATTCGAGGACAGACTACCACTGTTCTCACGCTCTGCTGAAGGGTAACACAGTTGTGATTACTGTTCTCTAGTACCCCCTATTCTAGGGTTAGTTCTTTTAACTTTGCCACCCTTTGATTTAAGAAAACGCTGTGTTATTCACACCGGCAGTCCTCGTTCAGGAGACAGATTCGAGGACAGACTACCACTGTTCTCACGCTCCGCTGAAGGGTAACACAGTTGTGATTACTGTTCTCTAGTACCCCCTATTCTAGGGTTAGTTCTCTTAACTTTGCCACCCTTTGATTTAAGAAAACACTGTGTTACCCTTCAGCAGAGCGTGGGAAAAGTGGTAGTCTGTCCTCGAATGAGTCTGTCTCCTAAACGAGGACAGTCGGTGTGAATAACACAGCGTTTTCTTAAATCAAAGGGTGGCAAGGGTGGCAAAGTTAAGAGAACTAACCCTAGAATAGGGGGTACAAACCCTAATTTAGATTTTCTATCTCTAGACGCTAAACGACGGTCGCAGCTTACGACGGTCGCAGCTTGATGCCTTAAAGCGAGGGAGGAGGAGTAAGCGGAGGAGGGAAAGAAGTAGGACGAAAAAGGAAGGGCTGGACGAAAAAGGAAGGGTTGGGGGGTTGAGGGCGCCTATGTCCCGGTGCCCATTACCAGCGCGCTGACCACACAGCAGATGACATAAGGAATCGGCTCTCTTCCCCCCCCGCGCATGTGTCACGGAGCACCAGCTCGAAGGTAGGCTGGTATAGCGGCAACAATGCCTCTCTAGATCAACCATTAGTCTCATACGATCCTCGTAGCTTTTTAAGGAACAAGGGAATTCTGTTACAGGCCCCACTTGCTTGAGATTGGCGCTGCCCTCAGCTTCTGGCTTGTGAAAGTCCACCAGTACACAGTAGCGCGTTTTTATTGATGATTTTAATTTTCGGGGGTAAATTTTGAACTCGCCTTTACTACAGTAGTCGTCGCAAAAGTTTGATATGAAATTCCTCCTTTCAACAGCGAACCTAGGTAGAGCCTCCTCTCACACACGAGGTGCCCTCCCTCTGGAGAAATCTGTGAATTAGGGCCTAGTTTCAGTGCACAGAAAGGTTTTTAATAAAGGCAAGCGTGTTCTTAACGGACTGATTTTCACGAACAAAAGCGAGATGTCCGACGAGAGCCACCCGAGTGGTGCGGGCTCCTCTGAGTTATCAACGCACGCGAGTTTGCTGAAGAAGGCCGAGGAACTGAAGGAAAAAGGGAACGCGTTGTTTCGTGCTAAAGAGTACAAAAAGGCGATCACACGGTACTCGAAAATCCGAGCGTGAGTCGTTTTCGTCCTAGTCGGCCGACAATTGAACCCAGATACACGTGGCAACCCGACGGCGAGGCCGCGCAGTATGCGGGGAACCGGTCGCAGTCGGCGCAGTTTACCGACGAGGAGAAGGCGTCTCTTGTGCGGCTCGACCAGACGGCCAACGGCAACATAGCTCAGTGCTACTTGTCGCTGGGCGATCACCGCAAGTGTCGGGAGTACTGCGTCAAGGTCATCGGGAAGACCGACTACAAATCTCATCCGAATCCCGACCTCCTCGTCAAGGCCCTCGCGCGCGCCGGCCAGGCGGCCCTCCAGGCCAACGACCTCGACGCGAGTGCGTGGGTCTTCCTTATTTCGTGGTATGACCGGCCGGGCGTCACAACGCAGGCAAGGACTGGGTCCTCAAGGCGCTCGACCTCGACGCCAAGTGCGGCCTCGCGAGGACCACCTACAGGCAGCTCCAGGAAAAGTACAAGGCGCACAACGCGCAGCAACGAAAGCAAATGGCCGCCGCCTTCCAGGCCGCCTAGAGAAAAGTAGCCACGTCGTGAATGAATCGTGGTGGTAAGGAGAGAGAGCTGAATGAAGAAGAGTCCGTTGTTGTTGTTGTTGTTGTTGTTGTTGGCGCTTATTGGAGTCGTCGTCGAGGGTGTCGTCGTCGGTCCGAGTCGGCGCGTGCTCGACCTCGACGGCGGGCTGGCGAACGCCGAGCACGTCCTCGAGGCGCGCGGGGTTGAAGTGGCGCGCGAGGGCGCGTTGGGCGACTTCGACGCCGTTGTCGTGCGGTCGCGGACGCGGCTGACGCGCGAAGCCCTCGCGACCGGCGCGCGGGGGCGGCTCGTGTGCGTTGGGCGGGCGGGCGTTGGGGTCGACAACATCGACATCGACGCGTGTCGCGATTTCGGGATCGTTGTCCTGAACACTCCCGGCGCGTCGTCGAACGCGGTGGCCGAGCTCGCGATCTCGCACGTTTTGGCCTCGGCGCGACACACGGTTTCCGCCGACCGCGCTGTGCGGGCGGGAGATTTCGCGAGGTTTAAGCGCGAGGCGCGGGGAACCGAGGTCCGTGGCTCGACGCTGGGTATCGTTGGCTACGGAAGAATCGGTCGCGCCGTCGAGCGCGTCGCTCTGGCCCTCGGCATGCGCGTGAAGAAGAGCGGTGCGCCTCTGGCGGACATCTTCGAGACGTGCGACTTCGTGAGCGTCCACTGCGCGCTTTCCGATAGGACTCGAAACCTCATCGACCGCGACCTTCTGAGGAAGATGAAAGGGGGCCACCTCGTCAACACCGCGCGCGGCGGCGTCGTCCGGGAGGACGACGTAGTGGAGGCCCTGGAGCAGGGGTGGCTCGCGACTTATGCGACAGATGTTTTCGAGGTCGAGCCTCCACCCCCAGACCACCCCCTCCTCCACCGCGACGACGTCCTCCTCTCCCCCCACATCGGGGCGGCCACCGTCGAGGCCCAGGCCAGGGTCAGCACTCAGCTCGCCGCCTCGATCCTTGCGTTTTTCGAACAAGGCACGGCACGGTGTGGTGGTGGGTAATATTAAGTAATAATATGAGCTTCGTTATCGACCGGACGCCCGAGCCGGAGCGGTTCGTCGCGTTGCTGGGCCCGACGAACAGCGGGAAGACGCACGAGGCTTTGGGTCTCCTCGCGAAGCGCGGACGCGGATGCTACGCCGGGCCCCTCCGGCTCCTCGCCCTCGAGGTGTACGAGAAGCTCAAGGCGCAGGGCCTGGATGTGGGTCTCGTGACGGGGGAGGAGTCGGTAGACCCGAGCGCCGCCATCGTGTGCTGTACGCCCGAGTGCGCCCCCGCCTCCGGGGACACGCTGGTGGTCGACGAGTGCCACTGGCTCCAAGATTCGAAGCGGGGGTTCGCGTGGACGCGGCTCGTAGTCGCGGTCGGTCGCGGCGACTGGCATTACGCGCGCTTCTGCGGCGCCGGAGAGTGCCGCGAGCTTCTCGAAGTGGCAGTGCCCGGGATCTGTGTTGTGGAGAAGACGCGGTTCTCGCGGCTCTCGTTCGGCGGTCGCTGGTCGCGGCCCCTCGCCGAACTAAAACGCGACGACGACGACGACAGAGTGTCGGCGATAGCGTCGTTCTCTCGCGCCTCGGCGCTCGCCGTCGCGGCCGCGTGCCGCCGCGAGGGCCTGCGCGTCGCGTGCCTGTACGGGTCACTCCCCCCGCGCACGAGGCTGAACGAAATATCGCGCGTTCGACGCGGCGAGGTGGACGTCGTCTCTTGCACGGACGTTATCGGTCACGGCTTGAATCTTCCGCTGGACGTCGTCCTCTTCGCGCAGACCGACAAGTTCGACGGCGACCGCCGAAGGCCCCTGACGGTCTGGGAGTGCGCGCAGATCGCGGGCCGCGCCGGGCGTGGCGAAAAAGGGGGCGAAGTCTACGCCCTCGACGTCCGCGGCCTCGGACCCTCGGACGAAAAGCTCTTGCGGTCGGCCGTCGACGTGGCCAACGGCGACGCCAGAGCCGACGACCTTCGGGTCAGGGTGGGCTTCGCGCGACCCACCTTCCGCGACCTCAAGCACGCCGACACCTTGAACGGCCTCGCCGACGCTCTCGACCGGTGGCACGCGACTCTTTTCGAGACGAGGACGACGACGCCCGAGGGTCTGCGGGGCGTCGCGGAAAAACCCACGTGCGCCGACTACGACGCGCGCAAGTTCCAGGTGTTGGAGGAGGTCGGGGACGCGGCCCACGCGGGCGGGGGGGACATCTACCGCCTCGCCGTCGCGTGCAAGGCGATCGTCGCGTCGTTCTCGACCGTCGACGACCCTTTGGCGGTCGAACTTTTGACGACGTGCTTCTCGAAAGCGACGCATCCCTTCGAGGACCCCAACGTGGAAGCGGCGCTTCTCGTGGCCGCGGACCATTGCGTCAAGTCGGAGGCTTCGATCGCGGCCTTTCGGGACTCGGCAAAGCCCTTTCTCGAGAGCGTTCTCGCGACGCCCGACGACTGTAACGGTCGTCGCCAAATCGCCGAATCGCTTCTACGTCGCCGCCCGCGACGAGACGACGCGACCGCGTGGATCGTCCCGATCGACGTCGCGGTGTTCCGGGAGCGCATCGAGGACATCGGGTTCTGCCGCGAGCCCGACCAGCTCGAGACGGCGTGGAAAATCGCTTGTCTCCCCGTCGACGACGTCCGTCAAATCGCGAGAGCCGTCCTCGACGGCTACTCGATCTACCTTCCCGTTGACAAGATCCTCGGCGCCGACGACCCCCAGATTCTCGAAAACGCCCTTCTCGACCTCGGCGATATTATTGTCGCCGCTCGGGCATTTCCGGATATCTTCTCGAGACACCCCCCGCCGCTGCTCGAAAAAAAAAAAAATCGTCTTTTCCTGGAGGGGGGGGGGGAAAGACGAGCCCCCGCGTCCTCGGGCGACGCGATCGAGGACCTCGTTATCCTCTACGACTACGGCGCGAAGCGCCTCGCCGACGAACTCCACCAAGCTATCGACGCCGGCGACGCGTGTGCCAACAAGGGCTGCACCAACCGACGAACCCGCCTCCATTACACGGTCTGCGACGCCTGCTTCGCGCGCAGACGAATGCCCCCCCCCAGTGCGAGAAGCCACCACCACCGCCGCCGCCGCCGCCAAAAAGAAAAACGTGGTGGTGGTGGTGGAGGCTAGCTCGTACTGCGTTTGTGCTATAGGAGGAGGAGGAGGAAGAAGAAGAAGGAGGCCTCCCTCCATTTTCCTTCTCATAGTCGGAGGCCGGTCGCCGGGACGAGGTCGCGCTCTTTGGCGGTAACGGCTTTGTAGAGCATGTAGGTGGGCTTGCCGGCGGCCTCGGCCCTTTCGATCTCCAAACGAGCGGTGGCCCGGAAACGCTCGTCCTCTTCGCGCATGGCGCTCTGCGCGTCGCGGTCAAAGGCGAGTCGTTCGGCACGGGCTCGGGTCTTGGCGAGGCGCGTCGCTTTTATTTGTTCCTCCTGAGCCTCCCTGATGAGCTTGTTCTCGCGATGCTTGGCGAGGGCCTCGGCCGCTTGCTCCTCTTCGATCTCCTGATTCTTCACTTTCCACTGCGCGACCATAACCTCGACGCTGCGTTTATCCTCCTCCGAGCGCCGCTGCTTGGCCTCGAGTTGCTCGCGCCGCGACGCGTCGATCGCGGCCTTTTGCTTCCGGATCATCTCCACCTTCAACGCGGCGAGATTCTCTTCCTTTTGACGCAATTCCTCGACCTGACGCTCGAGACGTTCCGCGTCTCGATTGATGCGCGTCGCCAGCTCGTTGGACGCCTTGTCGATGAGTCTTTGTTTCGTCGCTTGGCGCGCGTCGAATCGGGCCTTCTCCAAGCGCTCGCGCTCCGACGCGACGTACTCTTTCTTCGCGACATCCGCGTGCCGCGCCTTTTCGGCGCGCTCCTCCTCTTTCCTCTGCTCGCGCTTTCGTTCTTCCAACGCCTCGTTCGCCAACAACGTCATCCTCTGCTGGATTTTCGACGCGACGCGTCGCTCCTCGAGGAGGCGCTCGTCCTCTTCGTGGTCGGCGATCGCGCGCTTCAGTATCAACTCCCCGTCTTTTTTTGCAGCCTCGAGGCGCTCGATGTGCTTCGCGCGGAACTCGCCGAGCTGCGCGCGCTGCGCGTCGGCGATCGCCTCCGCCTTGGCGCGACGAGCGGCCTCGGCCCCCGCGTCGCGCCGCTCGGCCTGGTCGATCTGCTTCAGGAGCGCCTCGTGGTACTCGCGCTCCTTCTCGCTCTCCCACCGCTTGCGCAACTGCTTCTCCTTCGCCTGCTCCTTGCGCTCGCGGACCACCTCGCTGTACGTCTGCTTGCTCCGCAACCCCTTCATCCTGTCGGTTTGCTCGTAGAGGAGCAAGTTCGCGCGCTCGATCGCCCCGAGTCGCTGTTTCATCTGGAATGCGGCCTCCTCTTTGTCCATCTCCACGCGCGCCTTCTCCTCCTCCTCGATCTTTTCCTTCTTCCAATTCTCCTTCTTTTTTCTCATCGCCTCGAGCGTATTCGGCCACGTCTTCACCTTTTCGTCAGACAGGCCCTTGAGCAAGAGCCGCCGCGAATCGGTCGCCGTCGCCGCCTCGGGCCGCACGCTCGCGCGCATCCGCTCGAGCTCCCTCGAGCTGATCACCGTCATCCTTCGTCGTTGCGACGACGATATATATCCACCCAGTCACGAGGAGACTAGGTATAGAGATCTTATTATTAGATACAAGTGCAGGCCAGTAAGTTCACCTAGTCCCAATCTCTAACCCCAGTAAGCTCACCTGGTCCCAGTAAGTTTCGTATAAGTTCACCTGGTCAGTAAGTTCACCTAGTCCAAATCTCTAACCCCAGTAAGTTCACCTTGTGGTCCCAGTAAGTTTCATATAAGTTCACCTGGTCAGTGAGTTCAACGTGGCCTAACCCTAACCTTAGCATTATCAGATGTCGCGGCTGCTGGTGGCGCGGCTAGCTCCAAGTGGAAACGCTCCTGCTGTACTGGCCGGGGGCGTGGTCGATCGCGCTCGCCGCGCCCGCGGGCACCCTGCCCGACGTGAAGCTCCTCGCCCTATTCGGGGTCGGCGCCGTCGCCATGCGCGGCGCCGGGTGCACGATCAACGACATGCTCGACCGCGACGTCGACGCGCGCGTCGCGCGCACCCGCGCGCGGCCGCTCGCGGCGGGCGACCTCGAGGTTTGGCCCGACGCGACGATTTTCCTCGGAGCGCAGCTCTCGGTCGGGCTGGCCGTCCTCTTGAACCTCAACGTCGACGCGATTTTCTTCGGGGCCCTCTCCCTGCCCCTCGTGGCGACCTACCCCCTCGCGAAGCGCTACAACCCCATCCCCCAGCTCCACCTCGGCCTCGCGTTCAACTGGGGCGCGTTGCTCGGGTACTACGCGGCCGCGGGTACCCTCGAGCCCGCCGTCGCGCTCCCGCTCTACGCGGGCTGCATTTCCTGGACCCTCGTCTACGACACCTTGTACGCGCATCAGGACAAACGGGACGACGAGAAGCTCGGGCTCCGGTCCTCGGCCCTCGCGCTCGGCGACGCGCTCACAAAGCCCGCGTGCGCCGTTTGGTCCGTCCTCGCGCTCGCCGGCGTCGGCCTCGCCGGCCACAACGCCGATCTCCCCCACGCGTGGCCCTTCCACGCCGGCCTCGCCGCCTTTGGCGCCCACCTCGCGTGGCAGGTCAAGACGGCGGATCTCGACGACCCGTCGAACCTCGCCGCGAGATTCAAATCCAACGCCTACGTCGCGCCCGTCGTCCTCGCCGGCATCGCCGCTGCTAACCTCACCGTGCCACCACCACCACAGGGGGTTTTTGCTTGTTGTTTGTGACTTTATCTTCAAGAAAAGAGACGACAACGACCAAGGAGAAAGGGCCACGCGAGCTGGCACGCGAGCGCGGTGAAGGCGAGGACAAAGTAGAAACCGCGGACGCTGAGGAGATCGACGAGGTCGGTCGCCGCCTGGGCGGCGGCCGTGGAGACTAGGGTGCGCGCGACGAGCTGGAAAGCCGAGGCGGCTCCCGCGCAGTCGGGGAAGGGCTGGACGACGAGGGCGTTCGTGGGCCCGAGGGCCGCTCCGGCGAAGAAAACGGCGTAGACGTAGACCGCCGCCATGACGGGGAGGATCGATGTGCGGAGGAGGTGGGGCCCGAGCGCGAAAAAGAGCGAGAGCCCGGCCGAGAGGACGAGGCCCCGGAGCCCAAAGGCGACGACGCCGACGGCCTTCGCGGTCGCGTCCGACGTTCTCTCGCGGTCGTCGCTAAACCGGCGCGCGACGAGACCGTTCGAGATCACGATCACGGCGGGCACGGTTCCCAGCAACAGGGCGGTCGCGACGACCGAGAGGCCGAAGCGGCCCTCGCTCAACACCGAAAACACCGACAAGTAGGCGAGGATGCCTGCGAAACCGAACGCGATGACGAATAGCGCGGCGACCGCGACGGACGCTTCGTCGGGGGTCGCCGAGCCCTCGTCCTCCGTAAAATATCCGCGCACCCCTCCCTTCAAGCGCCGCACCACTACCGAAAATCCATCGAAATGAGCAGAGATCGTCTCTCGCGGCCGCGTTTCCGGAATCGACGCGGCGACGACAACCAACAGCAGACCGCCCCAGACCCCGAGCGCGACGAACAAGGTCCGCCACCCAAAGGATGCCCCCAGCAGACCCCCGATCGTCGGCGACACGACCATAGCGAGGGGCCGGAGCGTCCCGAGAATCGCGAGCACGCGAACTCGCTCGCTCACGTCCGTTAAAACGTCTCTGGCGATCGCCGAGCATACGACCGTCCCCGACTCCCCCATCCCCTGGACGACGCGCGCCACCACGAACAACTTGGCTCCTACCGGCGACGCGGGCACCGTCGAACACGCGGCCGTGCCCACGACGAACAACGCGAGCGACCACAGGATCGCGCCTCGGCGACCAAACTTGGCCGAATCCGCCATCGCCCCCACCACCACCGTCGCGAGCCCCTTGGCCACCCAATTCGCCTGCAGCCCCAGCCCAGCCTCGATGCTCGTCGCGGAAAGGTCTTTCTTCACGCGCGGCAAGTTGGGCAGGTACGAGTCCGTCGAAAACGGACCAATCACGTCCACGGCCGCGACGACGGCCCAATGGTACCACCGAAGCCGAATCTTCCCCGCGGAGTCCTTCGTCGTCGTCGTGCTTTCCGGGATCAGAGGCACTTCCAGCGCACGCCCCTCATCGTCGTCGTCCTCGTCGTCTCGCATGTTTGGGTCGAGTCGAGTTGAGTAGAGTCGAGGCGAGGTGGTGACGTTGTCAGTATTTCGCCAGAAAACTACAAACAGTTTCAGACAGTTCAGTTACTGCTGTTCGCTTCGCAAGGTTTTCTTCAAGTTGACATAGTTCTAGTATCTTCGCGGGACCGGACGGGACGAGACGGGACAGCGCGCGCGCGGCAGACAAAAAAAGCAAGTATATATTGTGACAGACAAACAAGAACCTACCTGAGCAGGTATGAGCAGCCGTGCATCGATCGGCAACCGGGCGCCGAACGAAGCACACAGGAAGGAGGCTGTTCTGTTGTGGGCGACGGTTCGCGACTTTCTTGGACAGGGTGAGGGAGATATAGTCCAAGTAAGTAGCTGCATCAAGAGGGGGCGGTTCTATGTATGTATCAGCTGGACGTCGGCGTGGGGGTCCTCCGCGGGGGCTGAGAGGTGCAGCCACGAATCTGGCGCCCTGCATCCGACTCGAGATTCGATCACCACAAAGCGAACGAACGAACGAACGAAGGCGTGGGTCCAGCTGGCGATGAGAGAAAAGGAGTTAATCGAGATCCATTCTGTTGGCCTTGGCCTTTCGAAGCATGGCGGCGTTGGCAGCGGCGTTGGCAATCGCGCTCGTTCGGGCGAACTGAGAGAGCGTTGGGAGGCTCTGCCCCGTGCGCTTCAGCTGACGCTTGAGTCGACTTCTCGCCGTGGACGGACTCGCGCTTCTTGCGCGATTGGCTGTCGTGATCTGCGTGTTGGCCTTGAGCGACTTTGCCTTTAGTTTGATCGCCTTCTCGAGATGCGGCTTTGAGCACAACGGCTTGAGCCTCGCAGCCTTGGGTCGCGAGAACTTGTTTTTGAGCATCGCGTTGCGAACCATGATGATCACTACTACGAAGTTTCAACTCAACTCAAGGCAAACAACTAGCATCTCTTACCCTCGGTGCCCAAACGGTGGTTATGGCCGTCGTATAATCAATCGGCTTGCGTCAACGTCCTTCCTCCCACTCACCTCACTCTCCTTTCAGCTCGACGCTCGCACCCCCGCCATTCTAAATTGCTTTGATCAGCGCGCGCTCCGCCCTCCAACCTTCGAGTTTACTCCTCCTAAGCCCTCAGCTATTCTTGATGTCAAGGGAACTAACGAACTCTCCATCGCGCCTCCCCCCCCTCGCCACCCTCCACGCCTGCCGCTGCCCGGGCCAGCGCGCGCTGTGGGCGCGGCAACCGTCGTCGTCGCGGCCGGTTATGGTTGGCTCTGGGCTTGCCTACTTTTTGGTCTCAACCTTATTACACCACCACCACCGCGCTTGCCAGTCCATATTTTTCGCCAGGGGGCTTCTTCCTCAATTAATAATAATAATAAAACCCTACCTGTAATTAAAAAAAATGTATCAGACTTAGCGCGATGGATCCGTCCTGCGAAGCAACGTTAATTCGCCATCCTCGGTCGTTTCCTTTGAGCGGCAAGTTGTGGACCTACTTGCAGCTGTGCGAAGAACGAAAGAAACGCGTCTCCTTTGGCCAAAGCCTCTACGATGTCAACGAAAAGGGACTGCAGAGGGTACGCGCAGCCTTGATTGCGGCGGCGGCCTGAGACCATGGTAGGCGATGCGCGAGAGCGCCTCGACAGGAACGCTGTTGGAGACCTCCATCGGCCATCTCAAGTCGGCCGACGACGACCTGTTTCACAGGAAGCAACGAACAAAGGTGCGACACGACCGACGAATGACGAATCCTATTTCTCCAGAAAATATCATCCTTGAATGATCGACCCAAGAAGAGCAACACGGCGGTGTTCGGAAACTTGCCGGTTTCCTCTTCACAGGTGTGTGCTCTTACTGGTGTGACAGTACCCCTACCCGCTCGTTGGTGGTGGTCGCTAGGTAACCGCGGCGGGCAACAAACCAAGCTTCGAGGAGCAGTTCAGCAAGTTGCCGAACACACGGCTCCATTTCGGCGCGACGATTGCGCTTCAGGCGCTATCGACAAACGAGATCGTCGTCGTCAAGAATAGCTCGGACCCGAGAATCGATGCCAAAGTGATTTCGTGTCCCGTCGACGGCTACGCGCAGCCCGACATCATGCTGTTCAAGATGATCGAAATGGAAGACCCTCGTTCCTACAAGGCGGTCCACTTCGGCGATCACGTCTGGCTGCAGGTTTTTGGCGGTAACGGCGAACCTTCGTGGCGCAACGGCTCGGTCATCGGCGCCAAAGTTTACGAAGCGACGTCGCTGCCGACCGTCTCCTTCCAAAGTTCCGAGTATCACGAGCCGCCGGAAGCGGCGATCAACACGAAGAAGCTCGGCATGCCGACGCCGATCCGAGCGACGCTACCAAAAGGCAAGGAGGACGCGGCGTGGACCTTCCACGAGATGCGGCTGCGGAACGTCAGTGCGCTCGCGCTCGGCCGATGGCGAATCATGCCCGCGACAGAGGAGCTGGCGACCGCGGCGGCGCAAAGAGGCGGTTATGTTTGCAACTACGACCAGATCTACCTCGAGCAGGACTTTTTCTATATCTGTCATGAACAAAGCGAACAACCGCTCTCCTTTCACAGGATCCCCAAGCCAGACAACAGCGCGGCCAGGGCGGGTTATCGCGTCGAGCGCCGCGGCGTCTGGCTCGTCCGTATTGCCGAAGCCTCGACTAACTTACGTGAAATGTCCAAGGGTGAGCAGCGAACCGAATTGTTGATGGATCGCGCACGGAAAAATCTCCAGCAGTCGGACGCCTATCGCCACGGTAAGCGCAAGTATCGCCAGCGCGCGCTGCCGGGAGACGACGGCGAGGAACACCAAGTTCGGAGCCATATTTCCGGCGGAGCGGCCTTCACGATCGGTATCCGCGAGCACACAAAGGCCCAACACAGGGCACGCGAGGTGTCGGCACTTCGCATCCACGCAGCAAAGGAGATTGCGCCACATGCTTTTTTCGCCGAACGCTTTTCGCGCGTCGGGCCGACCGTTTACGCGACGCAATTGTTGTGCGACGATGATGAGGGCCCTCAATCGCAGATGTCTCCAACTGGGGGAGATGGTCTGTCCACTGACTCCACCTTGAAGACGCGACAGTCCGTCTGCTCTTACGGGACGCGTCGCCTGCCGAAATCCGAGCTCGTGATCAACAGGCAGTCGAGGGCGCCGCGCGTCCGATTCCCGCCGCCGTCCAAGCAATGGAAGCTCAACAGACTCCCCAAGTCGACGACAGTCGACAAGGCAGACAGCGACATCGTACCTTCGCTTGACTGCGACGCCACGATGCGCGTGAGCCTCGCGACTGTCACACCGGAGCAGGAGAGGAAGAGCAGGCTCCTTTGCAACGCGATCTCGTGGCCGTGAGTCCTCGTAGCGTAGTCACCAAACGCGACACAACATTTTTTCTCTCTCGTCGCAGGTACGCACTTTGCAAAGAGGACGAGATTGTCACCGCCATGGCGATGGCAAATGTGGAGAACGGGGGGTGGCGGTCGGGCGTACAAAAGAAACCCAACAACATTAACGGTCATCGGGCTTCATCCTCCGATGGGAGCAGCGCGAGCGACGTCCAAGGCACAACAACAAACTGCGGGGGAGAAGCGTCGATACGAAGTCCCAATGCGACTTCGCCCACCCAAGACTGCGTCGTTCTGCCTGAGGAGTCGCCCACTGCTGACATGTCGATACTGTCTGCGCTAACGTTCGAGGGGTCGCGCGCGTCTCCGTCGGGCAACGCCGCGCCTTGCGCAAAGCCCGCCGACACGCTGAAGGTGCGTCGTCGTAGACACCGCGACACTCCAATGATATTCGATTTGTGCAGGAAGAGGAGGACGAAGACGAGGACTACAGCGTTGCGACGACAAAGTCGATTAACGTTTGGTACGAGCGATGGACTCGTCGGCTCGCTACCGCCGGTTCGGAGAACCTAATCCTGCGGCGTCTCCAAGAAGCTGACGAGTTTCTTATCAAGGTATGCTGTGCAAATATGATGGGTTTCGAAAAAAAAAAAATCTCGCTGCGGCGCAGAACATCCACTATGTCAAGCGAAGGGATAAATTCAAGGCCATGTTTTCAATGCTCGACCTCAAGGTGCCCGATGCTCGCGACGATGCATTCGCAGAAACGACTGCGGCGTCGTCCTCGCGCTGCGACGTTGACGTCGATGAGGCGTTGAAAGGAGGCACCCGACCGCCGTCCAACGACGAGAGCACTCCCGAGATCGTCGACGAGCTGCCAGTGTTTTCGTTGGAGGATTCAATCGTCTGCTTTCAGGAAAACCCGAAACTCTTGCGCACCATGAGTCTATCGACGGCAACGCTCTTGCGAGAAACAATACTGCCGAAAATTGCACGAGCCATGGAGGAGCCGTTGAATCAGCAGAGCCTGGTGAAAATCATGTGCGAGACGTCGTTGCTCGTGTTGACGCTAACGGAGTGCATCATTGCTCCGCGCCTCCGGCAAGCTGCCGCCGGCGCGAGGCAGATTTTGATGATGTCAAACGACGACGACGACGACGAAAAGGTCGTCGTAAAGAAGGAGGAGGTCGCGGATGCCGACTTCTTCACCCTGGAGGATGAGGAGGAGGAGGATGCCGTGATGGTGGCGTGCGAACTCGCCGACGACATCCAGACCGAGGCCCTCATCACGGGAGCGAGGAGGCTAACGGAGGAAATCGGCCGCTTCGCAACCTTGGTGCACTCCCATTTCCCCACTGCGGAGTCGCCGTCGTCGCCGTCGTCGCCGTCGTCGCCGTCGTCGCCGTCGCCGTCGTCGTCGTCGCCGTCGTCGTCGTCCTCGTCAGCAGCACCGCCAGGACCCCCTCCCTAAAAAAAATAAACTGTCGACAGTGGTAAGTAATATCCCTCTTCGTTTTGAGAAGGTAACCGACTTTTCCTTCCGTTGTGTCCGTTCCAGACGTCCGTTAAAGGGCCACGATACAGATAGATGTTATGGGTGTCTTGGGTCGCGGTGGCATCGTCTGCGTGGGCTTGAAGAAAAAGAAGAAGAAGAAGCAGCAGCAGCAGCAGAAGCATTACCACGACGACGAGGACGAAGACCGCGAGGAGGAGGTTGAATGCGTTTAAGGAGTGGTGTGACATCTTCTTGCATGGGAAGCGAAGGGTTTCGCGAGAAGCGGCAGCGGTCACGAAGTTTGGCCCCTTTGATCAATGCCATCTTCGAAGAGTTTAGCGCTGGAAGTCTGTGCTGGCTCCGGAGTAACGAGGGCGGGCTGGTGAGCGCCACTGTCCTGTCGGCCCCGCAACCATCGACGGGGCGGTGTGTGGTCCGGCTGATCAACGGGGAGTGCGTGCAAGCCCACCGATCGCAGCTGGTGGCGGCGGACGCGTTCGCGACGGCGGACGAGTTCGAGAGGCCCGCGCCCGGGCTCCCCCGCAGCGCGGCGCTGGGTGACTATTATCCCGAGATTGTGCCCGGCGCGCGGTGCGTGCTGGAGGTGATGGACGCGAACGAGCGGCGGCAAGCGTGCGCGGTGGTGACGCGACCGAACGACGACGGGCGGTGCGTGGTGCGGGTCGAGGCCGGCTACGCCGGTGGCGAAGCGCGAGCGTGCCGGCTCGTGCACGCCGCGCAGCTGACGGTGGTCGAGGTGCTCTCGCCGCCGTCGTTTGGGATCTTCGCGGGGACGTGCGGGCGACGCGGGCTGCTATCGGCAGACTCGGACTCGGAGTCGGACGATAAGTTAAAAGAGACGGGCGGTGCTCCCGAGACCAAGGAAGAGATCGTGGAGAAGGCGGCACCGTCATCGGGAGAGTTGGCCGAGGACCCCGATTACCAGCAGTACTACAAGATGCTCAAGTTCGGGACACCGGCGGCGGCGGTCGCGCACAAGATGCTGAAAGACGGGCGAGATCCGTCGCGCATCGAGGCGACGGCGGCGTTCTCCGCGCCCGCGAAGAGTAGTCACGCCAAGAAGCCGCCGGCAAGACGACGGGCGACGGTGAAGCAGCTGCCCCTCGAGTTTCACGATTCGGTTGGTCGGAACTCGATCTGGGCGGACGTGCGGTCGCTCAACGGCATCGAGCTGCACCGACACGAGCTCGAGGCCTTGTTCGTGCGGTCGACGACGACCTCGAATAATGGCAACAAAAAATTCGGCGGCTCGAAGCACGCCTCGTCCTCGCAGCCGCCGCGAAGCCAAAAAATCGAGCCGGTGGCGCTGTCGCGGAAGCGCGCGACGAACGTCGCTATCGCCCTCGCGGGCGCCAAGCTCAACGCGGTCGCGCCTCGCGCCGCTCGCGCCGCGCTCCGTCGGCTCGACGTGTCCTTCTTCGACGCGACGCAGCTCGAGGCCCTCGCGGCCGCGACTCCCGCCACCGAGGAAGCGGATCTCCTGCGGAAACACCAGCGGAAGAACCCCGACGCGGTCGTCGCCGAGGCCGAAAGGTTCATGCTGCGGGTCGCGCTTCGCGTCGACGCGTATTCGCGTCGCGTCTCGGCCCTCGGCTTCTGCGCGGGCTTCGACGAGCGCATCTCGGGCCTCGAGGCTGCCGCGCGGCACCTCCGCGCCGCGTGCGAACAGGTCCAGACCTCGCACCGCCTCAAGAAGCTCCTGACCTACGTCCTCAAATTGTCCCGCGAGCTCCGCGACGCCAAGAGTCGAGAGTTCCAGTCCCCTCGCGCGGCGGAAAATGACCACCCCCCCGCGCGCGAGGAGGAGGACCAGATTGCGGGATTTCGCCTCGAGTCCCTGCTCCGGCTCCGCGACATCAAGGCCTTCGACCGCCAGACGTCGGCCCTCGAGTTTGTCGTCGACCTCATGGTCAAGAACGACGACGCGTTTGCGCTCGACTTCCATCGCGACATACCCGACGCCGGCCGCGCGCTGAGGGTGTCCATACCCGCGTGCGAGGACGAGATATCATCATTAGTCGCGGGCGTCGACCGCTTTGGGGATCTCGTCACCAAGCAGACGCGCAAGCGCGACGACGCCGAGGGCAGCGCGGCCTCGAGGTCGCTCCCCCCCCGCGCCGAGGACGACGACCCGCCGCCCCTTTCGGACGACGACGTCCTCAATTCTTCCAACAACGCCGCCGCCGACGACTCCGAGCTCGCGGCCGAGGCCTTCCACGCGGCGGCCTCGGCGCGCGTCGCGTCGGCGCGCGAGAACCTCGCTTCCGCCTCGGAGTCCTACGCGTCGATGCTCGACTACTTTGGCGAGGATGCGAACATGCCCCCCCACGACTTCTTCACCACCCTCGTCGTCTTCTCGACGATGTTCCGGGAGGCGAGAAGCACGCGCGAGAGCAAGAACCAGCCCCCCAGAACAAAAAAAGAAGAGGCGCGCGCGAAATCGCGAGTCGCGAGCATCGACGCCAAGGTCCAACGCCGCCTCGGCGACGCCGCCGCCGAGACCACCCCTCGAAAAAAAAAAGAGGACTCCCCACCCGATCGGATCGTCCGCTCGCCCTCCGCCTCGGCCGTCGAGGCGATGCTCCAGCAGCGCCTCGGTATGGAGCGCATCGAGCGTATGGAGCGTATTCTGCCGGTGGAAGATAGCCCGCCGCGACAACAAACGCGACGACGATGTTCCGACGACGACCGAGGACGCGGGCGACGGCCGTCCGCACCCCCGAACGCGCGCAAAGCTACCCTCGAGGCCATGCTTCGCGCTCGAGTGGTCGACTCTCCCCCCGACGATCGTCTTCGACAACCCGAACAACAACAACAACAACAACAACAACAACAAACCACGCCCGGCCCTCCCTCGCCTCTAGGCGACGCCGCGCCAGAGCCACCCGTGTCGTGCAAGTCGCGCTCGCCTACCGCGGACTCCTCCGATGTCGACTTTCTCCTCGATGACGACGACGTCGACACCATACGAGACATCTCCATATATTAGCCGCGAGGGCACGGCCCCCGTGATCGTCGCGCCTCGTTTACGCCGCCTCGTCGCTTGGCTCGTTTTATCGTTATCGCCGCCGCCGCCGCCGCTACGGCAGGTGACTCTTCCCTCCCTTCGCACTACCCTTCTTCTTCTTCTTCTTCTTCTTCTAAGAGCCTTCCGAGCCATCAAACGACGGGTGGTGCTGTACAACTTGGGGGGGGTCATCTATCTCTCGGTGAACATTTTTTTCGGACGCGACGGTGTCTCCCAGACGAGATATGATGCGAAAGCGGGGGGCGCTCATCTCGGCCAACACGGAATATGTGCGCCTCTCTGAACGCTTTCTCGCGCCGCTTTGAACCACGGAACTCGAAGGTTTTTTGAGAGATCGGGATGCGGAGGAGGACCCGGGGCACGAGCCCGCGGCGCACTCAACGTTTCCACAGACAGACAACCACGGCGTGGTCCTCCTTTGACCAGCGTGCCTTGGTGCGTGCCTGAAGAGGCGTGTGTGTGCACGCAGGGCGTTGAGTGGAGGGTGTGAAGAATGGGTGGATACGTGACTGAGTGATGCTGACTGGAAGGCGAATATATAGGTCGGTCGGCTACTACCTAAAAATTCCGCGCCCGTCGTCGTCTGAATGCGCTGTTATCTTAATCAGATCACACCACGGCACTAGGATTATTTGCCTAGGCCCTACGCAATACTTAATGGGCTGGCCTCTACTTCGTCGTCGTCGTCGTCGTCGTCAGTTCGCGCGTTACTTCAAGCCGCCCGCCTGCCCGCGGGATTTTTGACGGTGCCAAGTTAAATACGGCCCCTCTAATAACTTTGCATTGCAACCCTTTCTTTCTGCGCATCATCAGCGCATAGAGACAGACCCCCCTTGAGGGGTTGTCCTCGCACCTCGCGCGTTTTGCGACGTAGCGTAACCCGGGGTGGCATCGTGAGGCGTCGCGAATCGGCCAAGGGGGGGAATCTGGCGGTCAAGCAATTTTTTGAGCAACGGACCGCTCTTGGGTCTCGCTGCGCAGCGGTCGACGAGTCGCGCGACGTTCGGACACGCTTCAAGGATTGCGCGACGGTCGCATTCCCCGAGACCAAAGGCAGCCCACATCGCGAGGTGGAGGTCGGCGAGAGAGAAGCGATCACCCAGAATATACGGTCCGTCCACACCGAGCCAGCTATCGACGACCCGCCAGCGTTCGAGCGCACGACTTCGAGCGGCCTCCCGCACGGCGTCGACGTCCTCGTCGCGGCACGCGAATCGGTGGGGATAGAAGCACTGCTTGGTAGGCGGCTGGAGGTCGTTGGTCTGGAAAAAATACCGCGACAAGAAGCGCCCGCGAGCGGCATCCCCGACTACCGGAACGAGATCGAGGTCGTGCGCCTCGCACAGGAAGAGGGCTGTCGCCGCCGCCTCGTGGAGCACCTCGCCGCTTGGTGTGACGAGCGCAGGGACGAAACCGGCGGGATTTATCTTCCTGAACTCGGGCTTTAAGTGCTCGCCGGAGGTGATGTCGACGTCGACGAGCTTGTACGGCAGCGAGCCCTCGACCAGCACCATCTCGGTGATGAGAGACCGGCTCACGCCGCCACCATATAGAACGTACATCTATCTACGTGCGGCCTTTTGAAGGAAGGAAGGAAGGAAGGAAGGAAGGAAGGAAGGAATCCTGTTACACCTCGGCGCAACCTCGCGCCGCTCCGCGACCTCGGGCTCGCTGTGTTGCTCAAACCAAGGGGATATCCCGACGTCGCAACCTTTTTTCCAGAGTAAAAAGAAGAAAACCCCTTGCTCAAACAATAGGAAAGTTCCCTACTGGAACAGTTCTTTTGCTGCGCTTTGTTTGTTTCGAGAACTAGATGTCGCGCGTCCGCATCACCGATGGGCACTGCTCGGTGTGCGAAGACCTCGAGCCCGGCGTTGAGGATTGTACGGCCAAAGAACTCAAGATCCGCCCCTAACGCGGCGATTTGAAGAACGGCAGCACACCAGAGGAGGAAAAAAGACAACGGAGATAAGATTGTCGCCAACATCGACGACGACCATCGCGACGACGACGACTGGCTTGCCATGGTCCCCAGAACCCATCAACGCCGCAATTTCTGACTCGTTGGCTCCGGAATTTGGGTGTGCTCCCAACAGCCGCCGCGGGACCACGTTTCTAAGCCGCAGCTTGCGCTTATACCCCATATCGAATGAAAAGCCATCGGACTTTCGTCATCGACCACGGCCACCAGGGTTACTACGATTTTAGGTGCGAGGCCACCCGGGAACGGCACTGCGGTCGTCGAGAGCCGGAGGACATTGCCCACCCGCAAGCAGTATTGGCGCCAGAAAAGGCCCGAGTTGATTGATCGATGTCGGACCACGTGTTGTTAACAGCTTCCTTCCCGCAACTTGTTGTTGTTGTTGTTGTTGTTACCACCCCTAGAGTTCGGAGCCGGAATGGTGGTTCGTGCCGCTGGTTGAGGGAGGCGGCCTCTTCTCTTCGCGCAGGCCCGTCCGGAGAATGTTAGTTAGTACTATACTGCGGAATACTGCTATCGTCCGTCTAGGTGCCGGTAATTTTGGTTTGTTCGTCTTTGAAGTTGGCTTGGGGGCGGAGCATGACCGTGAGCCCCCCCCCCCGGTTGTCCAAGCCGACGTTGCAGCGGCAGCTCCAGCGCCAGCGCGGGGGTCGTCGCTGCTTGAGGAGCGCGGCTTTCTCGACCCTCGCGGGCGGGATGAGGCGATCAGCGCCCTCGACGACCGCGACAAGACAGGTCCCGCAGGTCCCCTCGCCCCCGCAGTTGGTGCCGCTGTTGGCGATCGCGTCGAAGCGCATCGTCTCAGAATCGTAGATTTCTGAGTCGCGAAGTCCGTTGAACAGGAGACCCAACCGCAAATTGCCGCCCGCCGGGAGCGGGAAGGAGGCCCGGACATCGCCCCCGGGGTCCAGGACGGTGACGTCCACAGCGCGACGAGGTTCGAGGCGTTGCACGGTGACCCTAGCCGGGTTGCCGGCGCCTCGGAGCGCCGCGATAGTCGCGTCGAAATCCGAACCCTCCACATCAACGTCGTCGACGGCCTTTATGGTGTCGCCGACCTCGAGTTTACCGAGGGCGGCGCCGTCGACGCCCGACACCAACACGAGGCCGCGTCCGTTTGGGCCCGCCCACAGTTCTTCGAGCGTTACTCCATACCCGTTCGATCTGTCGATGGTGGTCTCCAACGTACGGTCAACGTAGGACGCGTTGATGTTCTTCAACGCGACGCCGTTGCGACACGTCGTGATCCATTTCGCGCCGATCTCCTCGAGACTTAGGAGAGCTGCCGACGCAACCAAGGCCAACATCTTCAACTCTCGCGAATATCCTTTTTTTTAACGGAACCAAATACGAGCTCGTGTCGCGGTCTGCCGTGCCACCGCCTTTCACTCGCCTCGACGCCCTCCACAGGGCTTTTGCTTTGATGAAATGTGAGTGTCCTATAGAGACGAGTGCTCACGACGGATGGCTGGCCGCTGCGCCCTCGGCGGACTGGCCAAGGTGACGACTCATATCGACGACGTGAACGTCGACGCTCAACGCCGTGGATTATGATGAGGTCGCCTGGTCACGAATCGCACCTTGCTTCGCCAGACAGTCAATTTCAGCCTTCTCGTGTCTCGGAGATCGCGTCAAAATTTCTCTCATTCTGCACGAGCGAGAGCGATGATGGTCCTCAGACCTCCAAACGAGCGAAACTGTCCAGCTACCACGTGGTGCCCGAGTCCCCCGGTTGTTGGCAAGCGTGGAAGAGCACTGTGTCGAGCTCGGCGCCATCTACTGGATCGAAGAGCTCCTTCGTCACCGCGGGATTGGCCCTGCGCGTCGCCAACGGCGGCCGACTAATCCCGAGGTCTTCGAGTTGGCGCGTGCGACCGAGTTTCTGTGAGATGGCTTGCTCCGCGTAGCAGCTCGAAGTGCCCAGTTTGAAATCCTGGGCGAGCGAAAATGGGGGCTCATGGGACGAGGCACCGCAACGGCCCCTACGGCAGCAGTCGAAGAAGGCAGCCGCGTGATCCACGAAGAAGGATGATAGTGGTATCCACGGACGGAAGCCCAGGGGGCAACAGTTTATGGTGGCCATCTCGAGGTGGCTTCACAGGGTGCGCGAAAACGCGTGTGACCCTGGAGAACGATCGACGCAGCTGTTCGAATCACGCGAGATAATTTACGATGCGCAAACGAGTAGTCACCCGGTCTCATCTCGATATTGTAGGCGAAGAATAAGGGGCACAAGGGATTTCGGGGGGGACGTTGAGTGCACGCTTTCGCGCGGCATCACGCACGTGGTGGCTTATGTTCCAGTCACATCACGCGAAGCCCCAGAGAACCACGTTTCCAACGGGATCCGATCGCGAATTTTTTGACGAAAGCGAAGCGCCGTTCTAGCTATATGAGTGGGGGGGGGGGGTGCGAGAGATTTGGGTTGAGGTGCCAACCTCGCAGTAGTAAGGGGGTATCTGGACACCTCATCAGAGGAAAGTGATGATCGCCTTGCGGAGCTCATCGCTGCGGAATTCAGACAACCGCCGCAGGGCACCCGGGAAGTTCTGGGAGTTGGAGCGAAGCGAGCGCGAAAAGACGATTTTGCCGTTTCGCCACGCCCAGCAGCACTCGGCCACGAGCCGGCGAAGCACGTGTCGCGCGAGTATGGTCCTGGCTTCATCGGTGAGGTGACAGTTGGAGAAGCCGATGATGAGCGTGGGATCTGAGTAGCGGCGATCAGAGGTCGCCAAGAGCGTCCGAGGGACCCAGTCGTCCGGCGCCCTACTCCACGACGCCCACTCGACCCGATGAGCCACGCGTTTCTGTAGGAATTCGCGCGGTCGCAACGCAATTTCGGTGTACAAATACGGCTGCGTTGGGCCTATCTTGTATTCGATACCATCGAGCGCGCGTTCCAGCCTGATATGCATCCTGCTGATCATCCACACCTTGCAGCTCTCCAAGCTCGCCGCGAAGAGCTCTCTGTACTCGCCGCACAGAGCATTGAGAATCGATGCGCTCAAAAGTGACGGCCGCTCGAGAGCGGTGAAATGGTCATCGAACAGCCGATAGTCGTTGTTCGCTTCGTCCATCAAATTCCAAAGCGGCGCCATGATGGGTGCGTCGTCGTTGACAAAGGCGAACGAACGAACCCTCTAAAAAGTGAACCTAACGGTCA
The DNA here is from genome assembly GCA_029834535.1 of Chrysophaeum taylorii. Lineage (NCBI taxonomy): Eukaryota > Pelagophyceae > Pelagomonadales > Pelagomonadaceae > Chrysophaeum > Chrysophaeum taylorii. The sequence goes on along the minus strand of JAQMWT010000047.1, from coordinate 134,226 downwards.
ATTCGTTTTTTTCTGGGGGCTAGCGAGTAAATTCGAAGGTAAGGGAGACGGCAGAGCGCAAGCCTTGCTGTCCGGGCGCCGCCAGGGACCCGACGGCCGGGAAACTTGGCGTTTCTGTAAGCATCTTGGCGATCACGGAACTGCGCCTGCACATTATGCCGTTGCTGGAGCCTACGGTGGAGGTGGGCGGTGGCTGCACCGCCGTCGACATCGCTGAGGGTGAGGATTTAAGTATGATTTTTTCGGCTTAGATGTCGCCGTCTTTAAGGCCTACATCGTGTGCAGCACAGGTTTGCGCGCGAATTGCTCTGCGCACCGGCACGGCGAGCGTGCATCGAAAGGGATCAAGTAGTAGATCGTGGACTTATCCGTGGATCTTTTCGGCGGCCTATCTCGCGTTCACGGATAGAGAAGTCGATGGCTTATTCGCGCGGCGGGATTTCTGAGCATTTACATGAACTTGGGGGCGGGCGAGCCAGCAATAGTCTTGAATCGAAGATGGTGTGGCTCTTCAGGAATGCAACAGTTGGGACTTATTAGAACAACGATTGCCGCCGGGATAACAAACAGCTATCCAACGCTCTAGTTTCAGGTGAATTTGCCCGACAGACAACGCAGCGCCATTTGGTCATCATTTGTGCCTGCCCGCCATAGCTCCAATGATCTTGTGCGATACCGCTCATGCCCAGCTTTCTTGCGAGCGAAGACGAGACCAATTCGGGTCAACTCACAACCAGACACTGGGTGGCGAAATTCAAAGGGGCGCTGCAGCAAGCTTAGCGACGACGGCAGGATTCTGGGCGCTCCAGGAACACTCTACGGTTGCCGACTGTGTATCGATTTTACGCGCGCCACAACGTTGCGGTGTGCGTAAAAAGAGGGAGAAAAGATCGTAAGCACGTTCAAACTGGCGATGAACTGGTGTTTTCTTTTCAAGTTACAGTCCCAAAGAAACGCCCGCGGCGGGGGTGCTTGCTGTACAGAAATGGTGACTTACATCACGCGCGCTTTGCGGTCGAGGGCGAAACCGTCGGCGAAACCGTCGACGAGGGGACAATGGGCTGACTTCGACGCTTGCCCTGAAGCTTCCGCAGTATCCGACGACGACGAAACGAAACGGAAACGGGTGCTGCCGAACCGATAGAAGAGTGGGACGCCGGGGTGGCTGGTACGTCGCCGTTCACTAGCCAACCACTGAGGATCTCGACGACGATGACGACGACCCGTACGACCTCGTCGGAAGGACGACGCCTCCTCTGCTGCGTTTGTTTGAAAGGCACGCGCGCCTTTCAACGACGCGTGGTACGCGCGAGCCGCTCGAAGGTCGGAGACGCGACGAATAGACCGTCGTCCGAGCATGCCATGCGGGTGGGGAAGCAAAATCGGTTCGCAAGGAGAAGCTCGGTGGTCGACGACGACACTGAAACAGGTTGTCTTTCTCGCAGCGGCAGGCATGCCGTTAGAGAAAAATTGGCGAGGAGGAAGTCTCTCTCTCTCTCTCTCTCTCTCTCCTAGCGACGAGACGACGACGATCGTTCATAATTTTTGCGCGGACATCGCCCGGTCTTTTCGAGGTCAAGAAGAAGGCCGAGTATCGGCCCGGGGCGCGAGGTGGAGGAGGTCCCAGGAGGCGTCATAGACAAGGCGCTCGAGGGGCGTGCCGGGGCTGACGGGTCTGGGCGTGATGCGGAGGAGAAGACTGGAGGTGTAGACGACCGCGGAGTAAGGTCCTTCAGTTTGCGAGTTGGCGAGGAGGAGCGCGACGGCGTCGTCGACGGCGGGTTCGACGACGGTAGCGTGGAAGTGCGTGATAGCGTGGCAGCGCCAGTTGTCGGGGCCGCGACGCACGAAATCCCTGACGTGATCGACGACTTGGTCGTCGAAGGCGATCGAACCGGTCCACCGGTCGTGCCGAGAGGAGGACCAGAAATAAAAATAAGAGCTCTCGGTCGCAAACCGGAACCTGAGGGCGTCGCGCACGGAGCGCGAGACCTCGCTAGTGAGATAGAGGGAAATGGCGAGGTCGAGGTCGGCGTCGTCGAGGGGGGGGAGCGGCAACGTCACCACGCCGAGGGTCCACCAACTCGGGGGGTCGGCGCGCCACATCCGCCTCGACTGCGCCTCGACCACGGCCGAGGCGTCGTCGTACGAGGCCCCCTCCTCCAAGGGCGGGGCGTCGTCGTCCTCCAAGTACAAGTCCGAGGTCAGCAAGACGGTCGCATCCCCGAGCGACACCGTCGTTCGCTTGTGCCTGAGCACGGGCTGCGCGAGCTTCTCGAGGCGCGCGAGCGCCTCGGGAGGCAGCCGATTGACGTCCTCGAAGACGAGGACGGCAGACGCACACGTCCGGAGCGCGCGGACGGCGTGGGCGAGGGCGCGGTCGACGACCTCGGCGCCGTCCCCAGTCGTAAACTTCCACCACGCGACCCCACACTGCGTCGGAAACGGTCGCGGCTCGACGCTCCAGAACGCGTCGCCAAACTCGACCAATCGCCACCCCGCCGCCGCCGCGAGGGCCGCCCCTGACGCGGCGAGCGGCGCCGCGGCGAGCGCCGTCGTCAACGCCCCCGTCGCACTCAGGGCCGCGCTCGTGCTGGCGGCCTTGGTGGCCAGCGCGACCGTCGTCGCCGCCGTCGTCGCCGCGAGACCCGCCGCGCGGTACCCCGTGTACGCCGCGCTCTCCTCGAACTGGCTAGTCGCGACCAGCTTGGTCAAAAAGCTCTTCCCCACGCCGCTCGGTCCCGTCAGGTGCACGCGCACGCTCCCCTCGCGACCCGAGCTCCGGGCCCACACCTGCCGCTGGATCAGGGCCACGAGCTGCTGCCGCACGCGGTGGTGCCCCGCGACCTGTCCCGCCAGAGACCGCGACAGCGTCTCCACCACCTGCTCCAGCGGGACGCCGTTCTCGCACGAACATCGCGAACCGGAACACACGCCTGCGAGGACCCCTACTAACACCAAACCACTTAACCACCACATCGCATCATCTCTCTCATTCTTACGCGGTGGGGGGGCAAACCTTTTCATCTCTATCTCCCCCTGCCCCGAACTAATCATGACCCTTGATGACGACGACGACACCAAAAGAGATTCAATCATGCTCTTTCTTGTCGTGGCCGGCGTCGCTGCGTTGTCGGAGCCGCCGAATAAGAAGACGTCTCTTCGGGCCCAAGTTGCGACGGCGACACCCTTGGAGCAGCAGCAGCAGAACGCAGCTCCGGCGGTAACACGCGCCGTGGCACTGACGACGGCCGCCGGCTTCGCCGCAATTGCCGCCGACGTCTTCGTGACCAAGCGCGTGATGCCCGGGATCGACCAGGCAGGCCGCGCGGCTGCCGCGGCCGCGGACGCGCGCTACGACAGCCTCGCCGGCAACGCGCTCAGCAACGTCGCTCCGTGCCTCGCGGCAGCGACGGCTACGGCGTGCGCCGAGACGCGAAAAAACGATCGACGACGCGCCCTCGCCGTCGCCGGCTCCTGGCTCGCGCTGAACCCGGTCGTCCTCGCTTTCAAGAGCGCTTTCCACCGAGAGCGGCCGGACCCGTTGCATCACCGCGATAAATTCTCTTTTCCCTCGGGTCACACGACCAACGCAGCTTTTTTTTCCGCGAGCCTCTTCGCCATACTCTTGCCATCCCTCGCAAACCGCAACACTCCGCCCATCACACCTCTCTTTCTCTGCGCTCTTTGCACGTCTGCGGTCGCAGTCGGCCGCGTACTTACGGACGCCCACTTCGTCTCGGACACCCTCGCCGGCGCCTCCCTCGGTATTTTCGCCGCCAGTCTCGCCGCCCTCCTGGCGAGCGACCCATCGGACGCGGTCGACGCGTAGCTCCGCGCTGCTGTATGAGCGGCGACGTTTTTAGTCAATATAACGCGCTGCGCCCTTCATTCCGCGGAGTGAAGTAATACGGTGGGTTTTTTCCATGCTTGCGCAATTCTTCTTGCCTTCTTCTCTTCTTGCCATGTCGCTCTTTTGCACCCCTCCGTGTGAACGCAACATGTTTTCTCCTCCTCCTCCTCCACCGGTCAGTTCTAGCCTGGTGGTGAGGCGAGTTGGGTCCCGAGAGGGACGCGGGCGATCCGAAAACGACACGAGAACACACGAACGAAAAGTGCACCTGGGGGGGTATAACTAACTAAGGGGCAGGTAAATAGGGTAATTGTTACAACTCTCCCAGACCTGAATCACGATGGCGGAGCCGTCGTCGACAGAGCGCGCGTTGCACCCATACATGGATCCGAAGCGCGAGATCACGAAAGCAATGTGCGTGAGCGTAGTCTCAAATGCGCACGCCGTCGCAGGCCTGGCCTGCATCTCGTTCACAAGCGCAAGCTGTTGTCGGAGGAGGGCCGGAAGCTGACCGAGTTGGAGGCGCACATGCGGCGCGCCCGGCAGCGATCCTTCAAGGATGAGTTTGTGTGCGTCGTGACGCTTTCCATGGATGTTGACAATCGCACAGGCCAGCGAGCGCTTTCGGGGGCGCGCGCGAGGGCTACTACTTCACGACGGGTTTTCGTGGACTCGGATACTATTTGGACCCAAAGTGGTGCAACTACAACGACCCTGACAACGAGGGCTACGTCCTGGTGCGTACAGCACCAGCGGTGGCGATCGCGCGCGCGATGCGCAAGCGCGACGCCGAAGGAAAGCAGGGGCTCCTGTTTTCCCCGGCTTTGCTCGACGCGCTCGGACCGGCCCACGGCAAGCCGCCGCACCGCTACAAGCTGGTCGCGCCGCCGTGGCTTTGCGGCGCGCGGCCGCCCGTCGAGCGCTTCGAGAAGAACGCTGACGTCGGGGGTCGCGAATTATATGTCGGCTGCAACGAACTGCTGCGAGAGAAGCTCGAGGTGCTAAGCGACCGGCTCGCGCGGGTCGGGAGCGACTTGCCCGCGGGCCGCCAGTACCCGACGCCCGTAGTTGCGCGCGTCGCTGCGAAGAAAGGGGCGATTGTACGACGTGGCGTCGAGCTCGACAGCCCGGAGGTGTGCGAGCTCGCGACCGGGACGGCGGTGCTCGTGGTCGAGGAGGCCACCGCGAAGAACCAGACTTCGCGCGCGAAGCTCGTCGAGCCCGCCCGCGGCTGGGTCTCGATGAAGACTCTCGAAATGATAAATAATGGGATGACCACCGACCTTGCTGTCGTAGAAAATGTCGCGGAGACGGTCGTCGTCCACGGGACGCACGGCGACATCACACTGCGCGGCGACGACCTCGTGCCCGTCGCGAAAGGGAACGGGCCGTGGACTTTGGTGGTAACGCTGGCTGGCCCGGACGAGCGAGAGACGCCGCTCGCGTTCAAGGCGACGCTCAAGAAAACACAGCTGACGATGTGGTCCGCGCACAAACTCCTCCAAATCTTCGCGAAACAGCACGCCGCCAAGCACGGTACCTCGTGGAACCAAAACGACCTCAGACTCCACGAGGACGAGAGCGCGAAGGACCACGTCGACCCCGACACGAGACTCGCCGAGCTCGTCCGAGACTGGGATGCGGAGATCGCCGCCGACCTGATCGTCAGACGCAAGCTAGGCGCTGACGGCTCCAAGCCTGTTGTCTTTGCCCGCGCGCTTGAGCTCGCGCGACGCGAGGACGCCAGAGGACCAACGATTACCGAATGGTCGTCGCAGACCGACGTTATCAAAGCACACGTCGCCAAGGGTGCAAGCGAAGAACCGATGACCTCGCAGGAAATCCAAGACTACTGGGCAAACAAAAAGGACTACAAGCACTGGCGCACCACCGCCGCGCTCAAGGGTATGTCTACCCGGACCGACGACCAATCGAAGCTCGACAAGTGGGCCACTACCCTCGTTCCCCAGCGCGGCTTTCTCGATACAGCGACGCCCCTTTACTCGGACCAAGACATCGAACAACGGAAACACGACGACATCGCAAAAGGCTCGAACGAAGCCCGCTTCGCCGCACACTATCCTACGAACTCGCGCCGCCGCCGCCGTTAGCTTACTTTTTGCCCGCTAAGAGTCCTTGCGCCGAGAGCGACGACAGTCAAACACGGCACTCTAACTATATCTCTACCTAACCGTCTTGCCTGCGCGGCTTTTCCCTCGTGGTTCGCGCGCAGGCTTTTTGTGCCTTTTTCGCAATCGAGCTGTTTTTCCGCTAGGCCGCCAGCATCCTGGGCACGGAGGAAGGAGTAACTCTGGGGGCTGCTGTGACAACTGGCGACAACAAATCAACTCGTCCTCAATCCCCCTTTCTACACTCCCCATCGCCCAGAGACGTGACCCTATTCCCACGCGCCAAGGCGCTGGGATTAGCCTGCACGCCCCGTGCATTGGGCTGGCCTCTAGTTAGTTATTTGGCCCATAGCGCAAAGACTCACAGCAGGCCCCACGGCGGCGCAGGGACTCACGGTTTTGAGCGAGGGAGTGCGAGATCGCTGCGGGTATATGGAACTTGCGGAGTGCCGTGTTGAGACCACGGCCTTGTGTGAACTGTGAGGACCCGCGGGGACGCGCGCTATTGGCGACGCACTCTATTTGGAAAGGATCGCGAGGTCTGTTGCGAGTAATCGCGCTAAGGCCTAACTAACTAACTAACTAACTAACTTCAGACCTCTCCCGAGCATGGGAGCCAGGCCGGACCGGCAGGAGCCGGTACGGAATCACAGAGGAAAATCACGCAGTTGGGGCTGGGCGACGGACGAGGACGGGCTTGTTGATGGTGGACCGCCACTGCGCGCGGTCTTGTGCGAGGTCGTGCAAAAGCGTCGCAGGCCGCAGACGTGTTGTTGGTTCACGAACAATCGACCTGTCCGTCGCGTTCTGCCCAACCGAGCGAACCCCATCCCAGCGCGGACTTTCCTTTCCGGGTGCTAACCGGCCAGCCCGGGAGGCGAGCAGGCACCGTCTCACTCCGGGACGGCCGGGGCCGCCGCAGGGAGCAAGCGTGTTAGGCGCCGTCCTCCATCGCAACCAACGGTTCGCGATCGCAGGGTTAGGGTAAGGCCATCAAACCAAAAAGAACCAACTAACTGTAATGCGGGATTTTCGGAGACGACGACACGTCGATGTCATTGTCCATATTGCGCTTTTTCGGAATCTCCCAGACCACCAACTCATGATGAAAATGAGAGTTAAGGGCGAAAGCTAATAGTGGGGAGGCGCGGGGGGGGGGGGCGGTATGTAGCCTACGGTTCGCAAGCATGAGGGTTTTTGAAGGTCGACCGTAAAGAGGGGGGTGTGCGAGCGGGCGGGGGTTTGTATCCCGCTGAGGGGTTAGGGGTAAAGACGTGAGGAGCGCCTGAAAGGTATAAGGGTTTTTTTTTTAAAGGTCGACATTATAGAGGGGGGCACTGGCACTCTGAGGGTTTTTTTTGAGAAAGAAGTCGACTGGTCAAAGAGGGGGTATGAGGGTTGTTGACCAAGATATGTTGCGCTTTCGTCATCAAAACCCTCCTATGTCTGAGCGTGCGACCGTGCGTGAGAGCAGATGAGCTGGCTCAATCCAGTAGGCCTCGATGGAGATGCGGTCGTCGCCATGGCCGAGATTCCGTGGCCGGAATGGCCGCGGGTCTGTGTCCTGGACAAGACTAATTTCAACACATTCGTCAAGCCTCGGGACGACACGGAGCGCATCATCGCAGCGACATTGCAACGGATGCCTTATGCGCAGCCGGTCTTGAGTCGCAAGCGGCCGCCCCCGCCGCTGCTGCCGGAGCAAATCGCGGCGAGAAAGGTTGCTCGAATGAAGCGACTCATGGCGAAGAAGTGGCCGCGTGCTCGTCCCGACGCTAAGAAACGCGAGGCGACGCGAGAATACGCGGTCACGAAGGAGCTCGCAAAGTTGGAGGCAGATATTGGACCAGCCATCGTCGACTCTTTGGCGAAGGACGAAGACCCTCCCAAGGAGCCCCCTTCGCAAGTTGACGAGTTGCGACGGCAGTTCGCGCGTTACTCGCCCTCGATCTTCGACGACCCCGTAGGAACCCACGTGCTGCGCGAACAGGCGAAGGAGGCCGACGAAGAGCCGAGCACCAGGCCAAACACGACTTCTATGTTCTTGCGAACCACGAATGAATTTTTCAACTCGAGCCCAGTCTCTCGTCAGGAACGTGGATCAACAGCACGGACCAGTTTAGGTTCGCGGTCGCCTTGCACCAAAAACTCCCCGCCCCGTGAACAGATCGTCGAAACAGCGCGCGACGCCCAAGTCAGCACTAAGACTGTGCCAAATCTTCGTCCTTCAAAGAGCGTCGTCGCTGGCCTTGCGTCGTCACCCAAAGTGCGCCAGCAGAAATTATCCGCCGCCGAAACATATACGCTATCATCGTCCGTCCCTCCCAACAAACACAACAGCAAGCAACGAGATTTGCAGTTGCGATTGGCTGAGTTCATCGCACGAGAGGAACCGCCCGAAGAGGTCAACGATACCGACACGCAGGAGAGCATTATGGAATCGATGGAAATGGTCATGCGACGCAAGGCAGTGATAGACGAGGCATCGATCGCAGACGAGCTTCACATCGACAAGATCGCATCGACCTTGGCTGAGCCCCTCGACAGTACCATGGTATATTGCCATTCAGACGTGCTCTTGTCGCATCCGAACGCAACAATCGCTCTCGCTGCTCCCGTGGCTGACAACAACCGCTCGAATCCACGAAGTGCGCGACTCACTACAACAGATCTCGTTGCTAAAGCACAGGCTCAAAAAGCCGAGTGGCAACGAATCCTCGGTGAAGACGCGAAAAAGCGAGGCGATACGTCTGCCGCATACAAACACTTCGAAGCTGCTGCATCGTTGTACGAGGCGAACCAGCTTCGGCCAAAGCTGTCGAATAAAGACTCTGCTCCGTTGGAACGTCCAGACGTGTTCGTCTATACAAACGCGGCACATGTTGCAGCAATTCGTCTTCAACGGAACTTCCGCAGACACTTGGGCTGCATGAACTATGCGATCACTCGATTCAAGGCCCATTTTCGCGGTGCTCGACAACGCGAAATAAATCAAGAAGCTATTCGTCGGGATCAAGCGGCAGCGAAATTTCTGCAGCGGCCGATACGCCACTGGAATCAACGGCGCGTCTCGGCGACGATCAAGATGCAGGCGCGCTGGCGTGCGCGAATCGGGCGCCAAGCCGCGCGCGAGAGACGCCATGAACTGGCGCTGGCAAAGCTCGTGGTCTCCATGGGCCCGATTCTGAAAGGGTGGCTCCAGCGGCACCGAGAGAAACGTGAACATCGCAGCGCACGCTATCTCCAACACGTCTGGCGAGGTTGCAAAATTCGCATTCAGCACGCCGAGGACCGCTCCCGCAAAGTTAAGGTGAGATTTGACGCCTCAGCTCTGATTCAGCGTCGCATACGGATCAAGGCAGCTCTAAAACATCTTGATTCGCTTCGTGAGAATGCGCGGGAACAAGAGGCTCTTCGTTCAGCTGCAGAGTTGTACTGGCTTCGTAGCGCCAACCAAATCACAACACTTCGAACATCGTTATGCCTAGAGTCGTCCACTGGGCGGTGGGCCCTTCAATTTGTCAAGAAGTCGATGAAGCACGACCCCCCTATGAACAGCACAAAGGTTAAATGGCGCGCCGCTTTCATGCGTGCCGATGTTGCAGGCACAGGGACCTTGGGATATCACGAAGCGATGTCGTTACTCCGGTCGAAAGGAGTGTGGCTCAAAGAGAAAGACACCGCGGTGCGTCAACCCGCACCTACGCCTTTCGTCGTTCATTTTGCCTGCCAGGCGGCTATCATCGCACTTGATCCGAAAAAATCGGGCCGGGTTTCATTTGATGCTTTGTGGCGATGGCTCGAAGAAAACAAACACCGGATTGCTTGTCGCTTCGTGCCTCAAAGACTCCGAGAGAATGACTTCAACATCTTCGGAGCATATCTTCGACGATTGGCCAAGCACGAACTCGTGTCGCGAGAAGTTCATGGTCATGCCCGTCGTGTTTTGGTGCGCAAAATAATCTCGTTGTATAAACCGCACGCATAATACATGACCGCAGACCGAATTTCGAGCCCGAAACCCACCTCCGTTCGAGTGCCCAGCGTGTCGTCGGCCGTTCGCCCTTTTCACGGAGTGGTGGGGACATTTTGACACCCGCGGGTTTTGCACATTCGAATGGGCGCGTCCTGCTGGCTCTCTCACTGAGGTTATTGCAAATCCATTCGTCAACAACCTCGATGCAAAATCAATTCGACTCTTACGCCGCAGCTTGCTCGTCGAGCTCACTCGGCGTTTCGACGAGCTTGCTGCTTTGGATTTTGCAGCGACGACAGCTGAATTGAGCTCGCATCACGCGCGAAAGTTCGACACACAAGCGCGACACGAGTTCAACGCTATCCGCTCGGTCATATACAAACGCATCCAGCAACTGCGTTCACGCCGCCGCCGCCGCCGCCCCCACCGATGTACCTCCGGTTGCAGTATTATTCCACAGCAGATGCGACGCAGATTCAGGCCACGCGCTGCTGACGAGGAAGAACAGGACCTCGCTGACGGCGTAGAGCTCGTCGACATGGAAAACCGCGGTCGACTGAACCATGGCGAACTTGGGCTCCTATTTTTTGCATTGAGTGAGGACTGGCGGACTTTACCGTGCCCAGGCTTGTCAACTACAGAAGAAGCGGCAAAGTCGGCTCGCATAGCTGCCGACGCCGCTCTTCATCACGCAGGCTCTAGTACCATAAGTGCACTCCAGCTCACAACTTGGTGGCAAAGTCCTGCAGCCAGGGCATTGGCACCACGCATCAATCCTGTAAGTGATAGTACTGTGATACGCCAGTGTGGCAATTCCCTGATTTGCTTCTTTATCGCAGGCACGACTGTACCGTCGAATGACGCCGAGTATCGTCGCGAACGGATTCGTTTTAGACCGGGTGAACGCACTTGCGCGACAAGGAGAACTGCGACTCTTTCGACGTATGTATCCTCCAAAGATCGCAAACTCGGGCCTCGCGGAGACCCAGCTCCGTGCAGCTGGTCTGGGTCAACTTACAGATTCGTCTGAGAAGGCGCTGTGCTCTGCGATCGACAACGCCACGCGCACCTCGCTGCATGTTGTTCTCCGGATGTTATCGGAACACGCTGCAAGCTCGAATGCTCACCCAATTGACGCGCGCATCGTTCCTACTGAACGTGACGAGGAAGTGTCGGAAACGGAAATGCACGCAAACGCAGCGGCGGCAACTGACGCAATACTCGTCAAGAAGCGCGCTGAGGTGCAGTCATGCTTGGAGCTGGAAGCCGAGTGCCTGAGGCAAGTTACCGGACCAGGCACCGCATTCGATGCGAGTGTGCGACGCGCCACACTCGTGAGGACTGTCTCTAAGTCTTCTATTCAAACTGGAACGAAACGAAGGCCAACTGAAAACGAGCTCATCACGATGGAAAATATCGCAGATCGTCGCACGCGCGCTCTTCTACGGACGAGGGGTGGGAAACTGGCTGTTGCGGTCGAGACTCTTCGATGCGACGCACTCGTTAAGCATCTTGACCATCTCGGCGCTGACGCTCAAGAGACGCATGATGCTAACCAGTGGAAACGAAATGTCGAAGGCACGTTGGCAGCTCTTCCATACGTCATCGGTAGCGGGCATATTGACTTCCGCGATCTGAGTCGTATATTGTACGGCGAGCTTCGCATCGACCAGGCGCTGCTTCAACCCCACTATCAGCTTGATGGTGTCAACATATCGGCGCATGGATTTGTATCGTTGAGAGATATCGTCTATTGGAACACAATAAATGGAGAAGACCTTCAAACGAGTCCGCCCTCATGTTCGGCACAAGCTGCAGGCCTGCGGAATAAAAGAGGCCATACGACTCTCGCGTGCCGTGAGCGTGTCAGATCTCGCACGGAATTATGGTGCTTATTGGACGCCGTCGCTTCCGGTGCTCGTTCGACAGACGAAGGCGTGCGACGGACACTCAGACATCGTCTGCACTGGCTGGCAGTCGCGACAGAACGAGACATTCTTCGGGCACGCGTTGTGGATGCTGCGGACGCGAGGTCGAGACGCATCCTCTTCAATCGTGAATGCCAAAATTATCTTAAATGGGAAGCGTTCAACTGTGCGATTCTCGAGCGTGAGTTCGCTGATTCCGCCAAGACGTGTGCGGATCCGCGGATGGCAGCCATGAAGCAGGCGGAACACGTGTTTAAGTGGTTCGACACCGAAAGCCAGGGTTCTCTTTCCATCGAAATTCTTGGCGATCTGCTTCGGCGCTTCGGTATTTATTTGACCCGTTCCCAGGGACTTGTTGTTGCGCAGCAAGTCGCAAACTCGGCTGGCAGCTTCAAATGGAGCCAACTGCAGACCTGGTTGCTCGCAAGCTCCATGACCGTGGTGCAGGCGCGCTTGGCCCAAGGATGGCGAAGACACAGGTACAGGCCTCGCAGAGATGCTCGTAGACGATTCTTTGTAAGGGGCCGCCAACGAGTTTTGGCACAGCTGGATCTCATGCTTGCTGTGGAGCAAAGATGGCAAGCTATATCTGACATGCAAGAGAGCGAACGCTTAGAGGATGATGGTCTCGCCACCAGTCTGGCAGAGTTGTCTGACAGTACGAGGGTATCTGACCCGTTTGATCCTACCCTGCGCGCTGCTCTGACCTTTTCGGATGCGTTCTTACGGCAACGAGTTGGGCCTTATGACGGTGCACCCGAGGGAGGTCAACGACGGGAGACAAGCGTCATCACCACGCTGCTCACTCACGCTGAGGGATGTATTCTTCGAGGCTGCAACATTGCGTCTGCGTTCGCGAAAGAGTACAGCAACGCGTGCGTGAGTCTCATATCAGATTTAGCCTCCGGCAACTACGCAACTGAAAGTGACGCAGCCATCGCCATGGCACCCTCAATGGCAAAACACCCGACGGTTTCTGAAGCGAAACTCCCTCACGATTGGTACTACTGGTTTGGCCAAACGCGAGATCTACTAGACATTATTCTATCGAGTGATTCTTGATCTTACCATATAGCTTGATCTTACGCATATAGCCTGGCTATTACGTCAACGAACTTTCCACCGGCAAATCAAAAAATAAAAATGCTTGGCGGCCTGCCGCGGATCCTGGGCCGTGTTAAATATACAACGAAAGGGTACTGCTCTAGTTGTTGTTGTTATGGTTAGCAACTCCCTGGCTCAAAGAGTCAGAATGGATGATCGCTCGAGGGAAGAAAAGCAAAAAAGGAGAGAAGAGCAAAGACGACCGCAGAGAATGGCGATGGAGAAAGCAAAAGGGGCAAAGCAGACTTGAGAAGGCAGGGAGTGGCGGAAACGTAGAGAGAAGCATACTGTGAGAACAGCAAAGGGCACGAAACAAGGGGAGGGATGGTTTGGACTTGGTGGTCGAGAAGCTCTAATTATTATTATCATTATCATCATCATCATTATCATTATGATGGTTAACATCCTCCAGGCTCTAGGAGCCAGAATGAGGCAACACGGAAGGGAAGATAGTGACACTGTCGCGTCATGTCGGATCTGGTGCTTATCTGCCCGCCGTATTATCCGTGTCACCCCAAATCGACGACTTTACCGTCTCAACGCAGCTGTGCTGGGGTATAGCACCTCAGGTGCAAGTGAATCCTTGCGCCGAGGTCGACGTCAAAAACAGCTTCGCAAGTTCTCTAAGTTGGCATGCTTTCCGTGGTTCTAATGAATATTGAAGTTTTCTGTGTTCTGATGTGATTTCCAAAGGCGTGCAAAAGCGTACAACGTCGTTACCGCGCATGGTGCAGTCTCACCGCGCGTCATCTTCCAGCAAGCATGGCCTCCAAAGCAGCATTATTCCGCTTGATCTTCTTGGGTTTCTTGGGCATAGCAGGCGGTGGGCGTGGAGGTGCTCCTCCTGGAGGTAATGGTCTTGGTGGTCGAGGTGGAGCTGTTCCTGGAGGCAGCGGTCCCGGTGGTGGGCGTGGAGGTTCCCCTCCTGGAGACAATGGCCCTGGTGGTGGTCGAGGTGGTCCCCCCCCTGGAGGCAGCGGTCCCGGGGGTGGGCGCGGAGGTGGCCCTCCAGGAGACAATGGCCCTGGTGGTGGTCGAGGTGGTCCCCCCCCTGGAGGCAGCGGTCCCGGGGGTGGGCGCGGAGGTGGCCCTCCAGGAGGCAATGGCCCCGTTGGTGGTCGAGGTGGAGCCCTTCCTGGAGGCAGCGGTCCTGGCGGTGGGCGAGGAGGTGCCCCTCCTGGAGGCAGCGGTCCTGGCGGTGGGCGAGGAGGTGCCCCTCCTGGAGGCAATGGTCTCGGAGGCGATTGGGGTGGGGCACCTCCTAATGGTGATCCTGGCAGTGAAACTGGCGGTGGTGTGGCCTTTACCACCATAGCAGGTGCCGCAGCTTTCTTGAGTTTGCGGCCACGCGCAATCTGAGCCATTAGGTCTGTCGCGGGCTCCTCTTCCTCAGTGCTTGGAGCTGGTGCCGCTGGTGCAGGTGTTGGCGCAGCAGGGGACGGCGCAGAAGGTGGTGGCGCAACAGGTGCTAATCCTTTTTTCAACTTGCGACCACGCGCAATCTGAGCCATAAGGTCTGTCGCTGGCTCATCTTCTTCGGTGATGGGGGCTGCTGGTGTAGCCGGTGTTGGCGCAGCAGGCGGCGGCGCAGTAGGCGCTGATCCTTTCTTCAACTTGCGACCACGCGCAATCTGGGCCATCAGATCTGTCGCTGGCTCTTCTTCCTCCGCGGTAGAGGCAGCATCTTCTGGCGCAGCTTGTGGCGGCGCAGCAGGCGGCGGGGCAGCGGGTGCTGATGATTTTTTCAATTTGCGACCACGCGCAATCTGAGCCATTAGATCTGTCGCCGGCTCCTCTTCTTCCGCGCTGGGGGCAGCTGAAGCTGGCGCAGCTTGTGGCGGCGCAGCAGGTGGCGGTGCTGATGATTTTTTCAATTTACGACCACGTGCAATCTGGGCCATTAGATCTGTCGCCGGCTCCTCTTCCTCCGCGCTAGGGGCAGCTGCCTCAGGCGCAGTTTTTGGAGTCGCAGCAGGCGGCGGCGTAACAGGTGCTGATGACTTTTTCAATTTGCGACCTCGCACGAGCTGAGCCATTAGATCTGTCGCCGGCTCCTCTTTTTCGGCGCTGGGAGCAGCTGCTTCTGGCGCAGCTTGAGGCGGCGCAGGTGGTGACGGTGCATCAGGTGACGGCACAGCAGGCGGCGGTGCTGATGATTTTTTCAATTTGCGACCACGAGCAATCTGGGCCATTAGATCTGTCGCTGGCTCCTCTTCCACTGCGTTGGCGGCAGCTGTATTTGGCACAGCTTGTTGCGGCGCAGCTGGCGGCGGCGCAGCAGGCGCTGATGATTTTTTCAACTTGCGACCACGCGCAATCTGAGCCATTAGATCTGTCGCCGGTTCCTCTTCCTCGGCGCTGGCGGCAGCTGTGTTTGGCGCAGTTTGTTGCGGCGCAGCTGGCGGCGGCGCAGCAGGCGCTGATGATTTTTTCAATTTGCGACCACGAGCAATCTGGGCCATTAGATCTGTCGCCGGCTCCTCTTCCTCTGTGCTGGGGGCAGCTGCCTCTGGCGAAGCTTGTGGCGGCGCCGCAGGCGGCGGGGCAGCGGGTGCTGATGATTTTTTCAATTTGCGACCACGCGCAATCTGAGCCATTAGATCTGTCGCCGGCTCCTCTTCCTCTGTGCTGGGGGCAGCTGCCTCTGGCGAAGCTTGTGGCGGCGCCGCAGGCGGCGGGGCAGCGGGTGCTGATGATTTTTCAATTTGCGACCACGCGCAATCTGAGCCATTAGATCTGTCGCCGGCTCCTCTTCCTCTGTGCTGGGGGCAGCTGCCTCTGGCGAAGCTTGTGGCGGCGCCGCAGGCGGCGGGGCAGCGGGTGCTGATGATTTTTTCAATTTGCGACCACGCGCAATCTGAGCCATTAGATCTGTCGCCGGCTCCTCTTCCTCTGTGCTGGGGGGAGCTGCCTCTGGCGAAGCTTGTGGCGGCGCCGCAGGCGGCGGGGCAGCGGGTGCTGATGATTTTTTCAATTTGCGACCACGCGCAATCTGAGCCATTAGATCTGTCGCCGGCTCCTCTTCTTCCGCGCTGGGGGGAGCTGAAGCTGGCGCAGCTTGTGGCGGCGCAGCAGGCGGCGGGGCAGCGGGTGCTGATGATTTTTTCAATTTGCGACCACGCGCAATCTGAGCCATTAGATCTGTCGCCGGCTCCTCTTCTTCCGCGCTGGGGGCAGCTGAAGCTGGCGCAGCTTGTGGCGGCGCAGCAGGTGGCGGCGCTGATGATTTTTTCAATTTACGACCACGTGCAATCTGGGCCATTAGATCTGTCGCAGGCTCCTCTTCCTCCGCGCTAGGGGCAGCTGCCTCAGGCGCAGTTTTTTGAGTCGCAGTAGGCGGCGGCGCAACAGGTGCAGGTGACTTTTTCAATTTGCGACCTCGCACGAGCTGAGCCATTAGATCTGTCGCCGGCTCCTCTTTTTCGGCGCTGGGAGCAGCTGCTTCTGGCGCAGCTTGAGGCGGCGCAGGTGGTGACGGTGCATCAGGTGACGGCACAGCAGGCGGCGGTGCTGATGATTTTTTCAATTTGCGACCACGAGCAATCTGGGCCATTAGATCTGTCGCCGGCTCCTCTTCCTCCGTGCTGGGGGCAGGTGCCTCTGGCGCAGTTTGTGGTGGCGCAGCAGGCGGCGGGACAGCGGGTACTGATGATTTTTTCAACTTGCGACCACGCGCAATCTGAGCCATTAGATCTGTCGCCGGCTCCTCTTCCTCGGCGCTGGGAGCAGCTGCTTCTGGCGCAGCTTGAGGCGGCGCAGGTGGTGACGGTGCACCAGGTGGCGCCGCAGCAGGCGGTGGTGCTGACGACTTTTTCAATTTGCGACCACGAGCAATCTGGGCCATTAGATCCGTCGCTGGCTCCTCTTCCTCCGTGCTGGGGGCAACTGCCTCTGGCGCAGCTTGTGGCTGCGCAGCAGGCGGCGGGGCAGCGGGTGCTGATGATTTTTTCAATTTGAGACCACGCGCAATCTGAGCCATTAGATCTGTCGCCGGCTCCTCTTCCTCAGCGCTGGGGGTAGCTGCCTCCGGCGCAGTTTGTGGAGTCGCAGTAGGCGGCGGCGCAGCAGGCGCTGTTGACTTTTTCAATTTCCGACCTCGCGCAATCTGAGCCATAAGATCTGTCGCCGGCTCCTCTTCATCGGCGCTGGGAGCATCTGCCTCTGGCGCATCGTGTGGCGGCACACCTTGTGGCAGCGCAGCAGCAGGTAAAGGTGCAGCTGGCGCTGCTCGTGGAGCTGGTGCAGCAGGTTCTGATGCCCTTTTCAATTTACTGCCACATGCGATTTGAGCCATTAGGTCCATTGCGGGCTCCTCTTGCTGATGTTCGTCGGCGGTGAGATGTGGTCCAGTTTCAGCGAATGATGGCTGCGCAGCGGGCGATGGTGCAGCGGGCGAAGGCTCTGCTGCTTTTTTCAATTCACTTTCCTGCGAAATCTGGGCCATTAGATCCGTCGAGGGCTCCCCTTCCTCGGCGCTCAGAGCTGGTGGAGTTGCCGCAGCCGCAAGAGGTGGAGGTGCTGGAGTAGGAGTCAAAGCCGTACCTGCCTTGAGCGTATTTCCTTGCGCAATTTGTGAAAGCAAGTCCCCACCGCCAGGTGCGCCATCTTCATTCAGTGACAGTACAGGCCCTGTTGGAGAAGGAGGCGTTGGAGCAGTCGCCACTGGTTGCTGATCTGGAAATTTTGAAAGCGGAAGACGGCTTGCATCGCGCGGTGTAGACGAAGCTAGTACAGTGGATGATTCCGTGGGGTCCCTAATTTGTGTGTCGTGCTGGGCTGCGGGATCATCCTGTGATTCTTCCTCCGCACCTGCCCGCGGTGGTTGAGGTGCTGGTGCAGGAGTAGGCGGAAGTGCTGGTGCAGGCACCGGCGGTGCCCGAGCTGAATGCTGCATAAACGCAGCTCGGGGGGCATCGGGCGGTGTCGACAATGCCGGTGCAGATGTGGATGATTCCATGTGTGCCTCAGGTGGCATATCGTTCTGCGCGGTAGGATCTTCCGGCGATATGTCGTCCGCACCACTTGCTCGCAAAGGAGTGGGCTCTGGTGTCGACGGAGGTGTCTGGGTAGACGTGAGTGCCACCGGTGGCCGAGGGAGCTGCAATAGCAGAGGAGCGGTATTATCCACTGATTCCTCTTCTGCATCAGCTCGTGGTGGTGCTGCGCTGAGGACATTGTCTGTTGTTTGCTTTGGTGGATTCTCCATTGCCACAGATGACGGTCCTGGATTAGGCGCGGGCATATGCAGCTCAGACACCACATCCTGGGGCGCTGGTGTCGATGGCTGTTTCAAATCAACCGGAATTTCAGTTGGTGCTGGCGAGGCCTGTTGGGATGTTGGTGGTGGAGCTACCAGCACGAACTCAGAGGCAGATAATGATATCTCACTTTGCAGTGCCGTTGAATTTGCTAAGAGCTCAGACTCCTGCTTAAATGGCGATGCTGGCGCCTGGCTGGCAGACTCTCTGCATAGTTTTGCTGTGAGCGGTGCCGCTGGCTCGCTGTTCGAAAGTGATTGATCGGAGAACTCGGCGGAGAGTTTCGCGTGTAGGGCAGTCATATCAGTTTCCATATCCCGTCCTGCCACTAAGGCGTGCATTCCCAGTGCACTGGCGTAGCTAGCAATGGCTTGGTCTTTAGCAATTTCGTGGTCCTTCTTTAGTTGTTCAACATGCTGATCAAGGCGCTCTCGTTCACACGCGAGGATGTCGGAGATTTCTTTGGCGTGTTCAGTGCGCAGCTGTTCGGCTTCTATTGCACATTGGGCTACGTTTTGAGCAATCAACTTATCTGCTTCCCTCATTTGGCGGAGTTTAGCGGTATCTACTTCACAGGCGATCGTCAGTTGCCACTTGGCGTCTAGCTCGAGGTAGCTCGCGCAACAAAGCGCCACCGCACTTGCAACAGCAGCATCTCGCTCGCGGTCTTTCATCGAGCAAAACTCTAGCTCCGCTGCACGCACAGCATCATCTCGCACGTCGTCAATTCGCAAGTCTAAGGCGTCGTTCAGTCGAGAGCGTTCGTTCACGAGAACTTCAGAGATTTCTTCGGCATGCTTATAGCGCAGGGTATCTAGCAGTGCGGTATGCGTCGCGACCAAAGATGCAGCTTTCGCGTCGCCTGCTGCTTCGGCCTGAGCTTTGACTTTTTCGACCTCTGCTTTGTGCTCGACGTCGTGACGATGCGTCTCAGCCTCGAGTCGGTCGCGGTGCTCTCGCCAAAGCGCGTCCACATGGGTAGCGTGCTTCTCGGCGAAAGCGGCCAGGTCCGTGCGAGCCTGGCACAACATATCGTCTTTCTGCTTGCTCTCCTTAAGGGCTTCTTCGAGAGCAGCATCCAAACGAGCGCGCTCGACTCTAAGCGTTTCATTCACGTCAGCTGCGTGTTGCAAAGTGAGATCATCGATGAGCTTGGCGTGCTGCGCCGCCCTTGCGGCTAGTTCAATGTCATGCTGGCGTTGGAGCTTGTCTCGTTCAGAGACTAACTCTGCTTGGTGGCGGAGTTGCATCGGCTCTTCATCACGAGCTCGCTGCGCCGCACACTCAGCTTCCGCCGATTCCCGCGCACGCTTGGCAGCAGCGTGCTCAGCAGCCCTGACGTCGGCCCGCGTCGCTTCAAGAGCAGTTATGCTCGCTTTGACCGTATTCGCGTAGCTCTGCGAGACGAGATCGAGCTGGAGAGCGATCTCGGCAGCGTGGGCGGCTTCGAGCTCGTCGCGTCGCCTGTCGGCGACAAGGCGCTCATCACGGACCGCGACTTCGAGTTCGGCGACGGCCTTGGCTTTATCGCCCTCCCTCTGTTCCGCATGCGCTGAGCGTAAGTTTTCCATCGCAGCTCGCTGGTGGGTGAGCAAGGTGTCGCGCGCGGAGTCGTATTCAGCTTTAGCGACGGCCTTTGCTAGTTTGACTTCGCTGACGCGCAAGGCCTCGAGACGCCGTAATTCTTCAAGATATCGACTCTCCTCGACAACACTGCATGCCGGCACCGTGCGCGCGGCTTCCTTCGCCACAAAGGCACGGCGTTGTTCGGACAGGTCACGTCGAGCCGCCTCGAGTTCTCGTTCGACAACCGCTTTCTCTTCCAGCACACGCTGATGCTCGGCGACGGCTACATCCAACTGCTTGCGCGCCTCACGGACTTCGGCGTCGTGGGTCGCGGCTCTCGCAGCTTCGACGACGTCTCGGTCGTTCGTCCACTTGCGGCGCTCGCGATCGAATTCTAGTCGTCGCTCGGCGTCGCGGATATCGCGCTCTCGGTGAAACTTCTCCTCGCACTCAGCCATAGCTTCGAGCCGGGCTTGCTCGACGAGCGCGGGCACCCGTTTGAGCTCCTCTTCGCGTTCCCGCATCTCCTCGTGGAGCTTTGCATACTCGCGCGCGAACGAACGCTTCGCATCATCGAGTTGGTAAATCGCCTCGTCGCGCTCTTGGCGGGCGCAATCCCAGGCCGCGCGCTGCGCCTGGCTCGCGATCTCGATGGCGTCCCTCGCCTCGCCGGCAGCAGCACTGAGCGCCAACCGCCCCCGCGCCTCGTACGTCGCACGAACCGCGTCGATGGTCTCGCGTTTCTCTGTCTCTCGCAGCCGGAGCTCGGTCTCGTGCGCATAACGCGCCTCCTCGAGCCGCTCGTCGCACTCGTCGCGTACGCGCTCGATAGACTGCACCGCCTCGTCGGCGCACTGACGATCGAGGCGCGACTGGCTCTCGGAAAGCGCAGCCTTTTGCGCCCAGAAACTCATTTCTTGCGCGGTCTTTTCTTCTTCCTCGTCTTCTTCTTCTTCTTCTTCTTCTTCTTCTTCTCCGAACGGCTTCGTGGTACTTGTGGGCGATTCGTCAAGCTCGGCCACTACCATTGCTGTCGTAGTCGCGCGTTTCCGCACGAACGTCAGTTGCCTGGTGCCACTGCCCGACGTCGAGCTCTCCGCGAGCGCCGCGGCGAGTTCGTGACGTGCTGCGACGCAGTCTGTCATCTCCGTCAATTCGACGTCGTTCACGGCGACTAGTTGGTCCCCGGGGCGCAGGCATGCGGTCGCCGCCCGCGTTGTCTCGCCCGCCGGCGAGCCCGGCGTCGGTCGCGTCACCGTCGCCCCCGGAGTGCCGCTGATCCATTCGAATTCCAAACCCAACGGCCCTCGGCTCTCGACATCGATCGTGAAAACCTCCACCGTGGGTTGCGGACTGCGTCCTTTCGACGTGTGGGGCGAAAGGACGCGGCGCGCGACGGGCCGCTTTTTCCCGTGATTTTTCGGGAGGATCATTGACGACGATTCATCGTTGGCTTTTCGGGAGGATCATCGACGACGATTCATCGTTGACTTGCCACAGTGAGGGGTTTTATTAGCGTTGCATATTAACTAAACCCTTCCCATGAAGTTGAAGGCTCATCAGACTTGAAGTGAACACGTCGACCTACGTCACGACGGTGAATCTCTAGTGAAGTGAACCTTTTTTTTTGGTTAAAGACTTAAACGCAGCGCGTACCCACCGCCCCGCCAATTCCCGTGCTCAGCGCCCGCTACTGCTCAGGCCTGGTGCTCTTAGTCCCATTCGCGTTTTGGGTCGAAGGGGAGGTCGAGAGCTCTGAGGGGTCTTTCTGCATTTGATGATGTGAACGACTTCGGTGCCTCCTCAACCTCCATCTTGGAAGAGCCACCGGTGATGAAGCTCTCGGCGCTGGAGTAGTATCGGTAGTGGAAGGATAACGGGGCTGTCACTACAAAGGCTGCCAGTAGAGGAGTCTGCCGGAAAGGGCGAGGAAAGCAACCACGGCATGAAGAGGGGGCGGGCGCGCGGAAGAGGCGAGTCAACATCTAGTCTCAACGGCCGCGCCGGCCCCGACTGGGGGGGGGCTAGCCGAGGGGTCAGACGTGGAGGGAGGAGGAGGAGGAGGAGGATTGTGGAATGAACGAGGCCCCCTTTCCGGCCGTTCCGTTCCGTTCCGGTCAAACGGGTCACCTAACTAGTCTCGCGAGTTCGCGAGAAAGGAGCCGCGCGCGACGAGGAGCTGACCCGTCCGAAAAATCGCGTTGCGGCGCATTCCCGACCTAGGCTGCGAGCTCGTAGCTCTTGGGCCGTGACCGCGATATTGTAAGATCGACGCTGGCGCGAAGAAGTTGTTTGGTGGGATTTGTTAAAGGTCGACGGCTGCTGAGAAGGGGGGAGTGGTGCGAACGGAAGCACGCAGGACGGTTCTGGAAGGCGGAGTTATCCCATGGCCTGTTGGGTCACGAAATATGCGAAGATACCACGGTAGCGCGTGTTTTTCGGTGACGTAGGCGTTTTCGTAGGTTTTCTAGGTTTTCGTCGACAATATCCCAAACCATGGAGGTGAGCCTGAAAGTCGTGGACGACGACGACGACGTGAGAGAGGAGGTGGAGGAAAAGGAGGGGTGGTGCGTGGGATTTTGGCGAAGGTACTTGTGCGAGGGCCAGAAACTGGATCGGAGGCTCCAGGACGAAGTTGAAAGTGGCCGCGTGAGCGTGCGGTATCGCAAGATAATCGCGGTGCTGATTCCATTCACGATCGTGCACGCGGTGTGGTGGACGTGCTTCATCAAGTACAAGAGCTTCCACAAGTTCGTGAACTACTCGGGGAAGAAGGAGCGATGGATCGATAAGGGACTCCTAGGCAAGGAGGACACGGCGCCGTGGTACATGTCGGTGACGATGATCTTTGGGTCAATGGTCGCCGGGATGACAAGCGAGGGCGGAGCGTCCGTCGCTTTTCCGGTGATGACGCTCATCTTCGACATCAAGCCCGTGGTCGCGAAGCATTTTAGCTTCATGATCCAGTCGGTCGGGATGACGGCGGCGGCGTTCGTTATCGTCTTCATGCGCGTCCAGATCGAATGGAAGTCGGTCGTGTACTGCACGATCGGCGGGGTCGCTGGGGTGATCTACGGACTCGAGGAGGTGTCGCCCGAGCTGACGCCGCCTTACGCGAAGATGTACTTCGTAGTTATCTGGGGATCGTTCGCGGCCTCGCTCTTCTTCTTGAACCGGATCTACGGCCGCAAGGTCTACGTCGTGCTCGACCCCCCCCATCTTCCCAACATCTGGCGCAGCGCCGATCTCGTGGCAAACCGCTGGTTGGCCCTCGTGTTGAACTGGAAGGCGTTGATCTTGATAGCTGCTGGGTTTCTCGGGGGAATTTTTACCTCTATCGCCGGCTCTGGAATCGACATTTGTTCGTTTTCTGTTCTGACGCTGCTCTTCCGAATTTCGGAGAAGACGGCCACCCCGACCTCGGTCGTCCTGATGGCCATCAACACCGTCGTCGCGATGTGCTACTCCAAGTGGGGCATGCGCGAGGGCCTCGAAGGTTTAGCTTGGGAATTCTTCGTCGTCTGCGCGCCGATCGTCGTCGTCGGCGCGCCGCTCGGCTCTGTTATCGGAAGCTACGTCCACCGCCTCGTGCTCGCGGCCTTTATCTACATCACCGACACTGTTCAGCTTGCGGGGGCCCTCTATGTCGTGAGGCCCTGGACGCACACCAAGTGCCACAAGCGCGGCGGAAAAAACGGACCCGACTGCGAGCCGGTACATCTCTGCTGGTCCTCCGCCGTCATCTTTGTCGCCGGTCTCATCACATTTTACGTTTTGCAGTTCGTCGGAGAGCGGTTGATCCAACGTAACTCGAGAATCGAGCTCGAGGCGGAAGAGAAACCGCCCTGGTCCGACGACGGCTGGGCCGGCGTCGAGGCCGACGACGCTAAAGACGACCACCGCCGACTTGGCGGCGGCGGCGTAGACGCCGACCTCGTTCTTCTACCACTCCCGCCTGCGAGCTCATCGAATACGGATGATGATAAAGGGCCCGGCGCATTTTGAGGCTTCTGTCGTCGTCGTCGTCGTCGTCGTCGTCGTCGTCGCCGCTTAGTTTCTAAAGTATATTTAATTTCCTCCGCATGCTTCTAGAGGTGTGAGCACGATGACGAAGGTACTATAAATTACTCGCGTTCTTCGAAATGCAGTTGATGCTCGGCACCGAAAATAAATGCCTCGGTGCCAGCGCGGCTCCGCAGCAGCAGCATATGCCCCGGCGCACCTAACTACAACTAACTTCAGACCTCTCCCGAGCATGGGAGCCACGCCGGACCGACAGGTGCCAGTCCGGAACCACGGGTCTGTAGACGAGGGGCGCCGATAGGTGGGTCGGCGGAGAGTGATCATCAGGCTTCTCGCCTTGCGACGAGGAGACCGCGATGTGACTGACACAACCAACTCGTCGATAACCTTCCGTCTGCTCTGCGCCCCCCGGCCATACCCCGTCCAACTGCGAACGTTCCGGCTGCTAACCGGCCCGCCCGGGAACAGGCGAACAGGTGCCAACCTACCTACGCCGGGAGGGCGGATGCCCTCGCAAGGCTCAGGATTCATGAGGCCCCGGCGCACCAGTCCTGGTAAACTAGGGCAATAACTAAAATAATCCGCCGGTGCATGCAAAATTATCAGTAATTATAACAATAATTTGCGCGAAAAAGACAAGTTGTCTGTCACCAGACTCGCAAATGCAGAAGCTGCGTCGCTCTCCTCTTTCCCTTTCTTCACTATGGGCCCCTCGGTTTTTAAAGCCTTGTGGACGCACCGGCGTACGCCGGTACAATGACCCTCCACAGCTCTCCACTCCAGTGCATCGGGAGTGTCGTCGGTACGGTGCTCCTCCGAGGCATGCTGGGATTGGGGCAAAGCCGCGTAAAAGCTCAATGGTCTAATTGCACCATCGTTACCTATTCGCGCAATCGAGTCCAACCAGCGCTTGCCTGTGAGAGGCGGGCTTCATTCCTCCTAATAAAATGAGTGCGTAAAAAAAATTTGCTTGTGGCAACGTATGGAGGACACCCGTCATATTCTCTAGTCTGAGCCCGCGGATCCATTTTGGGTCCTCGTGGGGCACAACGTAAACCGCCGCAACTTTTTTTCGCCTACTCGAGCGTGATGACAGAAACGTTATAGCCGCACTTCCCGCCCGTTTGCAAGCAGGCAGGCAGGCAGGCAGGATACTAGTACAGTACTGCCTTTCATCCACGGCCTCGTGTAATCACAATCGCAATCTGCCTGCCCAATCAACGCAACAAGCAAGTCGAGCAAGAGGGTGCTGGAGCTAGCCAAAATTAGAAAAGCGGACGAGACCTCGCGGCGCCGTACGAGAGAGGGCACTAGTTGTTCCAAGGGCGATGTGAAATGCCCGCCACAGGGGTCCGTGCATTAGACGTGCCACAACCGTCACACGACAACGTCGATCGGCCCCTAAAACCCGGCCCCATCAATGTAACCTCCCGACCGTCGTCGCGTCGCGCGACGAAGGTACTACGACGACGTGATTTTGAAGAGGTGTAGTTGTTCGTTTGACTCGAGCACCCGAAACGTAAGTCCGTCGCATTGCCGGCGAAAGGCGTCCCAGACCTCGTCCGTCTCGTCCTGTCCCCCGCGGTGCCACGTTCTTCGCATCTCGTGCGCGAACAGACACTCGGCGCCATCGTCGACGACGCGCAACGTTTGGCGGAGCGGTTTGACTTGTCGCGTCAGATATAGTATATCCGCGGCGAGAACGACGTCGGCGTCGATCGCATCGCCAAACACAACTCGCCGCACGTCAACGTCGAGTCCGTTGACTTGGACGTTATGTCGCAGCAACTCGAGAACCTGCGGGTCTTGGTCGGTGAGGGTCACGCGGGCGCCGAGTTTCGCCGCGGTCAGGCCGGGCAGACCCGTGCCAGCCCCGAGTTCTACGACGCGCCCGGTCACGGGGTTCGCCTCGAGATAACGACTCAGCATCTCGGCACCGCGCCACACTTCGAGCCCTGTCGACCCGGCGAACGGATCTTCGTACCGCTGCGTCGAGGAGGTCATAACGCTCACATACTTGTACTCCCGCCGCTCCATATCTCGTCTACTACCGAAGCCGACGCGGACAGCGGGCGCCAGCTGAACTCGGTCTACTCAGCACCGCGTTGTCGATCCCGGTCGAGTACACCAACCTAGCCTCCTCGACGGAGGAGGTTAGTTAGGGTATTTTGCAAGGAGGTCTGCAAGTCTGGGGAGAGAGACACTAAAGTCACCCACATCCTTCATGCCCCACACACTTACCCTCAGGCACATCCCTCATACCCCACAAACCCACCCACGTCCTTCATGCTCCCCACACACACCCCCCACACACGGGTACCCCCCTCTTAGGAGTCGACATCTAGAGACACTAAAGTCGTTCGAAAGTATGGAAGGCGGACGTACCCCGAGGCCTAATCAGGGTCATCGCCGAGCCGTTGGGCAGGCGAAGAGATGAGGGTCCCCCCGGCCGAGGTTAGGATGCAACCTCGGGAGGCGACGCCGCAGCAGTAATTGCCCTCACCCGCTCTTTCTTCGTTCTTCCACCCCCCCCCCTTCTCATTCCTTGCTTTATCTCATCTCTATCTTCTGCGCCCTAGTTCCTGTGCGTCTTCTATGTTATCGCTGTCGTAGACTACTCTGCGACTCTACGATCATCCTTGTTTTAATGATCGTAAGGACGACCTCGGAGGAGGAAAATCTTGTGTCGTCGATGGGAATTCGCCCAAAAAAAAATTAGGCAGCAAGGGTTGATCGCGTGCTATCGTGTCGGCTAGATAGAGCCCCTGCTTCTGAGCTGAATGTGGGAAATCGCGGTGACGGCGACGACTCCCGAGTGATTTCTCGCCTGGTGAAAATGATAATTAAGGATCTTGAGGCCCAGCTCAAGTGAACCGACGAGGAGAAAGAAGGCCTCAAGAGCAGCTAACAAAGGCCGGAATGGATCCCGCAGCGTCCACTCTTCTCGCTGACGTCCATGCCGAACTCTCGTTGCAGCGAACGTCGGTGGAGGTGATGCGACCACGAGAAGGGCAGCAGCGTCGACTCGACGAGGTCCTCGCAGAGCAAAACCGGCAGCAAGCCCAATTCGAAGCCCAGCACGACCAGATCACCTCCACCGAGGCCAATCACCAGGCGCGCTTTGCTGCCTGCTTGGCTGCTGGTGTTGCTGCCTGCCAAATCCGCCGAAGCTGCTTGCTGCCGGGCCGTTTGGCAGAAAACAGAATTCACGCGGCATATCGCTCTCCGTGCAAAGCAGACACCCCACGCTATTGTGTGCGGCCACTTGGGAACGGCTTCTAAGAGACCTTGAACCTGAAACGAGCTTATGGCTGCTGCGTGGAGGGAAACAATGCTGTCGAAAAATTAGAAGATGCTTTGAGCAGGTCCCTTCACCCTCAACTCCTCCTTGGTTGCTTATTGCGGACGATGGGTGAGAGCGCAGAGACCCTCGTCGCGGTTCACCGACTTTCCTGCGTTCCGAGAGTCCCGAAAAAAGCTGCTCATAGACCGCCTAGAACCGGCCCATTCGCCTCAAGGTCAAGACCCTGCGACTCAACCACCACAGGTACCCAAAGATCGTCGAGAAGACCGGGCGAGACCCCACCCTCCTACCGGACAGTATACGCAGCTGTAAACATAGTGTAGTCCTCGCTTCGGAGTTCAGATCCAACCTCGGGAGCAGCGAGACTCTGTATCTCTGCCTCCTTGTCGAATTCCCTAAACGCGCCTTGTTGGCTGCTCGATGATTATTATTATGGTGGCCGTCTTTGTCGGCAAGAAAGATGGCGGCGTCTTCTGAGTCCTCGGGCATCATCGTTAGCTAGCGATGAGACTCTCCGCGCCCTTCCCGAGCACGCCGACGAGCTCAACGAAGCGGCGGCGGCGGCGTTCTTCATCGAGGAGCCACGACGATGGCCCCATTCTGTTCTCGCGTTTTGCTCAGCAACTTTGCTATTTTGGCTCGTCACGTCCATGACTCAAACCACACCGTGGACGTCCACCACCAAGGCGGAAAAAAACCCCACGGACTCGCGCGGCGCACGACGGTTATAATTAGATCTTTTTCCGTCGGAAGGCCTGGCTGTCGCCGCGGGCGAACTTTTTTGGCCGCTTGGAGGTTTTCGGGTTCTTGGCCCAGGACCCTTTTTTGTGCTGCTGTTTCCACTTGGCGCGGTTGGAGAGCGGACCGTCGGCGGCGGCGAGATCGGAATCGGAAAATACCTTCGCAGTCGGTCGTGCCGCCGCCGCCGCCGCGTTGGGTGTGGCCTTGTTTTTTTTAGGGGCGAGTTTGGCATCGGCGTCTCCCAGATTTCTGAGGCCCGAGGCGTCGAAGGTCTGGAGGGGGTCGTTGTCCTTACGGCGGGACTGGTCGGGCTGGCCCTTCTTGCGCTTGACGCCGGCGCGGTGGCTGGTTTTCTTTCTTTTAAAGGACTGGCGGGGCTGGGCACCCACGGCTTTGAGGGCCTGGGGGACGAGGTAAGAGGGGACTTTCTTGACATTTTCGGCGACGAGGTCGCGGCGCACGTGGAGCTCGATGCGGTCTCGCTTGAGGAAGTCGAGGTCGTTCGGGTTCTGGGCGAAGTGGGCCTCGAGCTGCTTCGAGTTGAGGAGCTCCTTCCGGAGCTCGGCCGCGCGGGCCTCGCGCACGGCGGCGCGCGTGACCCCGCGCTTGACGTCGGCGACGCGGTATCGGAAAGGCTCGCAAGCTCCCGCGTCGAAGGCGAGGTCGACGGGCTGCGCGACGCGCGTCGCGTCGACGCCCTGAGTCCCCAGAGCAGCGACCACCGAGCAGGCGCCGCCCGTCGCGAGCGCGGCGAGGCGGACGGGGGGCTGGTCCGCACGCACGGCCTCGAGGAAGCTCGCGTCGCTGGGGGCGACGAGCGACAGCGCTGTCCCCCTCGCGCCGGCGCGCGCCGTCCTCCCGACGCGGTGCGTGTACGACGACCGAGTCCGCGGGAAGTCCACGTTCAGCACCCAGCTCACGTTCCGGAAGTCGATGCCGCGCGCCACTCCGTACGCATCATCGCTCTTCGGCTCCTCTTCCTTGCTTTTCTTCTTTTTCTTCTTCTTTTTCGACGACGACGAGGCCATCTCGTCCTCGTCGTCGTCGTTGGTCGCCGGCGCGGAGACCGCCGCGTCCGTGGCGACGAGAAGGTCGTAGTAACCTCGATTGTAGGCGTCGATCGCGTGGAGGCGGCTCGCGAGCGGGAGCTCGGCGTTGAGGACGAGGCACCGGATAGAGAAGAGGTCCAGGAAGAGCTTGAGGCGGTAGCATTCGTCGACGTCGTTCACGAAGAGGATGCCGCGACCCTCGAGCAAGCCGAGCTTGAGGAGGACGTAGACGACGAGGTACTTGTCGTCCTTCGAGACCGGCACCACGTACTGGGCGAGGGCGGCCTCGTCGTCGCGATCCCCGCCAAACACACCCGCCGACTCGCAGAGCCGGACGGTCGCCGCCTTGCGCAGCGCGACCCTCTTGAGCGCCGCGACGTCGTCGCCCAGCGTCGCCGACACCAAAAAACCCTGCGGCCGGTCGGCCGCCGCGCCGCGGGCCGCCGAGAGACCGAGAGTCCCCAACACAGCCTCGACGTCCTCGTCGTATCCAAAGCTCAGCACGAGGTCGGCCTCGTCGACGACGAACGCGAGCACCGTCTCCCCGAGTCTGCTGAGCGGATGCCCGGCCGACGTCGCCGCCGCCGCCTCTATTGCCTCGTGGAGCGCGGCCGGCGTCGCCACCAACACATCGGGCCTCGGGTTATGCGCGACGCGCTTCGCGTCGTCGGCGGCGCGCTCCCCGAGCAATGCGACGACGCCGACCGCGTCGCCGCAGTACGCCCCCAAATCCGACAGCTGTCGGCGCGCCTGCGCGACGAGCTCCCGCGTCGGCCCCAGAACGACCGCCAGGACTTCGGACCGCTGCTCGCCGCGCCTCACCTCGACGTCCTTGTGCTTGAGCAGCCGTGCGAGCACCGGCACGGCATAGCACGCCGTCTTTCCCGACCCCGTGCGCGCATGGATCAGCACGTCCCGCCCTTCTAGACCCACGGGGATCGCCGCGCGCTGGACCAGGGTCGGCCGCTCCCACTTCAGGTCCAAGATGCCGCGTCGCACGCGCCGATCCACCTCCAGCGACGCGCACAGCTCGCCCCACGTCGGGGGCTTCTCATCATCATCCTCGAAATCAGAGCCCATCGCCCAATCTCGCAACCTTACCCTCTCGTCGCCGCCCACAAAAATCTCGCGGCAAGACCGACCTCGAGGCGCCGCATCGACGTCGCACGTGCAATCCCAGAAATAATTGCACGACGGTGCCGCCGCTGGAGAAACCAGGTGATAATGTACAAACTGTAGTGGAAACTCAGATCACCCGCCCCTCTTGTCCGGACCGACAGTCTCAAAACGTGACCTCTGGAATATCCCTCTCAATAATTAAATTGCCCAACCTCGAGATGGTGCGTGCGTAAGCACATCGGGTTGGGCGTGTGGTCGAACCGCGAGTGGGATATTGGAAACTCAGATCACCCGCCCCTCGTGGCCGGACCGACAGTCTCAAAACGTGACCTCTCGAATATCCCACTCGTGGTTCGACCACGCGCCCAACCCGATGTGCTTACGCACGCACCATAACGAGGTTGGACAATTTAATTATTGAGAGGGATATTCCAGAGGTCACGTTTTGAGACTGTCGGTCCGGCCAAGAGGGGCGGGTGATCTGAGTTTCCACCATAGTGGTCTCAGTAATGGTACCAAGCTCGACGAAATCAGGAAGCTCAGCTTCCCGTTCGAAGAACGAAGACTAGTCAGCGGTTGGACGTTCTCGTTGGTGCTGGGCTCGCGCGCGACACCGGGGATCTGCAGCGTAAGCAGTTTTATTGGTCGGCCAACTTTGTCGAAGAGCCCGGAGGTTTCTTCGACACGGCCATCATCAAGGGCTCTATGGAGGGCAAGTCAGGCGGCTCTAGTCGGAAAAGGCGTGTGATAGATGCCCACAACAACGTCATCAAAGAAAGGCCCAACGAGATGACGAACCATGAGCATACTCTCTCATCCGTCGAGAACACCAAGCTCAAGTGCATCCTAGCGCTCTTGGGAGACGAGGAGAAGAGCGCGGTATCAGCGGTGTCTTGCGCAGGCCATGTTTGTGGCTGTTGTCCTGCAAGTAGATGCATGTGTGTGATCAAACTTGTAATGTTCTGATCAAACTTGTGATATTCTGATCAAACGTTGTGACCAAACTTGTGACTTTATGATCAAACTTGTGACTTTTTGATCAAAATTATGGCCGTGTGATCAAACTTAGTGATTAAACTTGTAGCTGCATGATCAAACTTGTGGTTTCGTGACCCTTGCTTTGTGTGCGTATTTCACTTGGCTACATCAACCTTCACCTGCGTGCATCAAGGTCACACTTGTCATTCATTCTCTTAGGCGGAGTTGCACGCTTTCCATCGCGCGTTGCGAGCGCACGGTCATGAGGTTGAGTTGTATGGCGCGAAACAAGCCGATCTCGTAAAGGTATTCATGAAGAGCCTCTAGTCTGAGCACAAGTCGGAACAAGAGTTCAGCCATGGCTTCGACACGAGCCGGCACGAGAGCTTCGACCTCGACGAATACAAGATGCCTGAAGCGCTGCAGTCACCCGCCTTTGCAGATCGTGTCGAAAGCCGCCATCCGCATGATCAAGCCGGGCCTCCAGCGCCGACGCCTTTATTGACGGCGCTCACTGCGTCGTCAACCAGGTGATGATTTCTGTGACCGGCCGTGATGCCAACAACCACCTCGTGATGATATCCATTTCGCGGTGGAACATACCGCGTCTGCGGAATCGATCGGCAAGGTCATCAAAAATGACCGTCGAGAGCATCCCGCAGATAAACAACACTCCGGGATTCGTCATAATACAGGACTTCCGAAAGGGAGGCCTCAAAGCGCACGTCACCGCGAGCAACCTCGCTAGCACCATTTGATTTCCTCGTCTTATTCCGATTCCTGCGCTGCCTACGCCCTACTGCCGACGGCTTCTCGTGCAGTAAGTCTTTGATGAGCTATTTAGTCACGTACTACTCTTCGTGGATACGTCCTATTCACAGTGAACCACGGCAGCGAGAACATCTCAAAGCTCGCGGAATCCGGGGACGCCAAAATTTTCCGTCGCTTTGTCGAGGCGCCTACGAAGGCGGCCAGCGACGCTTTGCATGCCCAGCTTTTTGCTAATGGCCGCCGTTGGGTGAGTCATAATTTTCTCGTGGCATTGAGCTTTTCTGGCACTAGAGGTTGCCAATCGGCGCGCGAGAACATCTCAACGAACAGGAAGCGGACACCCTCACACTGAGAGACGGGCCCAGGGCGCTCCTTGCCACGAGTACGAACAACCCGGCGGAGGCTTTCGACAAGAAGCACATCAACGCAAGGTTATTATGCAACGGGCGGCCCAAGTCCCTCCAGAAGACCTTGTTCGCTGAGCAGGCAAAGAGCTAGAGTGCAGAGGCCATCCGGTGCTCAAAAGCCGGCGAGAGGCTCGCGTGAGTGTTCCTCGTGTTCGGATGCAAATTGTTGCGTCATCCTTTGGCTCGCGATAAACCGCGTCATGGCTCGCGCCTTCGTGGCGAGCGACGGCGGGCCGCCACGCGGCTCGGGATGACGAAACAAACCGTCCGCCGGTCAGCGAGGCGGGAGACCACCGCCGTCCATCGCCGACCCGAACCCGCGCCTCGCCGTCCCGCTTGCGCTCCGCCACGCCTTCCACTAACACCGGCCACTAATTCATCGATTCGTGGGTGTTAACGGAACAACTCCGTTTCACGAGGATCGTTGCATATGACGACGTTATACTTGAACAAGTGCAGGCCAGTAAGTTCACCAATCTCTAACCCCAGTAAGTTCACCTGGTCCCAGTAAGTTTCATATAAGTTCACCTGGTCAGTAAGTTCACCTAGCTCACACCAACTCCTTTGAGCTCGTCGCTCTCGCCTCCGCCAATCTAAGCTGCTTTGATCCGCACGCGCCGCCAACCTTTGAGTTTACTCTAAAAACCCTTTACTCTAAAAGCCCCAGTATGTTCACCTGGTCCCAGTTTCACCTGGTCACTCAGCTCACCTAGTCCCAATCTCTAACCCCAGTAAGTTCACCTGGTCCCAGTAAGTTCACCTACAGTGCGCGTGTAGACGCCGGGAGGGGGCTTATCGGTATTGCGCAGCACGTGTGGGGTAGGGTGGAGTCGTCGACCCAGAAGAGCAAATCCTCGGGGTTGCCGATCGACAGAGAGCCACGTAGAGCTGGACGTGACAGAAGACGGGCTTGGGCAAGAGGACGCCGACCTCGCGGGGCGTCTGGCCCTGGCTCTTGTTGATCGCTTGGCGTCGGCGGGCCTTACGGGATACAGGTTGGAGGAGCCTCGGTGACAACGACACGATCGATCATGTATCTGGTACCGTTGCAGTGGCCGTGCGACGGGTCGAGGTTGCGAAGACTTTAACCTCGCGCTCAAAGTCAGCATGCCGTCGGTTTTCAGGGAGTTGAAAACTCTACTGTAAAGAGCGAGGCGTCGTCTTCCGACCCGGCCTAGTCAGCCGAAAAGAACTCCGACGCCTCGTCTCCGGGAAAGGCCGCGGTCATGCGCGCGTTGTCAGCATCGACAACATCGTTTCGACGGGGCGTGAGAATGGCGCGCTGAAAGAGCCGCCGCGGCTCGTGGAAATAGTCTGCGAGGTCGCCGTAGACGGCTTGGAGGACCACTGTCTGGCTCTCGCGCCTGCCTACCTGATCCTTACTCTCGCGCCTACCTGATCCTTACCCTAAATCGAGGGACAAACAGACAGACAGACAAACAAACAGACAGACAGACAAACATCTGTCGATTAGTAGTTAGGAAAACCGGCTCCAGCAAACCCTCTACCCATATTTATTTACCCTTGGCCATGGTGTTGCTTGGGATGCTGTTTGTCGTGAGAGGTGCCTTCGGCCAAGGGGGGCGATGGGACGCCAAAGCAGCAGGGGCTTTGCTGAAGATCGAGGTCGCACCGCCGGCACCCGTCGAGGTGTCGCGATCCGGGGACGGCGTGATCTACGCGCTGGGCGGCAGCGTGGCCTTTGTCGCGCAGGAGGTTCTCCCAGCAGTGCGGTACTTGGCTCGGCTCGGCCCCAAGCCGCCCCGCGTCCGGTACGCATTGTTTGCCGAGCGACGACTCGTCTCGAAGCTGAGCAGCGACGAGCGCGCGCTCCTCGATTTCTTCGACGCGATAACGTCTTACGAAGACGTCGCGCTCCCCGCATTTCTAAGCGAGCCATCGCTCCGCGAGGTCCGCGTCCGCGTGAAGGCCATCAAGGCCCACGCATTTCTGTTCGCGCCCTTCGAGCGCTTCGTATTTTTGGACTTCGACTCGCGGCCGTGCGTATCGGATTTTGCGCCGCGATTATTCGCGAGGCTCGGCGGCGCCGACGCCGTCCTTCACAACCAGTGGACTGTCCAGGAGCAGCTGGTCGGCGAGGCCCACTACGAGATCGAGCACAACTCGGCGATCGCGGTTTTTGACGCGACGACTCCCGCCTCGAGCGCCGCGCTCCGCTACTTTGTTGCCGCGTTCGAGACGATGCGACCGCGCCGAGATCAGCCGCCGTTGATGGTCGCGCTCCGCGCCGCCGTCCGCGCCCATCGATTTACGCACGCCGATCTCCCCGCGGAGGCATTCTGCCGCCGCAACACCTCAAGGCTCGTCTCGTGCGACGCGGGCTGCCTCGTGGTCCACAAGCCACAGAAGTACGATCCCGGCCGCGTCGTCGTCGCGCTCGACGGTCTCTCGTTCTTCCGGCGCGCTCTCGCGACGCTCAAAATCGTCAATCGCAAGAAATGCGACGACGGCCTCAACGACCTTGATAGGGAATCCCTCGACTGCCGCGTGGTCGGAGCTACGCCGGGCGACGACGACCTTAACGCGTTCGCCGCGACCTGGCCTAGGGCCAAATTCGTGCAGCTCGCGCCCGAACGACGAAGACCGCCCGTCGACCCGAGCCGCCTCTTCGTCCTCGACCTCGCCAAGGCCGACCACCGCCGCTGGCGCGACCTTTGCTCCTTCTTGGAAGTTTGGAGCTCGTGCAAGACCTCTGTCTTGGCAGACCTCGCAAAATCTTGGAGTCTCGAAAAAGCGAG
Source organism: Chrysophaeum taylorii (assembly GCA_029834535.1). Taxonomy (NCBI): domain Eukaryota; class Pelagophyceae; order Pelagomonadales; family Pelagomonadaceae; genus Chrysophaeum; species Chrysophaeum taylorii. The sequence continues at coordinate 99,261 of JAQMWT010000047.1, read as the reverse complement.
CCGTTGAGCATCACTGTCTTAGACTTAGTTAGTGGCCCATTCTACCGACCGGTGATGACAAAGGTGGTGGTGACAAACTTTTTCACCGGATAATTCATTACGGGGATGGGGCGGGGCGCGTCGCGCGCTGGGGGCTGTTGATATCCGCGATGTATGGAGTGATTAGTGGCCGGCGCATTTTTAGGGCCTTTATTTTGGGTGAAATTTAAAAACAACACAGGGTTCAAGATGATCAGAGGCGCTTCGAGGTCAAGGTTCGTCGAAGACTTCTTCACCGTCTTCTTCCGTATTTTCTTTTTAGTTCCTAGAAATAGAAATTACCTAAAGGACGCAAGACTTGCTTCAGACGTCTTCCGGTTTTTCTCGCGACACACAGCGTCATGTGGCGAGCGACGGCGGACTGCCACGCGGCTCGAGATGACGACACAAATCGTCCGGCGGCCAGCGAGGCGGAAGACCACTCGCCGCGCCCATCGCCGACTTCCGAACACGAAGAAGACGGGGAACGAGCGGATGAGAGGTACGGAACCGCCCGGTTGATCGTGAAGGGCGTGCAGTTCGTCGACAAATAGTTGCTGATCGTCGTGAAGAGGGGTTGAAGGTGAATCGGCCGCAGAAGAAGAAGCACCTGATTTGGGAGGTGCAGCAACATGCGCCGGTGCTCCCAGCGTCCATGCGATGCCATCGCCTACGGGACAGACGCGACAGCAGACGCACATTGAACTTCCCGTTTCTGCGATCCGTTAAGTCTCGAACATACTGAAAACTGAGCTGGCGACGACGGTTTTTTCGAAAACACATTATTACATCTGTAATCGGCGAAAAAGAGCTTTTTTGGAATTCGGTCAAACACCTTCACTTGGAATTAAGAGTTCGAAACATGCTCATGTTATATGACCTTCGTCGTACTTTGCACTTTTGCATACTCCATACATCGCGGACATCAACATGCCCCAGCGTGACGCGGCCCTTTAGGATGGGGACTTCAGTGGGATGGATGCAGAGCTCGCCCACGCTGCTCGACGCACTGCGGCCTCGAAAAAGCCGGGGTCCGCTCCGACGCGAAATTGGCGCCAGAGAGATAGAATTTGACGTGCAGGGTTTCATTCAGGATTGCACCGGATAAGGATTAGGGTTACAAGTTTTGCGGCCCATAGTGGGAGGTAGACATTTGCGTCACGGAATATACTGGGAATACAGTGAATACCCACAGAATGTCGTGGAGGGTTTTGTTGCTAGCGCTATGAGATGATCTAGAGGCGGAGCCATGCTGCGTGTCGTGGTCATCCTCGCAAGGATCCTGGTCGCGGGGGGTGCCAAGTACGTGCAACACCGAAGGGTCGACGGAACATGGCTGCGCACGTGCAACGTGTCGACGGGACTGTGGCGCGGGGTAGCGCTGCGCGACCTCAGGCACGCCCGGCAGGCCCATCACGACCTCGTGTCGAGTGTGCCGCGGCTTGGGCTCGTGGCGTTGGAAGTGCCGAAGGTGGCGTCGTCGTCGTGCCGCAACTACACCAAGCTGCTGGACGGCGTGACGGACGTGTCTTGGGGCAGCGCGGCGCCCAACGCGACGACCTTCGCGCTCACGCGCGACCCGTTAGAGAGGTTCGTGAGCGCGTCCGGGACCTTGTGGCACCGCCGAGCCGGGGACGCCTGGGACACCAAGGGGATCAAGTTGATCAAAGGTTGCGTCGGGGCCGGGCGCGAGTTCGAACGCGACAAGGGCGTGGGCAAGTACTCTTACGCCTCGGCCGCGAATCTCGCGCGGTGCATCCTCGCCAAGACCGAGGAGGCGGGCGTCTTCTGGAACCACCACATCGCGCCCCAGCTCTCGTACTACGTTGTCCTCAACCCCAACACCAAGCTCGTACACGGTGCCTTCGACAAGCACTCCAAGATTCGCTGGACCTGCGATCCCGCCCCCCGGGCGACCGCGAGGCCGGCGGCCTGCGTGCACATGCCGACGCCCGTTCACGCGATGCCAATGCGCGACGCGAGGAACGGGGCCTCCCTCGTGCAGCGCGCCTTCGACCGCGCCATCAAGATTGCCGGAATCGCCAACGCCTCGTTCAACCTCCCGCGCATGCCGACCGCCGCGAACAACCTCCAGGAGGGCCGCTGGAAGCTCCTCAACTACACCGTCCTCCTCGAGAAGCTCGGTCCGGGCTTCGCCCAACGAATCTGCAAGTTGTACCGCGACGACTACGTCTGCCTCGAGCTCCCCGCGCCCCTCGTCTGCCGCGACCTCCCGGGCTTCGAGGACCACGCTTCCTTTTACGGCGCCTCCCTGGCCGTGCCAGCCTCGTCCCCGCGCGTCCAAGCCGCCACGCATGCCGATGGCTCGAACCGCCGCTCCCAGATCACCACGAAGACACCGCCTGCGACCGAGGTCCAGGAGGTGCTCGATTTGATGACGCCTCTCCACCACCATCTCGACGACGCTTCTGCGGCGGCGGCCTCATCATCCTCCGTCGGCGTCGTCGTCAAGAGAAAAAGGAGGCGACCCCCATTTTTGTAACGGACCGCAACGATGACGTGGTGTGTGGTGGTGGTCGTCGCCTCGGTGGTGGCATCCGGCTTTGTTGTAGATCTGGGTGGGCTAGATCTGGGTGGGCGACACGGACCTCCTTACCGCGTCGCAGCGCGCACTGCGACCCCCGCAGACATCGAGGCCCTCGCCTCGAGCCTCGGGTCTGCGGCGCAGGTCGAGGAGCTCTTCCTTGTGAACGGCGAGCCCCGTCAATTCTTGAGGCGTCAGCAGTTTCTGGATGTCCTGTCAGCGAAGAGCTCGGACGCCGCCGCGCTTGAGCTCTGGCTGTACTTCGGGGGAGCCCCGCCGCGAGCTGGGGACCTCAAGCGTAAGAAGGAAACCAAGGGCTTCTTCGGCGCCTTCGCGGACACCCTCAAGCAAAACGCGATGGGCACTGTCGACGACCGTCCCAAGGACGCCTGGGGCGACACAAAGCAGGAGATGACCATCATCGACGTAAAGACTATTCTCGAATCCGACCTCGCGCGTGCCGGTTTCACCAAAGACGCCTTCGCCGACGCCCTATCGTCGTCGTCATCATCATCATCATCAGCAGCAGCAGCAGCATGAAGTGTGGTCACAAAGCGACTGCGCGGCCCGCAGGTCGGTCAAAGTGCTTTCGTTGTGATGACACACATAAATGTCACGGCGCCGCCCGGCGTGCATTCGTTCGTTTGACCGCGCTATACCCCCCCACCCCCATCTCTATAAATGAAAGCCGCATTCTCCTTCGAGAAGATCACCACTTTGTTGTTGTTGTTGGTAGCTCCATTAATACCAACAACAGGGGCGACGCAGTGGCGGCCTCTGAGCCGCGAGTTGGGGGTCGTCGGTGATGGGCAGAGCCTCCCCCAAGCCGAGGAGCTGCGGCGCGCCTTGGAGGCGTCTAGGGGCCTCCTGGTTCTCCGGAACGTGGGTCTGACGCGGCTAGAATTCGTCGAGCTTTGCGCGGCGTTTGGCCAGGTCGAAGAGCGTCCCCTCGACGGGCCGTACGAGGCGTTTGTTGAGGGCGACGCCCGCGTACACGAGTTCTCCGAGGCGCCGTCGTCTCGGCGCGAGCGACTCCAGTGGCACCAAGACCAGACGTTTCGCGAGCCGAGGCCGCGCGTCTCGGTGATGTACTGCCTCGAGACGCGCGCCGACGAGGGCGATACGCTGTTCGCCTCGACCGTCGCGGCGCGCGAAGACCTTCCCCCGGAGGTGGTAGCGGCTCTCGAGGGCGTCGAGCCGAAGCATTCGCGAGGCGCGGTCATCGAGCGCTTGGGGATCGGCAGCGACGCGACATCGGACGTCGTGTCGCGGCCGCTGCTTCACGAGGACGGGTTGTGTTTGTCGCCCCAGGCGACGCAGGATCATCATCTGCCGCTCGTCGAGGCGCTCGCGGAGTTTACCGCGTCGAGCCGCTACGCGCACCGATGGCGCGCGGGCGATCTCGTGTTTTGGGACAACCATCGCGCGCTGCACGCTGCGACCTCGCTGCGGCACCCGGCAGACCGCCGCATGTGGCGCGCGACGGTCGTTGGCGATCGCGCGCCCGAGCCCCTCGAGACCCTGGTCGTGCCCGCGCCGGAGGCGACGACTCTCGTCGCCGACGCGATTCGAGCCGCGGGTGCCGCGGGCGCGGCGACGGCGAGGGCGCTGGTGCGCGCCGAGCTCGACGGCAAGCCGGGACACGGCGCGCGGCGCGCGATCGAGGTGTGCGAAGCCCTTGAGCGCGGCGACGTCGCGGCGCGCCCGACGGTGACAAAAACCATCAGCGGGTCGGTCTTGCGCGTCGACGCCGGCGGCGGCCTGGCGTTCGACGCTCTTGAAGAGAGCTTGGGAGACCTCGTTGCCCTCGCGGACGAGTTGGGCCTCGCGGCGCTCCACCTTACGAATTCGCGATCTATATCTGGTCGCCTCGCCCCCGTCGTCGAGGACGTCGCGAGCCGAGGCCTCGTGGCGGTCGCGTTCGCGAACACTCCGGCTTACCTCGCCGCCGCGGGGGGTAGCGGGAAGGTTTCTGGGACAAATCCGATCGCCTTCGCGGTCCCCCCGATCGTCGTCGACATGGCACTTGCTGGCGTTAGCCGTGGCGACATCGAGCTCAGGCGCGCGAGGGGCGAGAGCCTGGAATTTGGCCTCGCCGTCGACGCTTCCGGTCGAGACACGACCGATCCCGCCGACGTCCTCGACCGCGGCGGCGCGCAGCTCCCTGCTGGCGGGATCAAGGGCGCGCTTCTCGCCCTCTTGGTCGAGATCCTCGCGGGTGCGCTCACGGGCTCCGACCTCGCCATCGATTCCAACGACTACCACACCATGAACCGAGGAATGCTTGTCCTCGCGTTCAAACCCGCCGCCGCGACGACCTTCGCGCGCGATATTGCCCGCCTCGTCGAGGCCCTCCCGTTCGTCCCAGGGGATCGGACGAGGCAACACCGCGCCAAAAACGCCGACGATCTCATCCACGTGCCGCCGTCTCTCTTCTATGACCTTTCCCGCCGATCGCGACGACGCGAGGACCACCCTCGCGAGAGCGCCTTGCGTCGTGTGGAGGTGGAGGTGGACAAGTATCGTCGCCATTATGTTGAGGGAGCGTGCTGCGCCGTATCGGACGGAGGACCGCGGCATCAATCATAAGGACCCGGGGATTACGAATCGGACTTTTTCGTCCCGCAAACCTCGCTACCAATATTGTTGTCGTCCCAAAGCGACGAAGAGTAAAGGTACTGCGGAAGGGTCATCTTTCTTGCCTACGTCGTCTTTGGCCCCGGCCTCCCGCGCTCGGAAAGCCGGCGGAGGGCTCGACAGCCGGAGCCAACCTCGCGTGGACCTTTGTCAACCCGTCGCGGATTAGATCGAAGCGACACGACAGAAGCGGATGGCTGACCAGGTTTTGTTCGCGAGTGGGACTCGGTCGGCTGTGGGCAGGTTTGCCAGGTTCCAGGATCCCCATCCCTGAAAGTGGTCATCCGTGCTCTCGCCGCGCGAGTATCGCCGCCCTTCGAGAAAAATCACCTTTTGCCATAGTATCTCCCCGCCATCCACAACAGCTGCGTTGACCGACTGACTGACTGACTTCCCTCGGCTAGACTTCTCACCAAATCACGTCGATCAAGCTGAATGCTTGCGATTCATGGCGGGCGCTGTTGTCTCTCGCATCCTTCTCTGCACGGAAGCCGGTCGCAATCGAGCGGGGCGCCACATTGCAGCATCGCCCCGACGAGCTCGGCAAGCACTTAGCTTCTTCACTCGGGGCCGAGAGTTCGAGGCAAACTGCAGCTCGGATCGCCCGTCTCCGGCACGATCGCAAGTCTCCGTCGTCGTCGTCGTCGTCGTCGTCGTCGTCAGGAACCCCGCGAGGACCACCGAGGACTTGGCAACCCCCAGGACGCCGCACGGACGGTGGCTTCTACTGGTCTGGTGGGAGAACTCTCTGGAGTTTTCCCAGAGAGTTGTTGCCACAAAAAAAAAGCGAGGTCAAGTGATGATCTGTGTTTTGGCTCATCAATGAAACCCGCACTATACGAATACATCAACATCAACTTGTTCGGGGGGAACTGTCGGCGTCTGTTCAGGGTGGAAGGGGGTACGTCAGACAGCAAGCAATGATTGGGCGCAGACGGCGGCGGCGAAGATGAAAGTGTCTTTTGAGGAACAGTTGGTTTTGCTATCCGTCGCGGCGGTCGTGTTCGCGCTGGGATGGCTGTTGTTGGCGCGGACGCGGCGAGGGGCGCCGAAACGGGTTACGACGAGCGACCTCGAGCACCCCCTGATGGGGCAGGTCGAGACGGAGGTGGTCAAGTCCCGCGTGCCGCTCGCGCTGCGGCAAGTCCTGTTCTACTCGGCGGCGGCGTACTACTTGATCGCCGCAACGGTGTACGCCGTGCGGCGCGCCAAGGGACACGGGCCAGATTCGGAGAACTTAGCTCGAGTCGTGAGATGCGTCGCGGACGTCTTGCGATGCGTCGCTTGGATCGTCGCGCTCAAAGCCGACGCGGCCGAGTACCGGTCGTCGTCGGCGTCGCGGCATACGTTCCTGATGTTCGCGTTCGTCGCGGTCTCGGCGGTCGGCGCCGCGCGCGAGGTGCATTTCGATTCGTTTTCTGCCGAGTCTCCGAGCGTATGGGCGTTGGTCGCGCACGTCGTTTTCGCGGGAGTGGCTATCCACGCCGTCGCGAGCCCGCACGTCGTGCTGCGCGTGGCGACGCAAGATAATCCGCCGTCCCCCGAGGAGCGCGCGGTGGAGCTCCACGAGATCGTGGGTTTTACGTGGCTCGGCGACGTGTTCGAGACCAAGAGGACTCAGGCCGCCGACGAGAAGCTCGAGGAGTCGCACCTGCCGCGCATGATGGAGGGCGATACGGTTGCGGCGACCTGGCCGAAGCTCCGCGGTCTCGTCGCCGACATGCGGGCGGACGTCGCCCGAGCGAAGCGCCAGTCGAAGAAAGTAAACAAGACTCTGGCGCTCTTTACGACGCTGGTCGTCTTGGCGAAAGGTCACTTCGCGTGCGCGGGCGCGCTCCGATTCTTTTACGTGTTTTCGGGCTACCTGCAGCCGCTCGCCCTCTACATCATTCTGAAGCGGTTTGGGCGCGACGACGCCCTCGGGTGGGCGTCGGTGGGCCTGTTGTTTTTCGGACCAGTCCTCAACGCGGCGCTCGACAACCTCCAGATGTTCGTGCAGCGTCGCGTGGCGACGCGGTGCCGCGGCGCGTTGATGGTGTTGATCTACGACAAGGGTACGCGGTTGGACATGTCGGCGGGGACGGGTCGGGTCGGGGAGGTCGTGTCTCTGATGTCGGCGGACATCCAGAACGTGCTGATGGCCGTCGCGTACTTCCACTGGGTCTGGGGCCCCGTGCTGCAGCTCGCGGTGACGCTCACCGCTTTGTTTTGGCTCGTCGGCCTCGCGGCCTTTGGCGCGCTCGCCGTCATGTGGCTCAACTCGGTCGGGAACGCCCAAATTTTCAAGCGCCTGACCAAGCTCAACAAGGATTTTTTGGGCGCGAGATCCAAGCGCATGGAGCTCATCACCGAGATGCTCCAGGGGGCGCGGATCGTCAAGATGCTGTCGTTCGAGCGAGGTATCGCCGGCTCGGTCGCGCAGCGCCGCGACGTCGAGCTCGGAATCCTCAAGAAGCTTCTGGATTGCTTCGTCGGCATCTTCACGCTCATTAATTCGACCCCACCCTTGATGGGCGCGGCGACGTTCATGTTGCTGACGTCGGTCCTCGGAAGGCGCTTCGACGCCGCCGAGGGGTTCACGACGCTGACGCTCCTCGACAATCTCCGCTTCGTGCTGCTCCAGGCGCCCGCGTCGATCAACTACATCATCACGGGCTGGGCCTCGCTCCAACGGATCGAGGAGTTTTTGGATGCGCCCGAGGTCGACGACCCGCCCAAGTCGGACGCTCTGGCGCGCGGCGCGGTGTCCATCCAAGACGCCGATTTCAGGTGGGGCGGGCCGGTCGAGACCACCAAAGACAACAAATCGAAGGAGGAGGAAGGGGCTGCTGAAACGTCGCCCTTTAAGCCCCTCGAGCAGGTCGACGAATCCAAGCAAGACGAGCTGGACGTAATCGAGCGCGCGTCGGCCGCGACGAGCGTAGCTCCCGTCGTTATGAGTTTGCGCGACATATCGATCCAAGTTGCGCCCGGCACATTATGCCTGGTGTGCGGGATTACGGGGGGCGGCAAGAGCTCGCTGCTGTCGGCGTTGATCGGCGAGATCCGCCGCGTCAAGGGCACGGTGCGCGTCTCGGGGAGCACGGCCTACTGTCCGCAGACGGCGTGGTGCCAGAACGCGACCATTCGAGAGAACATTTGCTTCGGGTCCCCGTTCGACGAGGACAGGTTTTTGCATTGCGTGGACGCGTGCGCCCTGGGCGCTGACCTCGACTCGCTGCCAGGCGGCGACGGGACCGAGGTCGGCGAGCGCGGCGTGACGTTGAGCGGCGGCCAGCAGCAACGGGTCGCGCTGGCGCGCGCCATCTATCAGGAGGCCGACATCTACATCCTCGACGACCCCCTCTCGGCGGTGGACGCGCACGTCGGCGAGCACCTGTTCCATCGCGTCGTCAAGGACACGCTCCTCAAGAGAGGCAAGACGGTCATCCTCGCGACGCACCAGATAGCCGTCGCGCTCCCCTCGGCCGACGTCGTCGTCATCTTGAGCTCGGAGGGGACCATCGCTGCGGCGGGCACGCTCGAAGAGATCCAGCGCACGCAGCGCGGCAAGGAGCTCTTCGCCGAGATCGTCGAGAGCAGCAAGCCCAAGGACGATTCCAAAAAGAAAAAGAAGAAGAAGAAGGACGAGACGACGCCGGGAGGCAAAGGAGAACAACAACAAAAGCCCAAAGAGAATCATCATCGGCTCGTGCGCGAGGAGGAGCGCAAGGCCGGGGCGCCCGCGTTCAAGCTGTTCGTGCTCTACGTCGCGACGGCCGGAGCGTGGTTCGTCTTCGGCTCGACGCTGTTCGTCGCGCAGCAGCCAATAAAGTACGTGCAGTCGGCGGCCCTCACCGCGTGGATCAGCCGGATGGAAAAGGGGGCGCGACCTCTGGGCTCGCCCGCGTGGATATACCTCGGGTGGACGGCCGTCTTCGTGATCCTCTCGCTCATCGCCGTCATCGCCCAGAACGCGGGCTCGCTCCGCGCGTCCAAGACGCTCCACGAGCGCCTCGCGTGGCAGGTGTTGCGGTGCCCCATCTCGTGGTACGACCGCAGCCCCGTCGGGAGAATCCAGAACCGGTTCTCGACGGACATCCAGTCTATCGATCGAAACGTCAGCAACGCCGTCGTCTTCGTGATCCGCGGGGTGATAAGCCCCCTCGTCTCGCTCTACGCGATCGGCTCGAGCGTCTGGTGGCTTCTCCCGTGCTTTATACCGATGCTCGCGGCGGCGTTCCAGGTCGCCGTCAGCTACCTCCACGTCGCGCGCGACCTGAAGCGCATCGACTCGACCACCAAGTCCCCCGTCTACGCCTGCTTCAACGAGTCCCTCAACGGCCTCTCGACGCTCCGCGCGTTCGACGGCGCGTTCGATCGCTTCAAGGCAAAATTTTCGGGGCTCGTGGATCGCACCAACAGCGCCGAGCTGTCGCTCTTCGCGGCAAACTTCTGGCTGAGCGTTCGCCTCAACACCCTCGGCGCCTCGGTGACGGGCCTGACGGCAATCGTCCTCTACGCGACGGCCTCGACCGGCAACGGACTCTCCCCCCCCAAGGCGGGCCTCGTCCTCTCGTACGCCGTCTCCTTCACGAGCGCGATGATCATGCTGCTGCGCACCTACACCGACCTCGAAATCAGCCTCAACGCCGTGGAGCGCGTCCAGGAGTACCTCGACCTTCCGATCGAGCCCGAGCTCGAGCTCCCCGGCGACGCCCCGCACTGGCTCGTCGACACGCCGGGCGAGGTCCGGTACGAGCGCGTCACGCTCCGCTATCCGTCGCAGCCCGAGCCCGCGCTCAAAGCCCTCTCGCTGGTCGTCGAGTCGGGCGAGAGCCTCGGGATTTGCGGCCGGACCGGCGCCGGCAAGTCGACCGCCCTCCAGTCGTTGCTCCGCCTCTACCCGATCGAGGGCGGCCGCATCGTCATCGACGGCGTCGACGTCGCGACCGTCGGTCTCAAGGCCCTCAGGGGTCGCATCGCAATCGTTCCCCAGGAGCCGACGCTCTTTGCCGGGACCATCCGCCACAATCTCGACATGTTCAACGAGAGAACCGACGACGAACTCCTCGACGCCCTCGCCCAGAGCCGCGGAAGCGGCTTGCCCAAGAGCGCCAGCCACAACTCGCTCGCCGGCGCCGGAGGAAGTCACGCGTCTCTCACCTCCCTCGGATCCGAGCCCGACGAAACGGTCACCGAGCTCGGCTTGGACTACGAGCTCCACGAGTTTGGCACGAACCTCTCCGTCGGCGAGCGCCAGCTCGTCTGCCTCGCCCGCGCGATCGCCCGCAGATCCCGCCTCGTTCTCATGGACGAGGCGACGGCCAACGTGAGGAGGACGTATCGTTCGCTTCCAACCGAAAAAAAAAAAAATAATAATGCCGCAGGTTGATCAACGCACCGACCGCCGAGTCCAGGAAATTCTTCGTTCCGGCTCGCTCTCCAAGGCGACCCGGATCACCATCGCGCACCGTCTCGGCACCATCATCTACTGCGATCGGGTACTTTTTTCGCATACGGCGTGCCCAGGTCTGCGTGCTCTCCTTGGGCGAACTCAAGGAACTCGCGTCGCCTGCACACCTCCTCAACGACACCAAGTCAATGTTCTACTCGATGTGCGACGCCCAAGGCAACGTCGACGCGCTCCGAGCCACCGCGATGAAAGCAGAACGGGAACGTCGCGGGTGACCTGCCATACCCTGCCGAATATTGCGGCGACATCTTCCGTGGTTCTCCGTTGTTGTATCAATCAATCAATCAATCAACGTGGCCACAATCTTTCGACCCGGTTGTTGTTCGTTCGGAAGGGGCTTTTAATAATTGGGGTGGAGCTCCTGCTTCTTTTATTTTCGAGCATATACCGCGTGATGCTCTCTTCTTGGTGTCTGTTATCGAGCTTATGGACTTGCCCTCCTCCTCAAACAGTCGCAGCAGTAATGGTTTCGTCTGTGTTCTATAGGCCCCGATGTACCTCCCGCTGCCGAGGCACGCTGGACCTGCCTTTATCACCAGAACAAACATCTGTCGATTTGTAGTAAAGCTTCGCGCACTTAATAGCACTACATTTAGATATTTAAGAAGAAGAAGAAGAAGAAGACCATGTTGTTGTCCTCCTCCTCCTGCGGGCGATCCTCGTCGAGTAGCTGGGGGGATCGAACAGGGTCATGCAGATATTACAAGTGATTTCCCGCCGTCCGCTCAAGCCTTCTTCTCATTACCCTTTACGACACTCCCTCCTCATGACAAACCCTCGTTTCGAAAGTCTCGACTGGTATGGCCGACGAGAAGTCGCTCCGGATCTTAGGCCAGCCCGACAACGAACGCGAGCGCACCTTTATTTTCCGCGACGAGGACCACACCCTCGGGAATGCGCTGCGTCACGTGCTGATGAAGAAGTGAGTGCGGCGTTTTGTTTGAGCTTTTGTTGAGCACGGCCGCGCAGCAAGGACACAGACTTTAGCGGCTACAGCGTTCCGCACCCTTCCGAGCCGTTCATGCACGTCCGATTGCAGACGACGGGGGCGCCGGCCGTGCGAATCATGGACGAGGGCCTCAGCAACCTCGGCCAGATCTGCGATCACCTGACGGCCCAGCTCGAGGCGCAGGGCGCGACGGCGAGCTGGCCCACCGGCGGCGAGACGACGAGTTAGGAGGACGTTTTGGGCTGAAAGTAGCGAAATATGCCCCCCCTTTTCTTCTTCGTCGTCGTCGGTGGTGGCAGGTTCGGCGGGGGGGGGCGCTTGTTGTCGCCCGGGGCCGCGGGCTTAAAGAAAGACGTGATCGTCCGGACGCGGGCATGCGGCTGCGCGGCGCGCGTGTCGGCGGCGTGCCGGCGGAGATTAGTAGATCGGAGAAGAGGGGCGTCGCGCACGCAGAAGGAGACGGCGACGTGGTCAGACCAGGAGGGCGGGGTGTAGAGGATTCTGGTCGCGGGCGGTAGCGCGAGGTGGTGGGCGTAGGCGTCGCTCGGCGCGTCCGGGAGGCCACCGCCCTCAAAGGGTGCGGGTCGGAATTTGCCGCCGAGGGTCGCGTCGGCGAGCGCGGCTCGGGGATCGTCGTCGTCAAAATCGTCAGCTCTCGCGACGTCTCCGATCAAACGCGGGTCGACGAGAACGTAGTCGATGCGCGCGCCCACGTTCTCGTAGCGCTTGTTGGCATACTGGTCCCAGCACGTGAAGCGGTCGCGGGCTCTGGGGTAGGTCAGCGCGAAGACGTCGACGAGCGGCGCGAAATCCTCCTCGTCGGCCGTATTCGACCTCGGAGCGATCGCGGGCTCGACGTCGGCGCGACCAAGCGAAAGGCCCGCGAGTTTCTTGAAGGCGTCGAGGCACTCGACGACCCCCAGGCAGTCGGGGGCGCGCGCGAGGTGATAGGCGTTTTCCGACTCGTCGCCGCAAATCAGCTCGCCGCTCGACGACACCCCGACGCCGTCGGGCTCGAGCGATGCGAGAGCTGCTTCGCGCGACCGGTGGTGCGTCCCGACGGGCGTCTTGTCCACGACGCACCGGAACCGGTCGAACTGCTCGCCCGTCTTGGTGTTTGATGTCTTGGTCTCGACGACGACCCGTCGCCGCAGCGCGTCCTTGAGGCCCGGCCACGCCTGTCGCGCCGCTCGAGGCAATTCTTGGACGCGGACGTCCCCAAAGGTCCAGTGGGAGTCCTCGGACCGCAGCGTCATGTTGAGATCTCCGGCCAGAATAACCGGCTTTTCCTCGCGCGCGACGGCCGCCCGCACCGCTTTCGCGAACCGGCGCTTGAACGAGAGCCGTCGCCCTCGCGACGCGTTTGGCACGTACGCGTTGATCACCACAAAGCTCCCGTGGTCCGTCAGGAGGGCGCGCCCCTCGGCGTCGAGCTCTGCATCCTTCAGGGGGGCGGGGTCCGCGCGCACGACCGGCAGTCGCGAAAAGGTCGCGACCCCGTTCAACCCCGCGCGCTGCTCCCCGTTTCCCTCGTTCGTGCTCCAGTAGCTCTCGTGGCTCGCGCACCGCGCGCAAAGGACGCTGTCATCCTCGACCTCGCGCCGCCGCACTTTGGTTTCTTGGAGGCACAGCACGTCGCAGTCGAGAGCAGACAGCCAGCGCTCGAAAATTGGCCGCTTCTTGTCGTCCTCCGATGATGATGATGATGATGATGATGATGTCGACGACCCCAGCCTCAGGGTGCGGCTCATCTCCCTCACGCACGTCCGCCACCCGGCCACATTCCACGACACGACCATCAGCCTTCCCTTCTCCGACGACGACGATGATGATGCCATTATCGAAACTCCCTCAAAAAAAACTTTTACTTACAAACAAGTCCTATCGTCATCGCGATGCGATGAACAAAAAGGGCGGCCGAGGTGGGGGCTCTCGCCAGCAGGGGTCAGGTTACGTCGTCGTCGCCGTCGTCGGCGTCTCTTCTTTCCCCGAGCTGCTGCGTAGAGAGCCTCGAGGCTCGTCGGGCGGTTGTCGATGCCCCGATGATGATGATGATGATGATGATGATGATGATGATGCCCGGAGGCCATGATCGCACTGTATGCGGTGAGTCTGTCGTCGTCGGCGACCAACTCGCGCAACACGGCATCGAGGGAATCCTCGGGGCGCCGCCGCGCGTAGGACGTCGTGGCCTGCGGTGCCCGATGATGCAACAACAACAACAACGAAACGTCGTCGTCGTCGTCGTCGTCGTCGTCTTCGGTTTTTTCCTTGGCCTCGAGCGAGCGGAGCGCGCGGTGGTCGCGGCACAACATCGAGAGTCGCTGCCACTCGGTACGCGGCACTATCTCCTGCGGCGCATCGGGCTTGGAGAGTTTCTTGACGGCGCCCGCGGGGCGCCAAAAACGGCGCGTCTTTTTATCGCGAGGCAGCGCGGCCTCGGATCGAGCCTTTTTGATTCCGGCGCAGTAGAGCCGCCTGTGCCACTCGGAGCGGTCATCGCGAGATGCGTCGCGCTGCTCGATCTGGTGGCTCTTATTATGGAGGTCCCATCCACTCTGCACGACGCGGTGTCTGAGCCGGTCGACGACCTCGGATCGCGACGACCTGTTCATTCGCTCGATAGCGCGCAGCGAGGCCTGGAGGTCAGAAGCGTTGCGGCGCATCTGTGTGCCTTCCGCGCGCGTTCGGGGCGGCGAATCGACGCGAGCCGTCGTCGTCATCCGCGAGAAGTCGAGGTGCATGCGCAGGGTCGAGGGCGGCGGCGAATGGATCCCGAGCCGACGCAGGCTCACGGGCGGAGGGGTGGAGACGGCCCGCTTGTCGAGCCCGAGGTCGTAAAAAAGATTCGGCTTTTCGGGCGGAGGTGGCGGCGGTTTTGGCCGCGGCCGGCCCCCGAGCTTGGCGCGCGGCAGGACCAATACCTGGCGGCGCTGATGCTGCGCCATTATGACGTCAGAGTTCTTAGTACTTGGGTCGGGAGACGTTGGAGATGTTGTTGATCCGCGGGGGGGAGATGGCGGTGCTAGTCCGGCGCTTGCGCGGCGGGGTCGAGGCGAGTTCGCACGTCAAGCGGCGAGCCCCGGCAACCTCCTTGAAACGGGCTCTCGCCCTCGCGGCGACGCTCTCCCGCTTCTTCTCTTCGGCCGTCCCAAGGAGCACGTAGAGGTCCTTCCAAGTCTCGCACTCCCCGAGATGGGCGCGGAGGTAATCCTCCTCCTCCTCACCGGCGCGGCGCTTCCAAGCGGCGAGGAGGGCCGTGGCGGCGGGCATCGCCGGGTCGGTCTCCGGACAGCGCTTGACGAAGCGCGCGAGGGTTTTGCCGACCTTGGTCCGCGCGAGGAGCTCCACCGTCATCGGGATCTTCTCGAGGGCCTCGAGGGCCGCCGCGAGGGGGCGGGTCTTCGAAGCGGTGGTCCAGCTCTCGATGACGGCTCGATGGGCGGCGACGCGGTCGGCGAGCACGGGAAGTGGCGCGTAACCCTTCGCCGCGGCGACATCGCACTTGTCGCGAAGGCGCCAGTAGCGCTCGTCGGTGGCCTTTGAGGCGAGGTCCGGGTGGCGTTCCTCGAGCCGCAGCACCGCCGCCGGCGTCGCGAGGCAGTCGGGGTGGCAGAGGATCTCTTCGTAGAGACGCGTCTCGAGGGGCCCAGCGCACGCGATGTCGTCGAAGTGTATCGCGAGGACCTGCGCGACCGCGGTCGGCCTCGAGCGTAGACACGGGACCTACGCGGACGCAGAGCTCGTGGAGCGAGGGCGTGGGTCCCGGCGGACGATACGCTTCCCTCGAGGCCTGTTCGCGGATCGTGAAGTACATAGTCTCCGGCTGCCCCTCTAATTAATTGATGATAATTTATCTTGCCCCATTTTTTTTTTTGTCTTCGCCCTCAAAGACAAAGAAAAAACCCCAGCAAGCGAATCGAATCGAATCGCGAATCGAGATTGTTACGTATGGTATGAGGCGTTAGACTAGCGATAGGAGAAAGACGTAAGGATACTGGATACGTGGTGCAGGGGTAAGTGTCATAGCTTCTTCACACAGGTGCTGGAAAAGAAGGAAAAGGAAAAAGGGGTAAGTGAGGTCTTCACACAGGTGCTGGAAAAGAAGGAAAAGGAAAAACGGGTAAGTGAGACGCTCACAGAAGAAGCTTTGAGGAAGACGTCACATTTGAGGAAGACGTCACAGAGGCATTGTGGCAAGAAAAAAAAAGAAGGGACAACAGAGATCAGGGCGAAGATCACGAAGTGAGGTAAAGAGCACGAAGCCGGAGGAAGGAAGGAGCTTCCGTACTGCGGGTGAAAATATCGCTAAGATTGTTAAGGCGGGGTATGTGCTTGAGATCGATGATGTGGTTGCGATGGTACTCGGCGGTACTGTAAAAGCGAATGTCAATATGGCGGGTGCGCCGTGTGAGACATTGGAGACGAACTTGGGTGACGGTGGTGCTATTATCAACATACATTGGGACCGTGTGACGAGGGAGATCAAAGTCATCAAAAAGTTTGAGAAGCCAAGAGAGCTCAGCAGTAGCAGCGTAAAGAGCAAGCAATTCAGCTTCGAAAGAAGAACGAGCAAGTAAGTATTGCGAGCGGGAGCAGTAGGCTATCATAGAACCAGCAAGGAGAAAACAAAAACCAGTTGTAGAGTGGCGGTCATCAGGGTCGTCGGCCCAGCTGGAGTCGGAATAACCACAGAGATGAAGGGTAGAATCGCGACCAAGAATAAGGGCAAGATCCTGAGTACCGTTGAGGTAACGCAGAGTGTGGGATAAAGCGTGCCAGTGGGGTTTACCAGGATTGTGGGAAAACGCGCACACTGATTGACGGACCAAGTGATATCAGGGCGAGTCATGATGGAGATGAAGAGGACACAGCCAACAATACGGCGAAAAGGGATGCGTGCCATGAAAATGTGATCTGGAGAACCAGGAGCCGGACAATCAGCCGCAGAAAGATGAAGACCTTTGGGAGCGGGAGTGAGTTCAGGTTTACTGTTGATGAAGCGATGTTCGGTAAGGATTTCACGGATAGCATGGGATTGGTCAAGAGTGAGGGTTCTCCGAGGGCGATCACGCGTAATGCGAAGACCAACGTAAGAGGTGAGATCGAGTTCATTGACGTCAGTGAAAGCGCGGAAACGGAGGAAAAAGGCTTGGTAATGGCCAATGCAGTGAGGAGGGTGCGCTACAAGAAGATCATCGACGACCAAAACAAGACGGAGGACCACGGTAGAATTGAGCACGAGCTTGTAATGGCAAGTGTCACCAGATCCGCGGACGAAGCCACAATCATTGAGAAGGAAGCGTTCCAAATAAAGCCACCAATTGCGACAAGCTTGTTTGCAACCATACCAAGAGCGACGGAGCTTGTAAACGATTTTGGAACCATCGGTGGGTTGGCGAGGAGCATAGCCTTCGGGTGGCCAGACATAGATGTCTTCGTCAATGGGAGCTTGAATAAAAGCGGAGCTAACATCCAACTTGTGCAAATCCCAGTCACGAACAGCGACAAAGGTCAGAAAGAAACGGATCGTGACGATGTTGGCAACTGGTGAGTAGGTGTCATGATAATCAATGCCGTGAACCTGGGTGTAACCGCGGACGACAAGGCGAGCCTTGTACGATTTGAAGCGGCCAGAGTCATACTTCTTGCGGAGGATCCACTTGAGGGTACAAATGTTGCCAGAAAAAGTCTGAGGGAGGCGAATCACATCCCAACAACCAAGTTGACCAAGAGAGCTGTATTCTTTAGCGATGGCTTGCAACCAACCAGGACGCTCAGGATTGGTCGGAGCTAAAGCTTCACGTAAATGGGTGGAAGTGATAGTGGTTTCGTCAAGGTCTGAATACTGGGACATTTCTTCGGAAGCAGAGTAATAAACGTGTGCATGAGGATCAACAAGGGTGCTAGCTAAACAAAGGGGAAGGAAGACATAATGAACTAACAAACGAAAGCTAACAGAAGAGACATACAAAGAGTGACAGGGGGAAACAGAAGCGACAGAGGAAACAGAATGGCCCGTATCGACATCAGAATGGCCCGTATCAACATCAGAATGGCCCGTATCAACATAATGGCCCGTATCAACATCAGAATGGCCCGTATCAACATAATGGCCCGTATCAACATCAGAATGGCCCGTATCAACATGAGAATGGCCCGTATCAACATTGGAATGGCCCGTATCAACATGAGAATGGCCCGTATCAACATTGTAACAGGATGAAACATGGCCCGTAAAAAAGTTTGTTGATTTGTCGACTTTGCGCGGTCGGCCCCGTTTGGCACGACGTAATGGTGCACGTTTCGTATTGGCCGGTAACATTGTAGGCAGTGACGTTTGTGGGGTGATCAGTCCCGATAAGGCCGGCTCCGGAGCATCAAAAAGAGAAGATATTGGGTTGACGGCCGAAGATAGACGAGGGTCGTAATAAAACAAGTCAGGAAAACGAGAATCTACGAGAGACGGAGGAAGGGGTTGGGTGGACAGTGACTTACGCAGAGCGAAATTTTCGTCAAAAACAACATCAATCGAGGTGTGGATGACAGGACCCGTGGGGCGTTGAAGCAATATGCGATATCCAGGGCCGGCAGAGGGATACCCAATGAAGATACCGGTTATAGCTTTGGTAGGCCATTTGTCGCCAGTGAGAATTGCAGCAGGACAGCCCCAAACACGAAGAAAATCGACACGCGGGAGTGTTTCATGTAGCATTTCATATGGCGTCATATATCCAGGATTAGAGGCATTTGGCATACGCTCAGAGATGAAGTCAGCCGTTTCCATGGCCCAACGCCAAAAATCAGGTGGACGGTGCGCATGTACCAAAAGAGTGCGAGTAATATCCGCGGTTGCACGATGAGAGCGTTCCACAACACCGGAAAAAGCGTGAGCTTGTGAAGTTTTGGACTGTGCTGCCGGAGCGCGCCGAAGCGCAATATTGTTGCCCAGACAGAAGGTTTCGAATTGGCCCATAAGAGAGCGGTCACGATCGGTGTAGATGAGGGCAACGCGATATCCGAATGGGCGAACCACGGTAGACAGAAAAAGTTCGAGTTGTCGAGCGTTCGTAAGGGCATCGTGTCGTGGAGCAAAGTAACGCGTGCGGCGGCGCGTATGATCATCGACAAACGTGAGGATCGCGCGATCGTGATATATGTAGGATGGGACGCCAGCAAACATGAGATCGGCGTGGATAATAAGATAGGGCGCAACGGCACGTGGACGAGACAAAGGCTCGGAGGAAGGAGACGAAGTGGAAGCATGAGCTTTACGTTGGCCAACATGCGCAGCATGCATTTTACCGAGAGCACAAGCAGGACAAAAGAAAGCGACGCGGAGCTCGGGAAAAACGGTGCGCCGACAGCAAGAGAAGACAAACGCCGAAGATAGGCAGGATTATAATGACCAAGACGAGCATGCCAAAGATCGAAAGTTAGTTGAGTGCGTTGAGACACAGCGGGAAACGCACAAGGATCATGGACACGAGGGGAAGAAGAAAATGCCACAAAAGGTGAAACGTAGTCCGTGTAGGGCGCAGCGGTCGTATTGCCGATCCAACAGACGATCAAAAGAA
Organism: Chrysophaeum taylorii; assembly: GCA_029834535.1. Lineage (NCBI taxonomy): Eukaryota > Pelagophyceae > Pelagomonadales > Pelagomonadaceae > Chrysophaeum > Chrysophaeum taylorii. Next base: position 80,080 of record JAQMWT010000047.1, on the reverse strand, counting down.
GACCACAGCGACGAAGCAGGGGAATAACGTGATGCGTTTGGCGGTGACGTAAAATACGTTGCGGATAAGCAGGATCAACGGCCTGAATGGTGTGGCAATCGTAACCAACTTGTTCAAGGGAATGATCCGAAAGAATCCGTTTGTCACCAAGGCCAGGAGAGATGAGGGTATGCGGAAACGCGACATGTATACCATGAGGGGCGGAGAGAGTGGGTGCAGGAGAAGGAAGACCACGATTGTCAAGAGGACCAATTGAAGGGAACGTTAAGTGAGCAGTGCCAGAACCGGAAACAGAGCCAGTGCCGATAGCAGAAGTGATGGAATGCTGTTGAGTGTTGTCCAGGTCAGTGAAGCCAGCGGGAGAATTAAAAGGCTGACGTTGGCGCCGGTATCATAGACAACGAGACGAAGGTTGGTGCTGTGAAGGTAGTCACGCTCACGAGCGGTGAGCAGAGCGGTAAGGGCGTTGGTGGAGGAAAGGACTTGGTGAATGGAGGGGAGATGGAAAGAAGGTGGAAATTGTAGGACGGGTAGGTGGGTGCAGAAAGGGATGGGTCAGGAAGGGTGACAGCGGTGGAAGGCGGGACAGAGGGTGTGGTGGAGGGTGGCAACGCAAGAAGCGGCGGAGAGGATTGAGATGGTGGCAAGGGTGGATTGGGGATGAAAAGATGGTGTTGGTAGAAGGGTGGATGGGGCCTAGGTGGGTATTGGGGAGTGGACCGAGGTGGGTATTGGGAATGCAACCGACGTGGGTATTGGTGTTGATGCCGTGGGCGGGCGGTAGCTTGTGAGTGCAAATAGCGCTGACGCTTATGACAATCATTCTGGTGATGGCCAGGAATACCACAAAAGTGACAAAGATCAGTATGGCGTTGGCGCTTGCGATGAAGAACCACGTGAAGATGAAGGTGGGTGACGGAATGATGATCGAAAAGAGGGGCGTGGGCTAGAACGTTGTTGAGAGCGCAAAGCATTGAAGCGATGAAAATACTTTTCAGAAGGATGGCGACCATAAAAGTTGGAGCGTTCACGATGATGGGGACTTTCACGGAACGTAGCATGGACGTGCATAGACTTGGTCTGAAGATAATCAAAAACTTTACTGTGGAGGCGATCAACGAAACCATCATATGTGCGCAATTTAGGATCAAGTGCAATGAGATCTTTAGACAAGAGCGAGTCGGGGATTTTCGTTTGGAGCAGCTGCAATGCAGTTGAGTCAGGGAAATCTTGATGATGCCGAGCAACTTGAACACCAGTGATGAACTTGTTAAGAAAGGACTCAAGTTCATCGATGTTATTGCACACCAAGGAATGCAATGAAGCAATTGCAGACTGAGCGACACGATCTCCATGACCCATGTAAACATCAGTAATGCGTTTGTAAAGCCGCGTGAAGTTCATATCGCGGTTTTCACGGATATCCGCACGATCAGTATCATGCATTGGTAGTGCCATGAAGAGTGCACTGTACCAGCGTTGCTGCTTGAGACCAAATTCTTCTTCAGAGCAGCCAGAAGCGGAAATGCTAGTCCAAGTGTCAGTGGTCAAGATAATGCGATCACCGGTGGAAATGATCATGTTTTCCAAGCGCCGGGCCCAAGGGTGAAAAAGATGTCGCTCACCACTGAAAGCATCGAGTTTTTGCGAAAGCTTGCTATCCTTAATTTCGATCGAGGACATGATAAACGATAACGAACCGAACACGTAGCAATGAACTGAAGCCGAGGAGGAGTCGCTGTTGTCCGGGAAGTCAAGCGGTCGTGCGACCGTGACGGACACCAGCTGCTACCATGTTACGTATGGTATGAGGCGTTAGACTAGCGATAGGAGAAAGACGTAAGGATACTGGATACGTGGTGCAGGGGTAAGTGTCATAGCTTCTTCACAGAGATGATGAGGGCGCTTCATTATTGGAGCGAGTAGTAGTAATAATAAATAGTCTCGACGACGGACGAAATGGCCGAGTACGACGAATTCGGGAACATAATCGGGGGCGAGGAGGAGGCGTACGACGAAGCACCGCCCGTTGACGATGCGACTAGCGCGGGGGTCGTGGCGATGGAAGAGGACGAGGAGGCCGTCGTCGCTTCAGGCGGCGGCGGCGGCGGCGTCGGCGGCGGGCGCATAACCCTCCACGAAGAGAAGCGGTACTACCCCGAGGCGTCGAGCGTGTATCCCGGCGCGGCCACCGTGGTCCTCGACGAGGACGCGCAGCCTCTGGAGGAGCCGATCCTGAAACCGGCGCGGGTGCGGACTTTTTCGGCTCTGGAAGAGGAGCCGCCGGAAAAGAGTTATAGCGTGGAATTCATGAGGGGGCTGATGGAGCGGCCCGAGCTGATCCGGAACGTGGCGATCGTGGGGTCGCTGCACAGCGGGAAGACCGTGTTGGTGGACGCGTTGGTCCAGCACGCGCACCGCGTCGACTGGGATCCGGCGAGAGAATTCCGGTACGCGGACGCGCGGCACGACGAGCAGGACCGGGAACTGTCGATCAAAGCGACGCCCGTGAGCCTCGTTTTGCCCGACTCGAGGTCAAAGTCCTGGTTGGTGACGTGTTTGGACTGTCCGGGGCACTCGAACTTTAGCGACGAGGTCGCGGCGAGCCTGCGGATATCGGACGGGTGCGTTCTGGTGGTCGACGCCGTCGAAGGCGTCGTCGCGTCGACCGAGCGCGTGGTGCGCACGGCTATCGCCGAAAGGGCGGCGATGTGTTTGGTCGTAAACAAGGTCGACCGCTTGATTTTAGAGCTCAAGCTCCCGCCCGCGGACGCCTACTTAAAGCTCGCGAACGTTATCGACGAGGTGAACGCGACGATCGAGGCCGAGTGGGCCGCGTCGGCGGCGCGCTTCCGCGACGACGGCGACCGGAAGGAGGCGCCGCCGACCCTCGACCCGCGACGGGGTGATATTTGCTTCGCGAGCGCCCAGCACTGTTGGTGCTTCACGCTCGAATCCTTCGCCGGGATGTACCGCGGCGACGCCGAGAGGCAGCGCGGGGCGAATTCTTTATCGTTTTCCAAAAAGCTCTGGGGCGACGTCTACTTCGACGAGCGGACGCGCGTCTTCTCGAAGACGGTCCCGCCCAAGTCTGCGTATAACACGAACGACGAGGACCCCCTGACCCTCGCTCCGCGACGGAGCTTCGTCTTTTTCGTGCTCGAACCGCTCTACAAGATATACGCGCGGGTTTTGGGCGAGGACGCGACGGCGCTCGCGTCTACGTTGGGGACGCTGGGGATTCGGCTTCGGGCCGACGAGTTGAGCCTCGACCCGAAGCCCCTTCTGAAGGTGGTGTTCAAACACTTTTTTCGCGAGCGGTCGGCTCGCGCTTTCGTCGACGTCGTCGCTCGACTCGTCCCGAGCCCAAAAATTGGCGGCTCGGTTAAGGTCGACGCGCACTACGACGGAGATCTCGCGTCGGCCCGCGCCCGGGCGATGATGTCGTGCGACGAGAAAGGTCCCTTGACGATCAACGTCGTCAAGATGTACTCGACCCCGGACGCGACGAGCTTCGCGTCGCTCGGCCGCGTCTACTCGGGAACGGCGCGCGTCGGCTCGGAGGTTCGCGTCCTCGGCGAAGCCTACTCGGCCGACGATCAAGAGGACTCGCGACGGTGCGTGATCATGGGGATATCGGTACCGCACGGCCGGCACGCGACGAGCGTCGAAAGCGCGGGCCCGGGAAATTGCGTTTTATTCGAGGGTGTCGACGCGAGCGTTCGGAAGACGGCGACGATCGTAAACGGCGAGGCCGAAGCGGCCATTTTTCGTCCCCTCCGTTTCTCGGAGAACGCGGCCATCATCAAGCTGGCCGTCGAGCCTCTGAATCCCGCCGAGCTCCCGAAGATGACCGAGGGTCTCCGCAAGATCTCGAAATCGTACCCCCTAGCCGCGACGAAAGTCGAAGAGTCGGGCGAGCACGTCGTGTCCGGGACGGGCGAGCTTTATATGGACTGCATCATGCGCGACCTCCGCGAAATGTATTCGAACGTCGAGATCAAGGTCGCCGACCCGGTGGTCGGGTTCCGCGAGACCGTCGCCGAGACTTCGTCCCTCAAGTGCTTCTCCGAAACCCCCAACAAGCGGAACAAGCTGACGATGATCGCCGAGCCCCTAGATCGGGGCGTCGCCGAGGACGTCGAGCGCGGCGACGTCGACCCGGCGTGGCCGAAAAAAAAGCTCGGCCAATGTTTTCAATCAAAGTACGACTGGGACCTCCTCGCCGCGCGGTCCATTTGGGCCTTTGGCCCCGACCCGAACGCGCGCGCGTCGTCCGCTTTTGGCTGTTCGTGCGTCCTCGTCGACGACGCGCTCCCTTCGGAGGTCGACAAGCGGCTCCTGGGCCTCGCGAAGGACTCGATCGTCCAGGGGTTCCAATGGGGCTGCCGCGAAGGCCCGCTCTGCGACGAACCCGTCCGCGGCGTCAAGTTCAAAATCCTCGACGCCGCCATTTCCGACCAACCCCTCCACAGGAGCGGCGGCCAGCTCATCCCGACGTCCCGACGCGTCTGCTACTCGGCATTTTTGATGGCCTCCCCGAGACTCATGGAACCCATCCTTTCCTGCGAAATTGCCTGCCCCGCGGATTGCGTCCAGGCCGTCTACCCCGTCCTCGCGAGGCGCCGCGGTCACGTCGTCCGCGATGCTCCAAAGCCCGGCGCGCCCTTCTACCTCGTCGACGCTTTCATCCCCGCGATCGACTCCTTCGGCTTCGAGACCGACCTCCGCGCCTTTTCCCAGGGCCAGGCCATGTGCTCCATGACCTTTGACCACTGGGCCCTCTGTCCGGGGGACCCCCTCGACCGCGCCATCATCCTCCACCCCCTCGAGCCCAGCCCGCCCCCCCACCTCGCGCGCGAGTTCATGGTCAAGACTCGACGACGGAAGGGCCTCTCGGAGGATGTCGCGATTTCGAAATACTTCGACGACCCCCTCCTTCGCCAGCTCGCCGAGGCACGCTGCGACGACGGCGGCGGCCGATACTAAAATCCTCCGCGCGCCACCTGGCGCGAATATGATTAGGAGTTATTAGGATCGGCGGCTTCTTCATGTTGAAGAGAAGGAAAGCTCGTGGCTTCTGGGTGGGCCCTACCCTACCTAGAGAGCCGGTAGTAGTGCGAACATACATCTTGGGTTCGGAAGATCAACAACATGTCATCATCATCATGTCAGGCCGCGCCTGTTGTTGTTCTTTTCGAGTGGACCAGGAGGTCCTCGTCGTCGGCCTCCTTCTCCTAAGGAGGGGGGAGGACCAAATGTCCACCATAATAATCTGGGGGAGGAGGAGGAGGGGGACCTGAAAAGAACCTGCCTGTCATGCACGAGGAGTTGGCGTCGTTGGAGCTGCCAAAGCCGATTCACCGGTCGATCACGGTCGCCCACCTTCGTTGCGCGGCGACGCTTCTGCGCGACGGGTACTGCACCTCGGACGAAGCATTCCGTCTCGACGAGATGGTGCGAGCCGTGAGCGCGACCAAGAACCACGAGACCGTCGCCGAGGGCCTCCTGCGGCTGGCCGAGACCTACGGCGACTGCCCGGGGAGCGGGATCGAGGCGGCGCGGGGGGCGATGGAGCGAGGGCTGGTCGCGACCGACACGGCGCGGATCCGCGCGCGGTCGGCCGAGCGCACGGCGCGGCTCTGTCGAGCGCTCGGGGACCGCGTCCGGTCTGGCGATATAGAAGCGCCGCTCCTCGCGCGACTCCTCGACGACTCGAGTCTCGTGTTAGGAACCGGTGACGTTCCGGCACGCCTCGCCGCGCTCGAGACGATGTGCGTTGCGACGGCCCGGCTCGTCCTCAACCGCGACGACGCTCGCCCCACCCTCAGCCGTGCCGAAATGCTGCAGCTCAAGCACGTGGTCAATTCGGTCGCGACCTGCGTCTTCGCACCCTTCAACAAGCGCGGTCCGCCGCTCTTGGTAGAAGACGATGTGTCGCCAACCGACTCGGTCTCGTCAAACAACACCGACTCGTCAAACAACACCAACTCGCGACCGCGGAGCCTGGATAGCAGAATAAATGGGTGGCACGACCCGGTCCGGGTGTTCGAGGAGATGCGCGCGAAACGCCGCGGTGCTCGCCTCCGGTGTCGAAGGGTGTGGTGCGCGAGCGATCTCCACGTCGACTGCGCGGCAAACTACGAGAGGCTACTTTCGTTCGAGGCCCACCCCGAGGACGCGTTGATCGTCGCGGGCGATGTCGCCACCAGTCTCGACGTCCTCGAAGACGCGCTCTCGTGCTTGCGCCGAAAGTTCAAGGAAGTATTTTTCGTCGTCGGAAACCACGAGCTATGGCTCGGCAAATCTCGGCCCGACGTCCGCACCTCGATCGACAAGCTCTTCAAGATTATCGACCTCTGCGACGACCTTGGCGTCCGCACGGACCCCGCCTTCGTCGCCCCCGAACTCCTCGTCGTGCCTTTGTATTCGTGGTACCGGAGGTTCGACGGCGCGGATCACGCCGGTCATCTTTTGGAGTACTTCGACGTCGCGTGCAAGTGGCCCTGGCCCGGCGGCAGCCTCGACGATAGGACCGCCGACTTCTTTATGGCTCTCAACGAGGGTACTTTGAAGTGGGTCGACGAGAACGCGCGCCGTCCCGACGACGCTACCGTCCTCAGCTTTTCGCACTTCGTCCCAAAGGTCCCCGTCCTCTTTCCGGGCTTTGTCGCGTTCCGCCACGTCATGGGTTGCCCCGAGCTCGACGCCCAGATCGACCGCCTCGACCCCCGCGTCCACGTCTTTGGCCACAGCCACCTCAACGTTGACGAAATCCTCGGCTCCACGAGGTTTGTCCAGCACGCCCTTGGCCACCCCGCGGACGGCACGCATGACCTCACCACCTTCGCCCCCTTGCTCGTGTGGACCACTCCCGTCTAAATTCTTAATCTCGAAGAGGAGGACGAGGGACGTCGCGGTACTCGACGCGGCGACCTTCTCCACGAGACTGGAGGTACTTTTTCCCACCTTCGACGACGGCCTTGAACCACCAGCCGTCCTCGGTGACGGTCCCGAGGAGCGCGTCCCCCCCCCAAGAAGATGAGGAGGAGGATGATAAAGGCAAATAGGGCATCGAACAGTCGTACAATCGGCCGTCGGAGAGGACGCCCTTCAAACGGGACCTCGTGCACGTCTCGAGGTCGGGTCCCTCGATAATAAAGGCCGCAAGCGCCTTGCCGCGGTTGTCCGGCGCCGTGGTGTCCGAGTAGGAGGTGTCCGCACACACCATCTCGACCCCGTGGTACGCCGAGGACAAGACGGCCGGCGAGTCGCCGACGGGGCGATGTCCCGACACGACTCTGGTAATCCCGCTCTCGCGGAGCCACGCGGCTACCCTAGGGTCCCGTGCGTCGCTCGTGTAAGAACCAGCCTCGAAGGCGAGGGCCGAGGGTTCGGCGGCCCACACGCGTTCTCGTCTCTCCCTCGCCGCCGCAGAGTCGACGTTGCCGCCGTCGGCCCACGCGTTCGAGACGACCGACCGACCCCAGACCGCGCACCTGTTTTGGAGAGCCATGAGAGCCTCCCCGCCCCGCCACCCGTCCTCGCGTCGCTGCGGCTGCCGCGCGTGCTCGGCGAGCCCCGCCCTTAGCAGGTCGTCGAGGCCCGCGATCCAGTCGTCGACTTTATTTTCGAAAAAAGTTCGCGACGGCGGATACGCGACGTCGTCGGTCGTCCCTACGGCGAATCGCGTCTCGAGGGGCGGCACGAACCCCGCCGACAGCGCGTCGACAGCGCCGTGCACGAAGAGCGTCGATCCGATGCGGACCGCCACGTTTGCCAATTCCAGGTACTCTCTCAGCGCGCCGCCGGGCGACGCGTCCGTCTCGAACGACGTCGCGACCGCCTCGTCACAACAGGCTAGCCCCAAAGCCTCCAGCTCCTCGCGACGCCACTCGAACGTCTTCGGGCACCCGAGCGTGTGCTCGAGGAGCCACCGACATTTCGCGGCTTTGTCGTTGGGAAGCGACTCTTCGCGGAGATACTCGGCGTACGGCATCGCCGACCGGTCCCAGTGCGGCGCGGCAACCTCGTCGGGAGATTCCACGACCACCTCGCTGCTCATCCGCAGCTTGTTGAGGTCCCGGTTCCCGACGAGCAAGAAGACGCGAAAGGGGTATCGCCGCTTCAACCGCGCCAACGACCGGCACAGGCGAATGTCCCCCGGTCCCTTGTCGACGGCATCCCCCCCGTACACGAACCACGAATCCTCGCGCAGCACCAACTCGTCGCCGTCGCGACCAAACTCGAGCACCTCCGAGGCAGAAACGTACCGCTTCCAGTAGTCGAGGTGCCCTTCGACATCGCTCACATACCCTATTCGAACTCCTCTCATCCAAAAAGATCAGGAGAATAATACCGTTGGTGTCGGGAGATCGAAAACTCGGGACGTTGGAGAGATTCGAGAGGTAAAATAACTGATTCTCGGCAAAGGCCCCGCAGGAATTTTTATTTGTTGTCTACACCACTTCTTCTTCTTCTTCTTCTTCTTCTTCCAATATATTATTTATTGGACCTGGGTGGGTCCCAAAAACGTCCCTCGTACGCAGCAGCAGCAACACATTTTCGTCCTCTACTTGCACACACCAGATACATTCGGCATGGTCATGGAAGCCTTAGACATAGGAGGGTCTCGGAGGAGAAAACGCACCGAAGATGGCGGCGCTCACCTCTATGCCCCGCCGCCCTTCCCGCCACCGCGCTCGGCCACACACCTCGCCCAAGCCTTCCCTTCCACCCAAAATTTTGACTTCCGACCACCAGTCCTTCCATCCGGCCTTCCACCGGGGCCGGTGCCGCCTCTCGCGTCACACCACCATTCCGCCGTCGCGATCTTTCATCAGGACTACACCCCCCCACTTCGGAAGAAGAAGCGCAAGTACAAGCCCCGCGAGCGCAAGTTCCCCATTCCCTTTCTCTCAAACCTCGTCCGGATGTTCGAGGTGCGTCTCTCTCGCTGCGCGAGAGCCTCTCCTCACCTGGTTGGCCGGCCGCCTAGGACTTGCCGGACTTTATCCAGTGGCGCAAAGGTAACAAGGCGGGTCTTTTTTTTCGTCGACCAACTCTTTTTTTGCGCGCGTAGGCGACATCGCCATCCCAGATCCAAAGAACCTCGAGGTGCGTCTGTTCCCGTTTCCCGCCGACAAGAGAGAGAGAGAGAGAGAGAGAGAGTGCGTGAGTGAGTGGCCATCCCCCCATCCGCAGAAAAAGCTCACCTCCTATTTCCGCCACGGAAACTACAATTCATTCCTGAGGCAACTCAACAACGTGCGTCGCGCTCGAAACCAAACCTTCTGAAAAAGATAATGTTAATACCGCCGCAGTTCGGCTTCAACAAGGTCGAAACGCCCAACGAGACATGCACCATCTACGTCAGGGTCCAGGGCGAAAAGGTGACCACCATCGAGGGCCTGCTCGCACTCCGGCCGCGCGAGCGCAAGCCAGCGAACCACCACTCCTCCGAAAAAACTCCCGACGACCTCCAGCCACCCGGCCATTGCCTCGCGCCGCCCGCCACCGCGTTTTCTCTCTCTCAAACTCCTTTTCTCCGCCGCCAAACACAACACCACCACCAGATGCAACAACAACAACAACCACCTCAGAAAAAAAAACCATGGGCGCGGCGCGACGACGCGACCAACGCGTCTCCTCGAGGCCGCTTGCTGCTCCAGAGCCCCTTGGTGCAGCACAAAACACTTCACCACCACCACCACCACCACCCCGTCGCGCGCGTCGCCGAGGAACGCGACGAGCACCTCCAGCAGCAGCAAAAGCAGCAAAAGCAGCAGATGCTTCGCGTCGTCCACCCGTACCAAGTTCACAATCTCCGCGAGCACCACCAGAACAATCTCCAGCAGCTCGACGCCAACGAGGAGCCGCGCCCAGCGACGAATCCTCGCGAGCGAACTGAGTCGGGCGACATCAAGTTATCGCGCGATCGTTCCGCGTACCCGACCAACGATGACGGTCCGATCCACGACGAACTCTCGGCCTCTACCGGGAGCAGCGAGCAGGACGTATCGATGGTTGCTGAACCAGCGTGCCCCAAGTTCATGGGAGCGGAGATGAGCAACGTCGAGGCGCTCTTGTCCCTGAGCGGAAACAGCAACAAGAAGGTCGTCGTGTCTAACGACGAGACCCTCCGCGCGACTGCTCACCGAGACAACGACGACGATTGTTACGATGCCACCGACAAGCAACATCACCGGCTGCCCGAAATTATGCCGGCATATACGCGGCCGCCCCCAAAGCACGTCGTTGTTTCGCCGCCGCGGACCACCACCGGGCAGAATACCCCGAGTCATGGCTCTCGGCGAACGCTCTCCGCCACGTTCCCAAAAATACACGCGAACAAAGTAGCGACCACGGCGACGCCGCCGCTTTCCTCGCCGTCGCCCTCGTCTCGCGTCACGCCGACGGCGCGCAAGCCCTCGAAGCAACCGTTCGCGCCCAAAACAGAGGTCGAAAAGCTGCAATACGAGGTGGCCAGGATGGAGCACGAAAATTACACGGCACTTGCTGAAAACATGGTGCTGCGCGCGACCCTCGACGACCTGCGCACGTGTGTCACGTGCTCCGACAAGCCGCGCGTTTGTGTCTTCGCAGATTGCGGACACTTTGTTATGTGCGTATCCTGTGCTCGAGGGCACTCGCATACGGAAGTGCGGTGTCCCCACTGTCGGTGCAACCTTGTGTTGGGCCTCGACATCTCGTCATAGTCGTGAGCACGCTCCCTCTCATCAACGCTTTCTTTTTTTTCCCCGTGAATGTCTACCCTGTGCATTCTCCTTTCTGATGCCCGGGCGTGACGCTCAATACAATCGACTATGCTGCCTCTGCATATTCTCGCTTGTCCGTCGCATTTCCTTCTCCTCCGTTTCATGAGACTTTTTCATCACTCGTCCTGCTAGAACTCTCAATCGGGCGCCCCACCCGTCGCGCGTGGGTGCTCCTTTCCATTCTCGAGAACCATCATCTTCCCGCGGGCGGCGCGGAAAGTGGTCCCTCAGACCACCTGTGCCGCCCGAAGGCACCTCCTGCCTGGCCTTGTTGATGTCTCCGTGCCTCAGGCAGTAGCGCCGTTACCTTGGCCCCATGTCATAAGACGTCGGTGGCATTCTGACATTAGCATACTCCCATCTATGCGGCTTGGTAGATACCGTCGTATCTCGATGATCCCCCGCATTGCGCTGGCTGCAGATCGCCGCGAATTAACCTGGAATTTACATGCTGTATTCCTGCTTCGCAGATAAGTCCTCTATTGAGCCCGAGCTCGGCTCTAGGGGAGCACGATCGAGCCGCCGGTCGTCTCTCGTGCGGGCATGAAAATAGGCGTAGTCAAGACACGTTGGAATCGGAGATGTAAGAGCGTCCCTGTGCGAAATGCGTCACTCGAGCGATGCCAGAAATCTACGTTGACATTTCTTGTTTTGTTCGGAATTGGCGACCCTGTGCTAGTTGCGTCAACCGACTGATGCCAGAAATCTACATTGACTTTTCTTGTTTCTTTCGCTTCCTCTGCGCCTCCATCCATTTGAGCCTACAAATAATGCCAAAATAAGAATACATTGAACTTTTTCGTCTTTCCAAGAATTGCCAACAGAACTACAGGTGTGTGTCTGTGCTATTTCTACTTCTAATTACTATTAAGAAACAACCGTCGGTTGTTGGAGAATTTCAGAATTTCAGGACTTAGAAGTGATTTATGACATCATACTCCTACTATATAACTTTGGACCCCGCCCGCACTTCGGCTACCTACTTCGCGCTTGTGATGCCAGAAATCTATTCCTATTCTTGTTTCTTTTACTTCCTGTGCACTCCTCCTGGATTCAGGCTCTTTGAGTCAACAACAATGCCAAAGTATAAATACATTACAAGACTGCACGCAGTCTCTACCATGTAACTGGAGAGGGTCAAATCTCTTCAGTTCCGAACGACTGAGTCGGTGCTGCGGCCATAGGAAAGTGCAGGTCAGTAAGCGCACTCGGTCACTATTCTCAAACCCCACACAGTTTCGTGCTGCGCTCACTTCGATTCGGTCCCTCGCAAACACTCGTCCTTCTCATCGCGCCCCACCTCTTCGTTCTCTGTTCAACACGCATGAGTCGGTGCTGCGGCCTGATGGCCTCTGCGCTCGACGCCTCTGCTGCAGGAGAGAGGGCGGCTACGGCTACCCGAGAACCTCGCAGTAGACGAATTTGCGCGTGTAGGCCCCGGGGGGGGGGTGTCGATGTTGCGCAACGTGGGGTAGGGTGGAGTCATCGACCCAGAACACGATGCCCTCGGGCTTGCCGACTCGGCAGAGAGCCACGTGGAGCTGGCCGTGGCTGGAGACGGGCTTGGGCAAGAGGACGCCGACCTTGCGGGGCGTCTAGCCCTGGCTCTCGTTGATCGTAGCGAGGCGTCGTCTTCTGACCCAATCTCGTCGGCCGAAAAGAACTCCGATGCCTCGTCTCCGGAAAAGGCCGCGGTCATGCAAGCGTCGACAGCATCGACAACATCGTTTCGGCGGGGCGTGAGAATGGCGCGCTGGAAGAGCCGCCGCGGGTCGTGGAAATAGTCTGCGAGGTCGCCGTAAACGACGTCTGGCTCGAGCGCCTACCTGATCCTAAACCCTGATCCCCCCTTTAGCTGTCGACTTTTTCAAGACAGACAAACTTCGTCGCCCGGCGGCAGCATGCGTACGACCTATGGGCGGGGCCCGCCCTCTTTTCGCCTGCCCCGCGGCTCGGCGATGATCCCGACTAGGTCCCGCATACCTATCCACGCCCTTCAGGCACATCCTTCATACCCCACGCAACACACCAAACCCCTCGAGCACGCACACGCACCCCCCCCCTCTTAGCAGTCGGCCTTTTAAAGACAGACAACGTGTACGCACGCGTGCAAGAAGAGCGTAAATTTGCGCGATTACTTCTGAGCTCCAGGTCAGGACAAGCCAGCCGGCACGCAAGAGGTAGACTGGCAGACGCGTTCGCGCTGGTAGAACGCGCGCTCCACAAAAAGCGCGAGGCTCACTGCACATGTCCACGGGGGGCAATTTACTCGATGTCCTGTAGCAGTGGTAGCGGTGCACGGCGAAGTCCTGAGGGAGGGTCGTGAGAGCCCGAGGCGAATATTATGGCAAGCAACACCTGAATGGTGGATCGCGAGAAAGAATAGAATGTGCTTTGCTGGCGGTCATTTATAACTTCGCGGCGGACGGTCGGCATGTTGTGGTAGTGCTGTGACACATAAGGGAGGAAGGAAAGGGAGAACGACGGGGAGCCATAGTGTTCGTTGGGGCCACTCTTTCGCAGATGCGTACACGTTCCTAGAGTGGACTCGCAGCAGCAGGCGAGGCCAGCCTTCATCCACCATTTTTTTGTCCCCGCAAACAAAGCACTCCGCTCGGAAGGGATAACAATAATTCCCTCCCCACGAGACCTGAGCCACGTTTGGTACGATAGGGACGGCGGCCGAGACGTTGAAGAAGAAGGGGGGGGGCGAAGTTCGGGGCTATGACATAGTATCGCCACGACGCTAGCGTGCAGCGTTCTCGTCAGGTAGACACCCAAAGTTGGGCTTGCGTTTGGTTGTGGTGAACCCGCCCGCGAGCAAGGTGCCGCTATGGAAGTTGCCCCGGTGCGGTAGGTAGGGTTTGACTTCCTCAACGACGGGGTGCTCGTCGACTGGATCGTCGACTGGAGGAATAGGTGCGTTGGAGGCGCGCACGACGAGCGCGACGCGACCGTCGAGGGCGTTGAGGTCGGCGATGCGGTCCGTGTCCCGGAGGAGGCGGTCGTCGTACGAAACGAGCTGGCGGTCGGTAGGGACCCTCGTCATGGCCTCGAGGGACTGCTTGAGGTCGGCGACGGCGGAGTCGGCGTCGACCAGAACGGCAAGCTGGCGCAGCGAGACGTTCCCCGCGCGGTAGTCAACGCCGACGCGGAGCTCGCCGTCGTTGGTGAGTGGCTCGAAGAGACGACGGCTGACCCAGCCCTCGAGAGGTGCCTCGAGTCGCACGCGCTCGGTGCCGTTGGTAGCGACAAGCGCCTCGACGGCCGTGCACACCTGGAAGGGGGCAACGTCGCCGACGTATTCACTGTCAAGCTCGACCTCGCGACGAGCGACGGCGCCGTTTTCGCCAACACACCGCAGGCGCATGTCGATTCTTGTCATTATTATTTCGTAAAGTGATGATCGTAGAGCAAAGGTCACGGGTTGGGTACATTGTTATTATTATTAATATGCAGTGAACAAAGGCTTGTGAAGAAGTGATTTTGAAGTGAACCAAAATTGATTGCCCAACGTATGCGGCGGCGTTCGTGAATTTTTTTTTGGGGGGTAAAGTAGTGAACGGCTGGTGGTCATGAGCTAGGTGGTGCTCGTCCGGATGCGGCGTTTGCCCTCAGCATCGACGCCTCCGAAAGAAAACCGGCTCGTTCTTGCTGTTCTGCCCGCGCCTCTTCCTCCCCATTCCTTCTCATCGACATCCTCCTCCACCTCTCGGTTCTGGTGCTCCACCGACGACGGGTCGTATGAAAATGAATGTAAAGTGAATACGAGACGGGATTCTTTCTTCTTCGAAAAAATGAAAAAAAAATCTCTCAAGAAAAAAAAAGGTGAAGTGATCGAGGGTTTAGTAGTGAATGTAAACGCAAAACGACCTTTAACGCGATGTCCTCCGAAGTCTTGTTGGAAGCGGCGGATACCCCGAGCCCAGCGCCGGAGATTATTCGACCGGGTTCGAAAAGAAAAACGACGCGGACCGAGGACGCGGCCGTCGGTTCGATTTCCCACATTCTCCGGACTCTGTTTCGCCAGGTCTACGACGAGGAGGAAGCCGCGGGAGGAGTGCGGGGTCGCGCCCCCGCAACGGACGAGGATCCGGACAAGGGTCCGTGGTACGGGTCGTTTCGGGACATCACGGAGGGAAAAACGTCGGAGCGTGCGAAGCGACGGATCGAACAGATTGAGGGTAGACTCAACGAGGAACAGACCCGGGCAGACGGACTGCTCGAGTACATATCCGACCAAATCTCGCGCGCCAAGACGGCCGACAAGGAAGAGGAGCGAGAGCTCAAGCGCCATGGTCTCCTCGTGAATGTGCACATCCCGATGGGCGGTTCCCACCTCCGCCTCGACCCGGAGACGATGGCGCGAGGCGGGGGTTTCTCGCGATCGCTCGTTTCGGCCGCGGGGCTCGTCGAGGACAACGAGCGAGCTTTGGCGGCGCGCAACGGCATCGACCAACAAGGCCCGCTCAAGGCGCGCTCGATGGGCGAACCGGGCTTTTTGAGAATGACAAACACCAACAGTATCCGCCGCGAGCTCGCGTTGCGCCAGAGCCGCGGACCGCGAGGCGATAAGAAAGCAGCCGAGAAACCGATGACGGAACCGTCGCCACCGCCACCGAGAAGACCGACCCACGAGGCGCCGCCGCCGCTGGACTACGACCAGCTTGACCTCGATAGCAAAATTCTCGCGCGCATGGACCGCAAGCTCAACTACCTCCGCAATCCCAGGTACGATCCCGCCAACCCCAACAACAAGCGCCGCCTCGTCGCGTCGTCGTTGCCCGCACTGGGGACCGCGCCCCCGCCCAAGGAGTTGCCGTTGCTTATTGTGGAACCGCCGACCGTCGCGTTCGAAAACTACGAGCTCGACGACGCGTGCGAGATGATTGTCTGCGTGCGCAACGCCTCGGCTGTCTCGCGAAGGCTACGGCTGCTGCGCCCCGCGACGCGTCATTTTCGGGTTTTGCAGCTCAAATGGCCGGGGGCGCGCGACGGCGACCTGGCGCCCGGAATGGCTCTCCGGTTCGTCGTTCGCTTCTTTCCTTCCAAGCTCTCTACGTACGAGGACGTCTTGACCGTCGTAAGCGAATCGGGCGAGCAACGCATCCCGCTCCGAGCTGCATGCGAGCCGTCTTTGCTGACGCTGCCCGCGCATCTTGATCTCGGCGCGCGCTACCTTGGGGCGATGCACCGCGTCGTTTTTGACGTAGAGAACAAAGGCGGCCCCGGGACCTTCCGCGTGCTCAAATCCCAACAAGAAGAAGAAGAAGAAGAAGAAGAAGAAGATGACGAGAACTTTGCCGCGGCGCTGGGCGACGCGTTTACGATAAAGCCGGCACGATTTGAACTGGAACGAAACGCGAGAATTGTGATGGAAGTCGTTTTTGCGCCGTCAACAGCAGGCGAGCACCAAGCAACGTTCTCTGTGGTCTCCGATAACGCTCCCACCGCGAAGCACTCCATCGTTGGCCACGCCGACGTTGTCTCGGTATCTTCAGTCCGGGGAGACGACGACGACGACCACCTGGTGGTGTTCGCACCCGTCTTGCTCGGATCCCGTACCGAGCGGCCCGTCGACGTCATCAACACTGGCAAGTTGCCACTTGAGTTCGAATGGGTCAACACCGACGGCTTCGGTGTCGAGCCGCTCTCCGGGACGCTCGTGCCTAACGAGCGCCGGACCGTCCTGATCGTGTTCTCGCCGCGCTCTGTCGAACCCGTCGCCACCGAAGCCGCCATGATCATCAAACGCGTGCCCCGCCTCGCGGCGAGCCACCTACGGATTCACAATGAAAATGACGACGTTGTGGACGTCCAAGTGTTGGCGTTGGGATTGCGCGCGAGCGGCAGCATCCTGCGGCTCGAGGCGACGCCCGGCGCTCTTAACCTCACCAAGCCGCTTGTACTCGGAGGTTCGTACGAGCTCGTCGACCGCACGGTAACAATCCGCAATCCGTCCGTGGTCGCGGCGCGGTGGCGATGGACCCCACCGGTATCAAGGAACGCCACGACTCTGGAGGTGGTTTCTCCGGAGGCGATGCTGACCTCGGCATCCCTTTCAGAGAATGTTGTCGTTCCCCCCAACAACGACGAGAAGGTTCGTGTGATCGACGTCTCCTGGAACCCTTCGGACGGAACGCTCGGCGGCGGCGAGAGTGTTGAATGCACACTCAAGGTTGTGGCTAAGCGCTGCGGCGATGCCGATCTTGCCATTGGGTGCTCAGTCGCCCTGTCGCTTGACGATCGTGACGTTGAGTACGAAGCCGCCCGGATCACTCTTGCTGCTTCAGTCAAGGGCGGTACGCTCCGCTTTTTGGACCCAGAGATCAATTTCGGGCTGGTCGCCGTCAATACGCGCACGGAACGGGTCTTGTCGTTCGTCAATGACACCGCCTTTCCTCTGTACTGGTCGTTTGCGGCCGTGAGCATCCACGCCGATGCAACGTACCTGCTGGACTACGATGGGAAGCCAAGACTCCAGTCGGACGGGAGCTTCGCTTTTGAGGATTCCCTTGATGTGGCCTATCCCCAGGAGGTAGACCACACATCAATCTCGTTCGAACCCCGAGAGGATATCACCGGCGCTGGCGAAACAGGTTCTGTCCGCGTGATATGTAACGCGGGAGCCGATCCGGCATTAATCCGCGCAGCAGCCGTGTGCCGGATGCGATATCTCGACGCGGTCTCCGACAAGGTGCAGCATGTGGGCGTTCGTGCCCAAGTTGATGCGCTCGACGTGCGCGCGTCGCCGCCTAGCGTCGACCTGGGCATAGTCTATAACGGCGTGCTCGTGGAACGCGATATCGCGCTCGTCAACGTCTCAGACTTGCCAACTGCGTTCGAGTGGGAGCCCAACCAGAACACTGTCTTCAACAATGAGTTTTCACCCGCGGCCGACAGCCTTGCGAAGAAGGAAACGCGGTGCGTACGCCTCAAATTCACCGCGCACTGCTTGGGCATTATTGATGAAACCTTCCACTGCGTCGTCGCCGGCATGACGGCGCCTTTGAAGCTGTCGCTCAAAGCCGTTTGCAAGGCGGCCGTGCTCGCATACGAGCCGCTGTCGGAGGATTCCGGTCCGCCGCCCGCGCTTGCCGAACCGAAGGCGACGCAGCTACCTCCGGGCGTCGAGCTCCCGCCCTGCCCACCACCGCCAAAGCTTGACTTTGGAAATGGCGTGCCACTCTTCGAGAGGCGAACAATGCGCTTCGTCATCCGCAACCTGAGTGCTATCCCCATCTCTTTCCGCATCAAGCCCAACAAATACCCCGCCGCGACGATGATGGGTATCGATGCGGTGGCAGCGCACGCATCAAGAACAACAACAACAACAACAACAAAGAGGTCATCATCGTTCGCGGCGGCGTCGTCGTCAACAAGCAGACCGACGGCGCTCCTCGGAGAAGCTTACGCTCGCCAAGGCGAGAGCTTCAAGTCAGCGAGCGGGCGCGCGTACCTCGCGAGGAAGGAGGCGGAGGCGGAAGATAGCCGCGTGCTACGCGATGGGAAAGGCGTCGCGTTTCGCGTCGAGCCCGATTCAGGTACGCTGGTGCCGTGGGGTGTCCAGGTAGTCTGCGTTACGGCGTTCAACAACATGGCGGGCAGCTTCCACGACAACATCGAGTGCGCCGTCCACGGCATGCCGATCGTGCGGTTGCCGGTAAAAATCGTGGTAAGCGGGTGCGCTCTCTCGCTACGGCCCGAGTGCGTAGGCCTCGACGTAACCAGAGACGGGCCACCGCTGCTTAGTTTCGGACAGCAGCTCGTGGGCCACGGCGTCAAGGCGCTAACGCGCAAGATTCGCATCAAAAACGCCGGGCCCGTAGACGCGCAGCTCGTTTGGCGCGTCGGGCCAGATGACGGCAAGGACGACGGCGACAACGACCGCATCGTCGATGTCGCGCTGCGACCAAGCCAAACCACGAGCACTCCGCTCGACGTCACGGTGCGGTGGCACGACGAGGGCGAGTACGCGCCTCCGTTTACGCTCGAACCGGCGACGATGCGCGTGCCTGCGCACGGCGAAGCCACGCTCGCTATTACCCTGCCGCCTGAGCACCTGCTTCCCGAGTCGCCTTTGCTCGCCGACTCGCCCTCACAACTCCGGGCCCTTATCGTCGCGAACGCCGAGTGGCTCAAGCAACCCGCGATCGAGGATTCGGACGCGGGTTCTTCTTCTTTGATACGAGACGCCGTTCCCGCGAGCGCAGGGGCCGCACCCCAGCCTCTAGCGCCCACGCCGCTCCGGAGCAGCAGCCAGGACACTCAGAACAACAGCCCGACGAAAAGGAGGAGAAGTCTGGTGTCGATTGCGGGGATTGCTGCGCGGTTTGCCCCAAGCGATTCCAAGCTCGTCGGCGCCCTCAAAGTCCGAGCCCAGGCTCTTCTCATCGTGCCGCGGCTCGAGCTCGAGCGCGAGGCGGAGCTCGACGGCTGTCACGTGCTTCGGTTTACGACGTCGACGACTGTCATCGCTCGGTTGTCCGAAAAGAAGAAGAAGAAGAAGAAGGATGCAACGTTGCGGCAGCGGGCCGTTTTCCGCAACCCATCGGACGTCGAGCTCGCGTTGGCACTCTCCGTGACGACGCCCTTCTCCATCGCCCAGATTCAGTCGACGACCGTAGCGCTCCGGGGGGCTGCCGACTGCGCCTCGAGCGTGGTGCTCGGGCCGCGCCAGAGCATGACGGTGGAGTTGGTGTTCGAACCCGCCACCACGGAGTCCGCCGGGCCGTCCGAGTTCGATGGCACGCTCACCGCGTTGTTCGCGACGGGCCAGACGCAGGTAGTCCGCCTCCGCGCACATATTCTCCGGCCGGCGCTCGTCGCCAGTCCACCGGCGCACCAGTTCGGCCTCGTGCGCGTGAGTCGGTCCGCAGAGCTCGTGCTGTTCCTGTCCAATCCGACGGAGGTGGTAGCGGCGTGGCAAATCACGCACATACCCAGGAGCACCAATATCATCTGTCAAGACATCGACGGAGACAACGCCCCGGCCGGGAGCCGCGACGAGCCGCGCGTTTTTGAGTGGGACGAGTACAGCGGGGCCCAGCGCGGCCCCACGATGCCTCTCGCCGCGGCCGCGGCGTGTCTGCCGAAGGACTTCAATCGGACCGACGACGCCTTCTTCCCGCAGACGACCATCGCTCTATCCTGGAAAGCAGCGCCATCGCCGGGAGGTGATACCGAAAATGAACGAGCGCCCACCACGCTCGCCGCGTCTCTGCGTGCACAGGCTACGAAAAACCCGCGGATTCCGCGCCCGGTTGTCGTAACCTTCCGACCTGCCGACGACGTCCAGTATTGTAGCCGGTTTCGGTTCGAGGTCGCCGATGGGCAAAGCTTCGACGTCGTGTTGCAGGGCACCGGCACGTATGCCGAGGACGTCTTCGAAAGAACACACCCTCACGTCGGTCGGTGACCGAATCCCCCCCCCTCAGCAGCAAGAGTGGATATGATATACGTATCAGACGCGCGGCATCGGAACGGTGGCGGGGTTGGGGAAGTGGTCTTCGAGGAAGGTAGCGAGCTGGTGATTGAAGAACCGGGCCATATCGGGCGGGCACGCTTTCGCGAGGTATGGCACGAACCATAACCACCTTCCGGCACCGCCGGCAACATACTCGTTCCAGCAAGCGTCGAACGAGTATTCGTCGGCCGCGGCGCCACGCCCGTACCCGCGGAGGGCACAAACAAGGTCTTCGTGGTACTTCCTAACGAGGTCGCGCTCGTGAGCTCGGCGTTCCGCCGGCGACATGTGGGAAATGAGGAACTGGCCCAGCTCCTGCGCGTTGGAGCCGACCCCGACCATCTCAAAGTCGATGAGCACGAGGCGCGCGGCGTCTGTCGAATGGTTGACGCGTAGGATGTTGTGGGGGTGGGCGTCGCCGTGCACCACCGTCCACGGCCTCGCCCGGAGCTCCTTCTGGAAAGCGTCCCAGTTGACCTTTGTGAAACTCGCGTCGAGGCAAGCGACGAGATGATTGGGCCAATCTACCTTCGAAACTTCGGCCCACGCGTCGGCCGCGATCCTCTGGGCCGTCGCCCACTCGTCCTCGCCACCGCCACGGACCCACTTCGCCCCGCGCAACCACTCGTTCTCGAGCACAGCCTCGTCTCCCCAATACCGCGCGTGGAGCTTAGCGTACAGCGCAAATGCCTCGGCGCTCACGTCGATAGCCGTCGGACTACCTCCTCGCGCCACGATCTCGGACATTTTTTCCTCGGAAAGCGCCCAGTTGTTAGGATTCCCGCGACCGAACATGACACCCGCGGGAACCGCGTCCGGCAAGAACTCCATCAACACCCTCTTGGCGCCCGTCGCCGCGTCGCCCGTCGCGTGGTACGCGCGCGGCACGACGTCCCCGAGCTCTTGCGCCAGCGAGGCGAAGAACTTGCCTTCGCGCGGCGTTCCGAGCGACGCAGCGACGGCTTCGCTTCCGGTGCTCGTCCGCTTCACCACGAGCGCGAGCGACTCGCCATCTTCGAGCTCGACGTCGACGATCTCAAACGCACCGCTCAACCCCCCCATCTTCTCCATCGATCGCGCCTCCGCGGATGCGACGCATCGCCCGATGACCGACGTCAGGAATCTTACATCCATCATCTCATCCATCACTTCTAGACCCTGATTGCCCACGAGTTTTCTCCAAACGGCCCAATTACTATCCCCTGGGGGTTGGTTGTGCGAACCTTTCCCAAGAGGAGCTGCTTACAACAACGTACGACGACGCGGACGAAGATGGAGCAGGCGCGCGCGCGCACCATCGCGACTACGTCGCACTCGATGAAAAAGGTTGCCCTGACGATTCCGGAGCACAGACTCGCGAGGGCGTCGTGGTGCAGCAGGAGGCCCGCGCGCGTGGGCACGACGAGCGTCGCAGCGTGGGGTATTCAGTTTTCATTACGAACACCGCCTTCAACAAGCGCTCCCTCTCGATCGACCACAATCTGGTGGTTGTTTCGGAAATCGCATGAGGCTTGCGGGACCCAGGCGCCATAATAACGCGCGCATTGATAAGGAAAGGCGAACCGGACGCCGCGCTCTCCGGCCGTGCGAAATCCAGCCAAGGTGTGATCCCGGAGGAGACAACCGGTCAAATCGACCAAAGTCAACAAACATGCCGAGAACCACCGAGCTCCTCAAACCAAGAAGCCCGCAACGGTTACTCGCGACAACCTGCTGGAAATGATGCAAAAGATCACCGAACAAATGATGCAGAAGACGACCGAACTAACTGAACTGCTGCGCGATCAAATTGTTAAACAGCAGAAGACTCTCGAAGAGTTCACTAAGAAGGTCTATGCCGCGCCCGAAGACTCGGTCGGTGCCGCACGATTGAAGGCAACGCTCGCTGAGAAGAAGGTGGAAGCTTTACCCAACGTCACGACCCCACGACAGGATACGGAACCTCAACACCACCCGCAGGATCCTGGCTCGTGACAGGTGCACGCAGTACTCAATGCTGGTCACTCTCCTATATCCTCGGAGAGGCAGTTTTCTGAAGTTGAGACACCGACCAACTTGGTTCACTTCCCACTGCTGAATCCGGAACAGCACCAGCATTACCGGGAAGACCGCGATGACGCTTCGGCTTACAACACGCTGCTGAGTAATACCTCAGGTAACGCCTCGAAGGTCGAAACGCGCCACACCAACCCTGGCCTCTTAAATGTGGCGGCCTACCACCGCAAAAGGCTCTGGGTTGCCCTCCGCACCAACTGCGAATTTCATGTCAACAAGCATCGCGTGGCCAAGGACTCTCACCTTATGTTGCTGTATTTTCCAACTTCTTAAACCGTCTCATCGCCTGGACAACGTACGTTTCCCTCGTCTACAGACCAGTGATTCCGGACTGGCTCCTGTCGGTCCGGCATGGCTCCCATGCTCAGGAGAGGTCTGAAGTTAGTTAGTTAGTTAGTTAGTAGGTACGTAGTCTTACACGTTAGTTTAGTGTAGTTGTACGTGTCGTCTGTCGTGTGCTGAGGCGAGGGGAACTACCCTGTTCCCTGAATTCTGACCTGCCAGACTCACACGGTGAGGCGGGATGGTTCTTCAGTGACTTTCACCACTGCACTTCAGAATCCTCTGGAGCGTTGTGTGAGCATTATAAACTCCTGTATGGATGTCAGGGTCTAATAGTGTTTTGCGATGTGATGACCATGCTTGTTGCGTAGCGTGATTATGTCGACATGGTGACCTCAACCTGCCAGGTAAAGAACACATATCAGCAGTGCCTTATTAAAGTATGTTACAACAGGTGTTGTGACGACGACGATCATCGGTGATTCTCTGCGATTGAGCGCAACACCCCCTGGTATGCGGGAGACGCGGGAGGCTTTGTAGTAGCAAATGAGTGAGGTGAGAACAATTTTGTGTCATATGGAAGGATCATACAGCCACATGATGAATGTCTGTAGGTGGTGGATATAGCAGCAGAGATTTATTAGTCCCTACCTACGGGACGCACTAGTCCATGATGATGAGCGTGAGCACAACGAAGAGGATTGAGAGATTGTGTAAATGGGAAGAAGAAGGGTAAAGAAGGGATGTCATTCTCAACGGACGGCGCAAGAGCCGGAGACTACAGATTCTTCTGCTAACGCACAAGACAAATCGCGTTGCAAGTCTGGCACATGTGTCACGTTCACTGAATCACTCGACGAGTACTGCCCGACAACAGCACCACCATATGACTTAGCATGTCTGACATCACACCAATGTGAGGTGGTGGCCATGTAGCGCTGTATCTCCAGGACCACTGCCGGTCGAAACTGAGGGAACCAAACATAAAAAAACAGCATACTAAGCAGCACACAGTGACCTACACCCATTTACCTGCATTCGTGGCGCGTACATGATCACGAAAGGGACTATGGTCACACACACAACTCGCACCTCCTGTATTCCCACCCGGCCAATTCAGCCACTTACCACCTGACCAAATTTTGACTGATCATTATGATCAACGAGCCTTTTGCGCCACTACATGGTCAGCGAACATGCTAGCACGAGGCGCCTGCGAGTGGACTCCCCCAGTCTATTCGAGTGGGTGTTCAGTGAATCTGACCCTTTCGCTAGTGACCCTTACCGCTTTTCCAAGACTCTTCTTATCTTCCGTTGTTACAACCTACGAAATCAGAATTGCGAACACCACTTTCAAGACGCGCTCCGTCTCGACCAGCCCCTCTCGATCGACCACCATCAGGTGGCTGATTCCGAAATCGCGGGATTATAATGAGCCCAGATAAGAGCCTGAACCCGGCAAGAACTCCATCAACACTGTCTCGCGCCAGTTAGCGCGTCGCCCGTCGCGTGGTACGCGCGCAGCACAACGTCCCCAGGCTCTTGCGCCAGCGAGGCGAAGAATTTCCCTCCGCGCGGCATTCCCAACGACTCAGCGACAGTTTTGCTTCCGGCGCTCGTCCGCATCACCACAAGCGCAAGCGACTTGTCATCATCTTCGCGTCAACGATCCCAAAGTCACCGCTCGACCTCCATCGATCCATCCGACGCTGCGTCCGATGACCGAGGCTAAGAATCCTACGTTCATACTCCTCGAGAGAGAGTCTAGAAACTGGTTGTCCACGAATCTGTCAAGACGGTCCAATCAGCGAGGGGCGTGGAATCGAAGAGAGTGTAGGTACAGCTGACTCGAACGATGGCGGGGGGAAACGCGAGTTTGACGAGGTGCTTGCAGCGCACGACGACGCGGACGAAGACGAAGAAGCAGGCGCGCGCGCGCACCGTCGCGACTACGTCGCACTCGATGAAAAAGTTGCCCTGACGATTCCGGAGCAGACTTGCGAGGGCGTGGCGCAGGAGGCCCGCGCGCGTGGGCACGACGAGCGTCACCACGAGGGGCGTCGTGGGTCTTTCGAGGTTCCGGCCACGAATGAGACCCTGGCCGAGGCGGTCGCCGCTCGGCCAGTCCACGCGGAAGGGCGCGTCGTCGACCGCGAGCGGCACAAAGTTCGACTGGAAGAGGTCGACGTCCAGCGCGAGCGCGAGGCTCGGTCGCGACAGGGCGCGCCAGCCGACGACGCGCTGGTTCCGAATCTGCCACGTCGGCAGCCGCGGCCAGCAGATCATGACGAGAGCAGCAGCCACCGCCAAGGTCCGCGGCAACGACTTGTGCCAAACATTTCGCTTTGTTTTGGTGTTCTTCTTTCGTGTCTCGTCGAAGGTGCCACCATTGCGCATATCGTAATTTCAAAAAGTTTCGTCCGTTGGATCGGCGTCGTGCCGTAAGCTGAGAAGCATGCTCTCGAAGTCGTCGAAGCCCACGAGTGTCGACTGTTGGTGGTTTCGGGCCTTAATTTGGGACTCGAGCGATCGGCGCAACACGGGCCATGTGTCGTCGTCGGAGGAGGAGGAGATGGCGGCGCTGCCTTGGATGATGGCCCGGTGGAAGTCGGCGATGTCGATCTTGCCCTGCTGCTTGACGTCGAAGAGGTCAAAAAGAGCGCGGAATTCCGAGGTGCTGCGATCGTCGTCACCGCGCTTGCGTGTCTTGTCGTCTCGGGAGAGGTAGTGGTCACGGAGTTCGCGGAGCTCGAGCGGCTCGAGGAGCGGGAAGAAGACTCGGAGGAGGTCGCGGAAGGAGATGGTGGCGTCGGGGTCCGCGAGTCGAGCCTCGAGGGCCGATGCCTGTTTTCGGAAATACGCGTGCTCTGCGACGACGCGGTGGCGGGCGATCGCGTCGACGCGTACGGCAGCGCCAAACTTGGAGCGGTCCAGCGCCGACTCGTACGCCGCGACGACCTCGTTGATATTCGTGATCGGGTAGCAGCCGGACGGGCCGTACTCGGCGCGAAGTCGTCTCCGACTACTCGTAGAAGACGACACGGCGCCGAAGTGCGGGAGCGGCGGCGCGCGCTTCGTCGCGTCGCGTCGCCCCGCTTCGAACAACACGTCGCGAGACGATCGCGCGAGCAGCGGCTGGCTGACGCGGTAGACGTATCCCCGTGGACTATTCTCCCCCGAAATGAGCTGGGCGAACCGATCGACACGTCGCTGCTACGACTCGACTTTCTCCTTGACGAGCGCGACGATCTCCTCGCTGCTAGCCAGCGGCGGGAGTCTTCGTTTCTCGAAGGTTATGCTCGGTCTGGACTCTGGCAGGGCGGGCATCGAGGCCGACGAGGAGTATGCTGCCGTCGACGCCGGAGCGCGACTCTCGATGCGGCGGCGAGTGCGTGGTGGTGCAGTTTTCTTTGCCATCGCGAGCTTCTCCCGCAAAAAGGGCGACGGTTGGATCAGTTCTTTGAGCGTCGCCATCTCGCGCGCCGAAAATCCCGGCGGTTTAATCGCTGGTTGGGGCTTGGCAACGCGCTTTTTTGTTGTCGATAACTCGACATAGAGGTGTTCGTACATGGCCTTCTCTCGGTTGACCGAGCCCACTCCCCAGTTCGTCGGATCGTTCGGATCTTGCTGAAGCTCTCTTTTTCTGGCCTCCTTTTGAATCCGGTCTTCTTCTGCTCGCCGCGCCCTAGACGACGACGACGACGACGACGACGACTCCGGTTCGATCGACGACACCATGCTCAACAGCGAATCATCGTCTTCCTTTCCTGCTTTCGAAGCGGGACGTCGCGAGCGGAGACGACGACGACGCTTGTGTCGTCGAGGCCGTCTCTGCCTCGCCTCAGATCTGATTCGTTCCAGCTCGGACAGCTTCCACGTCGCCTCGCCGTCGAGCTGGCGGAAGAGACGCTCGCGCTCCTCTTGCTGTTTTTCTGAGACATCATGTGGGAGCGATTCGAGGTCTGTGAAAGATCCCATCGCGCGCGAGGTGGTCTGCCTTGCTCGCATGAGCTCGAGCTTCTTCGTAGCGTTGCGTTTCTCGGCGCGTTTCGTAGCGACGATGCCGCGTAGGATTGCTCGAGCGCGCTCGCGGCCGCGACTTCGCCTCGCCTCAACCTCCTCGTCACCAAGGAACTGCCATCTCTCTCGAGGCTCGTCCTCGCAGACCGCCCCCGCAGAAGCTCGAAGAAGGATCTGCGCGTCGTTTTCGCGCCCGAGAGTGAGCACTCCCAGCGCGTCTCCCGATAGGGACCAGCACTTGATCGAGCCGTCCGTAGACGCGGTCAGCAATTGCTGCCCCGCAGTGAGCACGATACAGGTCACGGCCTCATCGTGCGCGCGCCATCGAATATGCGAGGACGCTCCATTTACATTTACGACGACGACGACGACGACAGCCTTTTTCTTCTCCCCGTTTTCTCGGCAAGCGTCGTAGTTCTCAGTCTGAAACGACCCGAGAACGTGGTCTCGACGTAGGCGACGGCGAGGATTGTAGCCCTTCCAGCGCCATCGCAACACCTCGGTCACACCCACGCCATTGTCGTCTAGTGTCGGTTTGACGTCGACAACGCTGACGTCGCCTCGAGCCTCGCCCGCGAACACCAGCAACTTTTTCTTCGTCTCGACGAAGACCGTCTCGAGGCCAACAGCTCCGCGCGCAAAGGCTGGAAACCGAATGGCCACAAAAAGGTCGCCGCGTTTTGCAGTTGTTTCTCGGGTGGTGATGGGTACGAGCGAAAGATCACCGTTGGCGTCGGCGATGGCGAGGACGGGATGAGCGTCGAGAAAGGCGATAGCGGGCGCGGTCGAGGAGTGTTCGTAACGAACGGAACCAACGAGCTGGAGGTCTTCAAAGTCCCAGAGCCGCACATCGTTGTCGGCAGCCGCTGTCGCGATGAGACCGAGATCTCGACTGAAAGAAACCGCGACGATGTCGACGTCGTGCGCGTTGTCCAACCGCCGCAGCAACGCGTCTCGGGCGTTCTTAGTTTCGCGCTCGTCGTAAACGTGGACCGCACGATCCCAGCTGACGGTAATGATGATCCGGTCTTCGGGCGAATACACGAGAGCGCCGACCTCTGCTTGGTGCGGCTCGAGCGACAACAGCAAGCTCCCGTCGTGCGAAGCGTGCGTGCTGACGCCGCCCGAACGGTCGGCCGCCACGACTCGTAAGCCGCGAGCATTGAACGAGATACCCGTCGTACTCGCGCCAGTGGGCGTTAATGAAACGTACTCGCGATCGAGCAACCCTGTGTGGGCATTCCAGATTTTCAGCGAACTGCCATGGACTGACGCAATCTCCTGCGCCCGAGACGAGTACGCGAGAAGCGACGCGGGGGCCTCTGGAGGCCTGCGATCGGCCGCATCATACAGATACAGCTCGCCTTTCGTACTGCCGCACACTAAGCTCACAGCATTCGTTGACCATTGGATCGCGGCCGAAGCTGCAGTGTCCCTGGTTTCGATACTCCTGCTTCGAGTGGTGTGTGCCGCCCTTTGTCGTGGCGCTGCTGCTCGACGTTGTCGTTCGGACGCTAAGTCGATGCCAAACCCACACGCAGCGACGAGCGTGCAATGATGATTGTGTGGGAGCGTCATGGTCTGAAGGAGGCGTTCCTGCGGTGTGCATGCAGAATCGCGGCTCGCATCCCACCAGCACAGTCGGCCCGAATCGTCGAGCGAGACGACGGCACTCACGGCACCCGGCGCTGCTCCGACGTGCCGTACCGAGGCGAAGTGGCCTCCCTCAAGCGAGAAAATAGGAAAGGCCTGCTCTCCCGTGATGCCCCAGGCCCGAATTCCGTATTCAAAGCCGGAAGAGAAGAGCAGGTGCTGCGACGCATCGTACGCGAGCGCGCGCACGCCCGCGTGGTGGCCCACGAGGCGAGTCGCGCGTTTACACGTCGGCAAGATCCAAAGACAGATTGTGCGGTCGAGAGAGGCGGTCGCCAACAATCCTATCTCACGTGGCAGCACGTCCTCGTCGTCGTCGTCAGAACCCGAGTGGCGATAGTATCCTGTGAAGATGTGCTTGGGTTGTCTGAGGATGAGCATGTCCGTGACGACGTCCGTGTGCCCACGAAGACGCGAGAAATCTGCGACGAGCGGCGGCTCGCCGCCCGCGTCGTGATTGATGCCGGGCTTGGGCCGAGGGTCGAATGGTTGTACTGCGAGCACCGTTGGCTCCGCGGTGGGGCCGCCAAGGAATGCGAGCCGCGCTCCGCGGTGCTGACCTTCGAGAACAGCACCGGCCCACCAGGCCAGGCGTGTGAAGGGTAGCGGCACACGAGTGGCTCCCATGGCGCGGATGGTCTCGTTGTTAAGAGACGACAGGCTAGCAATGCGGTAGTAGCGCAGCGTTTTGTCAGACGCGAGCACAACAATCAGGTCGTCGCACGGCGCGAAGACCAAATCCAAAGCCTCCGTGGCGGTCGAGGAGTCGCCTTTCTTCGCCGTCTTACACCCTGTCGCCTTTTTCTTTGTCTTTTGCTCATCCTCGTCGTCTTCGCCTTCTTTTTCTCGCACTTCTTCTTCATCTTCTTCTTTTTTCGGTTTTCGGTGGTGCTCGACGTATCTGTCGTCCTCGCCGCGAGCACCTACCATCGCAGGGCGCGTAGGCTGGGATGAGAAACGACTGCGAAGTGGACTACTACCAGCAGGCTCGTTTGCAACGATATCCCGGACAGTCATGAGTTTGCATTCGGTCACGGGGTGGAGCTTGGCGGTGTAGACAAGCGACTCGGTGTTGTCGCAGGATCTCCGCGGAGGAAAGGGATCGTAGATAGCCCAGGAGGCAACCGCGCCGATCCAGAGCTTCTGGAGCTCCGGCACCCAGCGGAAGACGCGGAGGGGGCCAGGACCACCTTCGCCAGGCCTTCTCCAGCCGACGGAGTGGACGGCGCCCTCGCGCTTCGAGTAGACGTCGTTGGCCAACGATTGGTCGTCCTGGTGCATACCTTGCTGAATCACAAAGCGCGTGAATTCGTCCCAGCCGACGAATCCGTCGCCGTTATCGATGCGGTCAAAGACTTCGCAGAGGTCATTAACGGCGCCGAGGTTTGGTCTCCCGTCGAGCGCAAGCAATGGTTTGACGAGGCCCTCGCCCTCCGCAGGCTCATCCGATTCGTCGACCTCGCTTTCGTCGGAGTCGAGCTGTGGTATTTCGAGCAGAGTGCTTGCGGTCTCTTTTGCCCGCTTTATCATGTCCTTGGCGAGCGTTGAGCGCGCGCGCCGCAGCATGACGCGCACGAAAGCCTCGAGCGTGAGTCCGTCGGGGTGCGACTCGAAGTCGGTCCGCATCGTCACGAGCTCGCGCGCGGGCAACCGCAACATCGTCCGCTTCGCGGCGGAGCCCATGATACTCGTAGACTTATTATTATTGTTTCCGCTGACGGAAAAATCAACAAACGTGGTGACGTCATGGTCGTGGTGGTCCGCCTAGTCCGCGGCGATCTGGCCAAGCAGTCGGCGAGCGCGCTGGTGACGAGCGCGAACGACGCTCTGTGTGGAAACGATCAGCCTCTCTACTGGAGGTTTACGTCGCGGAAGAACGTTGACGGTGCGGTGCGCGAGGCCGGCGGCCCGAGGCTGCGGGAGGCGTGCCTCGCGTTGAAGGCGTTGACGCCGACTCCCGTCGAGGAGGGCGGACCGCGGCGCGATATCTCGCGCTGGGAGCAGACGGCCAAGCGCGGCGCGTCGGCGACGCAGCGCTGCGCTCCGGGGGACGCCATCGCGACGCGGGCGTTTGGCGCGCTGGATGCCGACCACGTTATTCACGCCGTGGCCCCCGACTCCGAGTTCATGTACGAAGGTCAGCGGCGCGTGAATCCATGTCACCCGTCTTAGGTCACTACCAAGGCCGGCCCGACGGAGACAAGGATCGCGCGTACTCGTCGGTTCCGCTCAGAATCCTCGCCAGAACCTACGTTTCCGTCTTCGACCGCGCCCGCGGCTTGCGCGCGGCATCCCTCGCCGTACCGTCCCTCGGCTCGGGCGTCAAGGGCTGGCGACCCGCCATATCCGCCGCCGTCGCCTTGGATACGCTTGTCCAAAATCTCGCCACGGGCGAAGAACTTTTCGGAGTCGTCGCGTTCGTGCTCGGAGACGACGCCTCGTGGGTGGCGTGGACCCGAACAGCTAGGCTCCTCCTTGGCCCGGCGCATGACGACACGACTCTCGCCGACCAGGCCATCTGGCACCTCTCGGCGGTGGACCTGTCCGCCGACCTTGATCTCTCGCTCGTGCCCGAGCTCCTCCCTCGCCCCCGGGCTAAGTCGGGCTGGGCCGGGGACTATTGGAAACCGACGAACAACGGCTGGTGACCGACCTCCTAATAACGCCACCCTTCTGTTCATAACGTGGCGACATTGAGCGCGAAAAACTTTCGGATTGCACAACTGCCCCCTCATCCCCTTGGGAGGGAAGGAGCGAGAGGGGCAAGCGCGCGATGTAGGAGGAAACAAACCGCCAAGGTTGTCTATCCCTCGTTTTCCCCAATCCGTTGTAGGTACCATCGCCCAGCCCTCAACAGACAGACAGACAGACAGACAGACAGACAGAGAGGGGCCGAGATCGATCTCAAGACCAGCTCTTACAGTCCACCAGAGTCCGCTGTCAATCACAGATTGATTATCAATAACACCCCCCGCATGAAAGAAGCAGGATCATTTGTTGGAATCTAAAAATACAACGCGGGTCAGCAGGCCGACGCAGCAAAAGCGCAGCCTTTCTTTGTCGTGAAAGGAAGTGCCGTTGCTGGCTGTCGGCCCGAGACCAAGCTGGCAGTGATCACTACCTTCTTCTTCGTTCTTGTCGCCGTCGAACGCACCTGGAATACAGAAAAATGTGTGTTTTGACAACGTGGACCAGAACATATCATCGCAAGAACGAGTCCGCCAAGTCCGCAATCACGGCGTCGAAGCGCGCTCGAGATCTCGTGCCCATGGTCGAGACTCGGCCCATCTGCGACAACGACAAGGTGAGCGCACTGCAACCCAGAGACTCCGGATCGGACGTCGCGCTTGAGGGTGGCAATGGCACCTGTGATCGCTTATTGACGAAAACGAGCGAGACGCTGTCGTGTGTCGTGCGCTGCGCTCGTCGCATGTGGGACCTGCGACATGGTTTGTGGGGGACTCCCTGAATTACCGTGGGACGCACTCGTGCGTCTCGAGGGCCTGCGGGCACCACACTTGTTTGAGTCCTTTGGAAAAAAAAGCTCACTCACCGAGGCGGCAGCGGCGAGCTCGAGGCGAATGCTGAGCAGTCGGCCGATCGCCGCATCGCCATCGTCGTCGTACTGCGGCTCGTAAAATTCGTAGGTATCGCGGATGCGCGCGTTGCCGTTTTGTCTCGATTGAAATTGTGTGGCGGGCGCAACGTTGGCGCGGCGCTCCATCATCTGCGGGCGCAAGTTCATCATTCGTGCCTCGACATCTCGCGTCGTCGCTAGCCTCGCGTGCTCGCGGTGCCGCACCGGCTCGGCGATCATCTGCGCGTGCGTCTCCGAATCGATCTCGTACGTCGTCAGCTTCTCCTGCTCGCGCTCGGCGATCTGCGCGCGCATATTCATCAGCCTCGATTCGATGTCTTGCGTCGCGTTGGCCAGCCTCGTCGCGTGCTCTTGGTGTTGCACCTGCGTGCGCCGGGCCTTCGAGTCAACCTTGGCGCTCTCAAGCACGGCCGCGACTTGGTTGTACCCGCCGCGTTCATTTCGCACTGTCGAGCGAGCGTCGGTGCTCGTAGCGCGCCTCATCGTCGGCTGCGGCTGCGGCACCAGAGGCGGGGCTACTGCTTGCGCGGGCGCGGGCGCCCGTGGGGGCGGAGCCGGCGCTGGAGCGGCAGGCTCGTCGGGTAGCGTCTCGCCGTCGCCAAAGTAACGGACGACGCGAAGGCGCTTGGGCGGCTTTGGTGGCGTCTGCTTGGGTGGCATTTCGCGTTTTCTTGATTCGACCGAGTCAGCCGACTCCGTGTCCCAGTCGGTATTGGCCGACTGCGAATCGCGGAACTGCTCGAGAACAAAATCCTGCATCGGTGCGAGTACCTCTGCTCGTGCCTCCTTGGCCCTCGCCGCGCGCTCGACAGCCGTTTCCACAAAGTTCTGACACCACGATGACAGCGCCTTGATGGGCTCGACTGACGCCTCCGTCGCGATCGCTGCCGCGGGGGCACTATCCGCCGCCGCCGCCGCCGCAGCCGCCTCGGCGGTCGCCACGGTAGCCTCCGTAGAGATCTTCGGCGGATCAACCTTTTCGCGCTTCTTTCGTGCCTCAGCCTCCAGCAGCTGAAGGCGCAACTTAGCCGCCGCGAGCGAGGCTTTCGATGCCGCAAGCGCTATTATCTTATTCGTGCGCTCGCGATCCTGATTTGCGCGCGCTCGTCGCGGCACCACGGATGCCGGGCGCGACGGACTCGGGCCAGTTTGGACTGGCGCGGCCACCTCGGGGGTCTCGTTTGGCTCGCTCGTATTCGAGGACGTCGACTGCTCGTCGTGAGACACGTCAAATGCCACAACTTGCGACAGCGCCGTGACTGGTCGGGGCCCGCGTCCGATCATCCTTCGCAGATGGCGTGTTAGGATCGCGAGAATCTTCAGCCTGGACCCTGCTGCTGAGGATGGCGATCGTCAGACTCGAGACGGCCACCAGGGTGTTTCATTGCGGCTCCCGAACCCCAGGAAGATGGAACGGCCTTCGATCGGGGGAGCACCCAGAGACTTTTTATGTCTTTGCACCGAGTACCACGCGCGGTAACCCGTGCTTATATACGTGTGGCAAGGCTTGGCCCCGAGCAGTGGAAGCAGGCGAAGAGACAACAGGACCAGCCCGTAGGACGTACGGGTCCTGCCGCCGGATATACATGCGACGGAGTGTGACTTCCTGCTGTGCGCAGGGGGCCTGGGTTGGGCTGCCGCAGGCGTTGACGTGGCTGAGGGCGGTGAAAGCGCACCAAAACGCCCGGCCCAAGGCAGCTGGGAGGCCCCACTCGCGGTAGATGCGGCGGAGCAGGGCCGCCGTCGGCGTGGCCTCAGTGACCTTGGCGCAGCCGTGTCCGCCCTGGGTTCTTTAACCAGACTGCGAAGGCGTCAAAGTTTCGGAGGGCCGACCGCTCCCGAATGAGAGAGTTGACAGCAAACGCGGAGGGGTCAGGAAGAGGCCGCGGAGGAGAGAAGGCGAGGCAGGAGCTAGCCACAGCGGTGGCGTCGGCGCGCACGGTGGGAGCAGACTCAGGGTAAAGAAGTAAATTCCACGGTTTAGGGTTGCGGTTCGAGATCAAGATTCGGCCGATGGTGTGTAGATGCGAAGCAATTCGATGCTCAAAGAATGGAAGGCGACCGTGTGAGGCCCTGCGGATTATGGTCGAATTCTGGAAGCTTTCTAGCAATCGCAACAAAAGCTGCTGCTCAGTCTTGTGCTGCTGCGCTCGATCGTATCCGCAGCCTTGTACAAGCTTATTCGACCATAAACCCACTTTCAGTTTGCGCAAAAAAAAGAAAAAATCGCGCCGACCGAAACCCGCGTGTCGCCCGGCCACACCCGCCGAAACGTCCCCTTGCGCTGCCCGTGCAGGTACAAGTGGTCTCAGGCGACCCGGCAGAGCGACGTGAGCCCTCTTTTAGTCCATTGAGGCTCAAAATCTGTCTTCGGTCGCCCGCGGTACGGATAAAATGGCCCGAGACCCCCGGATTTCGACGCGGACTCGGCTCTGAAGTGTGCGGGGTACCCTCTCGGACCTATCGCGACACTGTCCAGCGGTCTACTACGAATTTATTCGGCAATAGAGTCCATGCCGCTGTTGTTCGCGCGCTGCAGCTCAGACTGGGGAATGGAGCGAAGCGCTCCGGCATTCCGC
Organism: Chrysophaeum taylorii; assembly: GCA_029834535.1. NCBI lineage: Eukaryota > Pelagophyceae > Pelagomonadales > Pelagomonadaceae > Chrysophaeum > Chrysophaeum taylorii. The sequence goes on along the minus strand of JAQMWT010000047.1, from coordinate 45,649 downwards.
TTGAGCTTCTTGGCGTGGCGCTGGGTTTCGATCGCGAGATGGGCGATCTCGTCTTTGCCTCCATTCTCGGCGCGGTAGACGAGCTTGTACTCGCGGGCCGTCCGCAAGTACCGCATGAAACGTACGCCATGTTCCTCGAAAAGTTCCTGAAAAGTGCCTCGTCTTCCGCTTTCTCTGGGCGCGCTGCAAGCACTTGGCGAGATCCTCGGCACGCTTTGAGTCGATGAACTCATCCTTGCGCTTCTTGTTCTGGAGAGGCCGGCCCAGTGAGCTGTCTCCGACGGCACGACGAGCACCCGTTTCGGTCCCACAAAGGCCGGCGCGAACCTGGCCTTCTTCAGCGGCGGCGACGACGCGGCCATCAACTTCGGCGGTCTCTTCGCCGTCTCCTCCGAGGCAACCGGCGCGCCCGCAGGCTTGCGCTTGTTCTCCTGCGGCTCGTGCTCCTGCCGAAAGTCGTCCCTCGCTGCAGCAGCCTCCTCCTTTGTGTCGTACAGCGTCGAGCTCCGAACCACCTTCGCCTTGCCTTTCCCCACCCTCTTCTCGTACTTGTCAATGATGACGAAGAACTTGCCCGCGCGGCTTGCGTGTTGATCATCGCTCTACCGCCCGATCCCTGGAATCGGCGGCCCGTCTCCGGGGGCCTCATACAAACCGCGCAGGAGCGTGCGCGTGAAGTTGTACTCTCCCGAGGCCATCACAGCGTGCAAGAGCGACGCAAGTATCGCGATCAGCTTGATTCAAATCGATTACGCCACCACCTTCGTCACCTTGGTCGAGCGCCAGCCAGCAGTGTGGCAGACGCACATTGAACTTCCCGTTCATGATATCCGTTTAGTTTCGAGCATACTGAGGAAATGAGCTGGCGACGACGGTTTCGCCAACGCAAAAATCAGGCGAAGAGCTTTGGTTAAAATAAACCCTTCTCTTCAAAAGGGCTAGCTTTTCAACCAAAGGCTGGTAATTAACGCGACTTGACTTTGCCAAGTCTTTGGCGGCCTAACCCGAATTTTAAACGGCACTTGGCGCGCTCTCCGCTTCAGCACAATGAATCCTCGGTCGGGGGCTCCCGATCGGCGCCCGCAGCGACAGCAGCTATGACGATTTCCACATCGATCCCAGATTTCATGACATGGTGACAGCAGCTAGAAATCGCAAATGCGCTCCCCCCGAGTTTCTCGAGGCACCGATCGACGCCTCGTTCGACCCTCTCACAGGCTAGCTGCGGGCAGGGGGGCGGTCAATTTCCGGGTGACCTTCGTGGGGGTATCTTCGAATAAGCTTGTATTCTGAGTGGATTTTCGAAGCGCGGCACGTCGACGTATTGGAAATCGCGGAGGAGGTCAAGAGTAAGTTGACGCCGGACAGAACGTGGGCTTGGGAGGCTTTAGAATTTACGACGGCACGATGGTCGTCGTCGCAACGACTGGTGTCTTAGGCTGTCACTCGCAGAGGACGCACGGGTGAAAGTGCTCGCTGGAGCATATTATGTCCAAACCAGAGATAGAAAGGCGTTTGGGACAGGATCGTTGTCCCCAAGTGGACGCCACACGCCGACGTTGTCCTGGTTCTCGGTTGTTCTCGTTACCTCGAAGCCACTGCCTGCCGATTTGTTGAACAACACTGCAGAGCATTAGCAAGCAGTGGTAAGTCACCTGGGAAACCATCCCGTCTCATCATGAACGTCTGGAAGTAATTTAATTCGGGGGATGAAAAGGTATGTTCCCTATATCCTCAGAACACAACAGGCGGCATCTAGAACTACACCAGAAAGGTAAAATGTATAGTGCTACATACCTCGGGACGCGCTAGACCATGATGATGAGCGTAGGCACAAATCAGAGGACTAATTGATTGTGTAGAAAGGAAGAAGAAGGGTAAGGAATAGATCACGTTCTCAACGGACGGATAAGGGGAAGAGGCACCAGATTTCTCTGTCGCTTACGACCTTCGAAATCTTCCCGTGCCGTCGCAGCAAGGAAAAGCCCACGCCGCTCCAACAGTGCTGCTTCATCCGCCACCTTCCAACGATCGCGACAGAGATGTTTGATCCACGCCCTTTTTTCATCTTTCCGTGGCAAACGTTTTCTTCTTGAGCTCAACGCTGTTTTCCGTACGCGTCAAGACGTGTGATGCGGCTCTCGGAGAGTGGTGGTACGAGCTCCGTCAAGGGAGCTCTTCGACGCGCGTCTCTAGAGGGATGGCGGACGTCGACACCGGGTGGACCTTACCGAGCAATGAATTTTGGTCGATTGGTCCTTGCTTTGGCCAATCTCGGCTCGACTGGATGACCAGCACGAATATGGAGTGGGTAAAGAAGCGCGAATCGGACAACAGCACGGTAAGACTCGACTTCTGGGTCTCCGTTTCGCATTATGTTTGGAGCCCCGAAACGAAACGGAAGGTCTGAAGCAAGCTTTAGTGAGATGTTTTCATTCGTCTACTTCACCAGCTTCGAGGAGACGGCTGAAAGCGGCGAGGACAGTCGCGTTGGTGTTTCGACAATTCCGCACGATTGGTCGATCTTTGAATGGTCCGCGTCGTTTTCGGCATGGATGACACCACTTCCGACGACCTTGTATTACGGGTGGAAATCAGACTCAATCGCGCGGACGGCTTTCGATCGAGTCCAGATCACGGACGTGCAGTACAGCGAAACGAACACCGACGCGGCCGTAACGAGTCAATCTTTGAAGCCAACGAGGAGTTTAGATCTGTCTTGACTCTGGAACAAGAACTTTCGTAACGCTAGCCAAAATCTCGAGCGTATCATTGTTGATGCTTATCCACGGCCAACCGGGTAGCGAAGATTCTCGGTTCTATGCGAGGTCCGAGCGAACTGACTGGCTCTGACGTGGATATTACGCTAATGCCTTGATCTTTCCGCCCTACTTGCCGTTCTATCCCAACAGCACATACACCTGGACGTGGGTGGTACACGCCACCGACCGAAGATACTGCTGCTCGACCAATAACGTTCATTCAGTCGGCCTCGACAGTCGACCAAGGAACATCAAGTCTCGCACTCGCCGACTACATTGACTATTTTGACTATGGCAACAATACGTTATATTGTTCGGCCACGTCGCTCACGTTTTCGAGTCTCGGCGAAATGCTGCTGTCGACGTTGATGTTGTGCGCGCTGAACGCAAGGGTCCCGCTACCTCCATCCCAGCATTGGCCTTTCGTGGTGCCCAGTGATTAGCTGCTGTTACCGCCGCCCTTCAAACAACACCAGAGAACACATACTCGCGTGCGTCTAGGGCCCGTTGTATCATTGAAACTCGCCCCAAGAGAACAACGCATCCCATCCAGAGACGCGTCGTAGTAGTCCAGGGGCAAAGGGAAGTGCGCGGCGACGTCGTAGCGTCGGCGTTTGCTGCCGCCGCCGCCAGAGGGGGGTCGCGTCGCGGAGGAAAGAAAGAAGGACTCTACAAGTCGGTGATGTGTTTGTTTGCAACGAAGTCGATGACCTTGGGGACGTGGGACTGGAGACTGGCGGCCGCTGCTTGCAAGTTGTGCAGAAACTCCTCGTGAGTGGGCTTGTCGCCGTCGACGATGTCGGTGACGACTTTAATGCCGATGAGGGGAATATCGCCGGCGATGTGGGCCGCCCAGGCGATCGACGCGCCCTCCATGTCCTTCGCAACGGCGGCGGAGGCATGCATGCGTTCGTCGTCCTCGCGCACAAAGTCGAGGGAATTGCCGGTCGTGCAAGGCCCCGTCTTGAGACCTAGAGTTTCGACGAGATTCGGCGTCGGGAGCGCCTGCCGGCAGGCGACCCCAAATTCATCGTAGCCCGGGATCGCGATGCGTCGGTCGTGGTGGCGGAACGAGGAAACGCAAAATACGTCGCCGATAGACCCACCCGTGCGTTTGAAGCCGCCGCACGTTCCCGCGTTGATGAGGAGGTCGGGCTCGAGCTCGCGCGCGGCGAGGAAGGTCGTCAGAGCGGCGGCGTCGGTCCCGATCAGGTTGACCCCCGTCTTGTCGCGGCCAGGGTTAACGACCGCGACGTAGGCGCCCTTGTACTCGCCCTCGTGCACCACCGTCGGCGCCCCGCAGAAGTTCGCCTCGCGCCGTGTTAACTGGAGCACCTCGATCATCGGCGCCGCCTCCTCCTCCATCGCGATCAACAGCGCGATACGCCCGACCTTTTTCAGGCCGTCGCCAGCCATTGGTGCCGCTGATTAAAAACTTACAACCTGGGATTTCCCAGACCAGTCTGGCAGGACGACCCTTGCCGCCACGTCCTTGGTGACCTGTGCCGTCCGTCCGAACACCACACATGGAGGGAGGGAGGTCAAACACACCTCCGACACGCGGTACCGACTCCCCAGCTCGGCGCAGAGCTCGTCGCCGAGGTCCACCGCGAAGCCCGCTGCTCCGTTGGTTTTGGTGGTGTTGGCGGTGAGCCGGGGAGCGAGGCGAGCGACGAAGGCCGCGTGGGGGCGGTCGCCGCGGTACTGCGGCCGCTTTTCCGGGAGCGCGAGGTAGGCCATGTCGGCGTCGGCGAAGTCGTAGAGAAAGGACGTGTGGTGGATCCACCGGTCCTTGATTATGGACTGCGCGTTGCCCCCCACCTTCATCGCGCCGTCGACGACGTAGTCGTTCTCTCGGAGGCTCAGGATGGGTTCGCCGCAGAGACGATGGAAAATCGGCGAGTAGCTGCGCGGTGGATTATTTCGTTTTTTTCTCTAAACTGAACACTCGCAGGTCTCCAGTCCAGTCCATGATGGGGCCTGCGGCGACGCGTTAATATTCGAAGCGGAAGCGCGCACGCGGGAAGGATTCGCACGGGGCGTCGGCTTTGTTGAGGACGAGAGCCGCCGTCACGGTACCGACGCCGACGACGACCGTGCCGCCGCCGGTGAAGCGCCGGATCATAGCGACGCCGTCGCGCTCGACGAGCTCCCTGTTGACCAGGGCCTCGGGCTTGCCGTTCATACCCAACACGACTGTGGCTGGACCCGTTAGAAAATTTACGAGGCACCAGTTCCGCGAGTCGTGCCGCAAGAGCGCTTCCTCGAGGCGGAGCTGCCTGAGGATCGACCACCCCTCGAGCCTAACGAGATTAATCATCATCAGTTATGAATGATGCAAAGTGGTGGGGGTAATCGTTGGCTGCAAGTGGGGAGGAGGTGGGGCGCCGTTCGACGAGGGGGGACATCATCGTGGCGCAGAAGCAGAAGTAGAAGGTTGTAGTAGTAGTAGTAGTAGTAGTAGTAGTAGTAAAACGACGGCGGCGGCTCCACTGCCGGGAACTCATTCATTCAGGAAGAGAAGAAAAGTGGGGGCGTCGTCCACCACCGCGAAGGCAGAGAGGGAGGTGGAGGAGGGGGTGCAAAGCAGCAGCCGCAGGAGGAGAGCCCGAGGTGGTGGGCAGGCGGGACTGGGACTGGGATCGGGATCGGGACTGGGATCGGGATCGGGATTGGGATCGGGATCGTCGTCACCAATATTAGTCTTCGTCGCGCGGGGGCTTGTTGTCATCGTCGGCGGCGGCGGCTGCCGGCGTGGAAGTGTCTTCTTCTTCTTCCTCCTTCTCGGCGGCGGCGGCGGCGGGGGCGGCGGCGGGGGCGGGGGGTTCCGAGGTCGCCGCGGGCTCGGAGGCGCCGGGCGTGGTCGTCTTTTTCTTCGAGCCTCCCAGGCAGAGGGCAGCGAGAGCCAAGAGGGCCGCGATCGCCGTCGCGAGGGCCGCCAAGGGCTGTTCGTTCGCAAGTTTGAGGGCGTCGTTGACGGCGACCTGGACCTTGGCGGAGAGCGCGCCCTTTTCGAGCTTTTTCTCGAGCTTTTTGGCGTCTCTTTCCTGCTTTTTCTTTTTCTTTGCCTCCTCCTCGGCGGCCTTTTTGTCGTAAAAAGACTTGGCGAAATCGGAGGCGTCCTTGGGGTCGTGGCCCAAAGCAATGTTGTCGTAGAGTATGCCCGAGTTTGTGGTCCAGATCTCGACGGCGACGGCGCCTATCGGCGGAAGGTTCTTGGCAGGTTCTTTGGGCTCGAAGAAGTGGGGGTTGGGAATCTTTCTGGGCGCCCACTTGCCCTTGTAGGCGGGGTTGTCGATCTTGGGGGGCTTCCACTTGCCCTTGTAGGCGGGATTGTCGACGAGCGGTCGTTCCCACTCGCCGCAGCCGACGTCACACTTGGGGTTGGGCACCGTCGGCGCCTCCCATTCGCCGTCTTCCTCGTCGTCCCAGTCGGGGGGGCGTCGGGCTTCGGGGTCGGGGATCTCGAGGGGTTCGTCGTCGAGCCAGCCCGAGGGCTTGGAGGCGTCCGCGTCGGGAATCTTTCGGGGGGCGTCCTCATCCCAGTCGTCGGGCTTGACGGCGTCGGGGTCGTCGATCTTGGCCGCGTCGACCCAATCGGCCGGCTTGGAGTCTTCGGGGTCGTCGACGTCGGCGGGCGGCTGGAGCGGGGGGTCGAGGGACGAGGTGAGCGACCCCACGAACACCGACTCGCCGTCGATCAAAATTTCGATAGAGTCGTCGGGCTTAACGATAGCCGTGTACATGTGGGCTCTCTTGTCGACCTTAGCCTTGGGCCCGCCCTTGAGGTGGTGCTCGACCCACTCCCCCGAGACGGGGTTCTTCTGGCGCACGATGAAGTGGACCTTGTCGGTGGTGCCGCACTTGTCGGGACCGAACATGAGGACGAACGGCGTCTTGTCGTCGAATGTCTCGACCGACAGCGAAGGCGTCGCCTCGAGGAGCTTGAGATATGCCCCGCCGCACGAGAGGCCCGTTGTGAGGGTGACGTCGTACTGGACCACGAGGCTTCCGTCGGGTTTGAACTCGACGGGGGCGCCAAGGCCGTAGTGCTTGTTCGCCTGGACGAGCTTCACGCCGCCGTCGACGACCTCGACCTCCTGGCCCTCGTACCGTGGATTGGAGGATCGTACGAAGGGACTCAGACTCCCACTCTCAAAGTCCGCCGAAAACGACAGCTCCCCGACGACGCTTGGCGCCGTCGTCGTCGCGAGGACAAGACCAAGAGCCCACCTCATGGTGTTGGTTCTTCGTCGTCGAACGCGTGGCTCTCTTTCGAAAAGAAGGATTAGGGTCTCTCTAAAATAATAATTATTAGAATATGGTGGTCTTCTTTTTTTTAGAACTTGAACGCAAAAAAAACCTTTAATAATAAATAAGAACACGACGAGTGCGGCAGGGTGGATGTCTGTCGCCCGAGGCCTCATGACTGAGCGAATGACGCATGAATCGGTCGCCCGCCCGCCTGCAGGGTGAAAGAAAGAAAGAAAGCTGCCTGCCGCCGGACGTACGAAGGGACGGCGGTGGAGCATCATACCCTATAGGGCGGCAGCATCGCATTCCGTATAGGGTTTGTTTGTCTTTAAATGTCGACCGCTAAGAGGGGGGTGTATAGGGGTGGTGACAGATAGGGTTATTATTATCGTTGGTTGGGTGGTTCGCAGAGTCAACGATATGAATCGCGTGCTGCGGAAAATAGGCGGGAAAAAGGATGAGCAGGAACGACGGGAGAAGATCGGGTCGAGCGCGTGGCGGCGGCGCATGGAGGAGACCATGTACCAGAAGCTGGGTCTCGCCAAGGCGGAGATGGACGAGAACACGGGTGACCTCGAGGACGAGGTGAGCCGGTTCCGGTCGAGCGTCGAGCAGCTCGAACAGCTGTGCGATCAAGTGGAAAGGGTCCGGAAGGCCGAGAGTTCGGTGGACGAGGCCTACGAGGGCCTGGCGAACCTCTACGAGGACGAGCATGACGGCGACACGGAGGTGGTCGCGGCGGCGCTCCGCGCGCGCGACATCCGCGTCGAGCACGCGCACCTCGTACGGGGGTGGGTCCTGGACGAGATTTCGGCGACCCTCGAGAACTCGGCGCGGGTGGTCGCGGTCGTCAAGGAGCGGAACGATCTCGTGCTGGACTACTTCGCGCGAAAGCGCAAGTTCGACCACGTCGAGACGCGCGCGGCGAGGGCCAAGGGCGACCCTTCGGCCAAGCTCGACGAAAGTCTGAGCGAACGGCGCGCGAAATTCGAGCACTCCAAGGATGCCGTCAGGGCGATGACCGAATACCTCGCCCCGCTCCTCGAAAATTTCGTGGCGGCGGCGACCCAGTGCCGCGCCGACGCGCTCCGGGTCCTCGCCGGAACGCACTTAGTTTTTACGCGCGCGATGGCCGACCGCGTCGATCCGTGGGCCAAGACAGTCCGCGAATCGCCGGTCCGGGAGCTTTTGGCGCAGGTAGCTGCGGCGCGCCGTGGCGAGGGTCCCCCGCGACCCACGGCCCCGCGCACCGAAGCGTTCAAAAAGCTCGTCCTGATGCTCGAGTCGCCCCCCAGGCTCGCGACCTACAATCCTCCCCCAAAGGGCGGGGGGCCCGTCGCGAGCACCACGCGCCGTGGCTCGACCGCGACGCGGGGGGCAGTCTACGGCGCCGCCCTGGCCGCGATTTCCTCGCCCCCAGTCGAAGCCCTCGCCGCGCTCCTCGAGGCGCTCTCGAATAACGGCGCTCTCGACCGTCAAGGAATTTTCCGAATCCCCGGCAATTCGGACGAGGTCGACCACCTCAAAAAGCGCCTCGACGACGCCTGCGAGCCTCCGTCCTCCGTTCTCGCCGACGCGGACGTCGACGACCTCGCCACCCTCACCAAAATGTGGTTTCGAGAGCGCGCCGACAATTTTTTGGAACCCGTCCTCCAGGACGCGCTCCGGGACGCCTCGAACAGATGCCCCGACGACGTCGAGTTTGCGATCGCCGTCGGGGATCTCCTCGACGCCGCCAACACTCCGAGCACCAAGGCCGCCGCTTTTTGCCTTCCCCTCCTTCTCGGCTTCCTCGCGAGGGTCGCCGACAACGCCGCCAGCAACATGATGACTGCCGAGAACCTCGCTATATGCTTCGCGCCAAACATCCTCCTCCGCGACCCCGACGACCCCGCGGCCATGATCGGCCTCCAGCCAGCGATATCCCTGATGGAACGCCTCATCCTCAACGCCAACAACATCACCCGTCAACGACCAGATCACTTTCAACAGCAACAACCGCCCCCCAAACCCGTCAGACCACCGCCCCCGCCGCCCAGGCTCTGAGACAACGGCACATCATTCGCTTTTCTTCTTCCTTTTCGTCCATCTGGTCTGGGGTTTTTTTTTCCTCTTGTGGTGATCGTTCTTTTTCTCCTTCCTGTTGTATTTGTCTACGCGCCGCCGCCGCCGCCGCTGCTGCTGCTGCTGCACTCGTTCCGTTGCGAGAGGGGTTCTCTTCAAACCCGAAGAAGAAGAAGAAGAAGAAGAAGAAGAAGAAGAAGACGACAACAAAGACAACGAAAAGCAAGCACACCTCCCCTGCCCCCCCTCTGGCATGTGACCTCTCTCTTCCTACCCTTCCCTTCCCTTTCCTTTCCTTTCCTTTCCTTTCGTGGCACCCCCCTATCTCCGTGTGTATGTCATCGCGTGCGCGCGTGTGCACTCTTTTACTCTTTTTCGGGTGATGTCCGTCGGTCGGTGCACGACATGTTTTTACGACCAACCGACCAACCGAGCGCCGACGTTAGCCACTACACATTCACACCCCCCCAAGAGCAGATGAATGTCACCACCAAGGCGACGACGACCGCTCCTAAGGAGGACCAGAATAAGGGCCCTCGCTGGAATCCTCCTCCTGACGCGCCTCGAGGGAACCGGAGAAAGCATTTGAAACAAATCGGCGAGGCTCGAAGCGCCTCGGGGACGACGGTCGCCCACTCGGCGTCCGATACGCTCCAGCTCATAAAGGTGCCGCGACACACGTCGCAGGCCTCAAAGGCCGACGCGTCGATGCGAGCCTGCTCGCGACCGCTGATAATCCTCTTCCTATTTTCCACGAGCGTCTTGAGGTTCCGTAACTCGCGGTCGCTCGCAACGCGACAACTCTTGTGCCGGCGACCCACCTTGTTGTGGATCGGCAAGCACCTCTCGGTGCGATTGTCGAGAGCGACGAAATTCTCGCCGCAATGGCAACAACGGTCCTGACGAAAGAGCTCGCCCGTGATGTGGTGGCACCCAAACCGATCGCTCTCCGAGACCCGGAGCAACGCATCCGCCGGCAAAAACGACATGACGTCCTTCCACAGGACGCCAACGTCGCGCCACTCGAGCATGATCGATCTAGGTCCACACCAGTCACGGGCGTAGATCGTTCAAAGAATAAGAAGCCCCGACATAGATAATTCGTCCGTTAGGATCCGTCTTCTGTTCGGCGTTAACCAGATCCCGAGAAACAAATCCTTGCATGCGCGCGTTCATCGGATCCTCTTCCTCTTCCTCGTGATGAGTGCTTTCGGCGGCGCCATCGTGCTGGCGAACGGTGAACTGAGGTTCCGGCCGCAGAGCTTCAGCTTTTGCGGCCATTGCGACAACTACTTCATGATGTGCGTCTGCCAGGGCATCCCCCACGCGCGCGACTACAATTTCAAGTCGCTGCCGCTGCCCCCCGAGGGCTCGACGCCCGAGATGCTGCTACGGCGATGGTGCAGCTGCGTCAACATGAGCTTGTCTATGGGCAGCTTCACAGCACTCGATTGGTACGCGGACCACGGCGAGATCAAGCTCGAATCCATCGCCGCCAAGGCCGACGCCTTGGGTCAGATGATCCAGGACTACATCTTGCGCCTTCCCAACGACGTCTCGTTGCCTCTCTTGATGAAGGCTATGGGCATGCGTACCGGCACGGTGGCCGACGGCGTCCCACGACTCCAGAGGGAAGCCGAGTGCGCCGCGTCCGCCTTCGTCGCCGGCGACTGGAACTGCGTCACCAGGTTCGGCGCCTTGCTTTTGAACAATTCACTCCAAACCAGCGATCCCGAAGTCTATACGCTGAGCGATGACCAGCTCGCCGATCTCTTCAGCGCCGTCGACCTCTTGAACAAGGTCCTCGGGATGGGCTTCTCTGACATGGGCTGGTGCCTCGCAATAGAAAACGACCGACCCCCCATGGTGCTCCCACCCATCCCTGGGGCTTCCGAGCGACTCAAGGAACCGCTTCCCGAACAATCCTTCGCCGTCGCCGCCGCCACCGCGGCGGCCGCCGCCGTCGCCCCCGCCACAAACGGCGCGTGTCGCTGCGGCTCGCTGACACACAAACGCACCAACCACAGCGCCTGCCCCCTCAATCCAAAGAAACTGGCAGCACGACGTTGACATGGCGATATTATGACAACGATGACGGCGTTAAGCCTGGTCTCGCCGCCTCAAAAATGGGATTGTTGTAACTCCAGAGCCCGCCAGGGTTCCTGCGATCCTCGTCAGTCATTCGCGTTCTCCTCATCAAATTAAGAAAGAAATGAGTTCTGTTGCTTTCAGACCTCGGCAATCCGTGAAGAGTCACCCTGACCGCACTACTAACAAACAAACTAACTAACTAACTTCAGACCTCTCCCGAGCATCGGAGCCGGTCCAGGATCACAGAGGAAAATCACACAGTTGGGGTAGAGGGTGCGAGGGACGAGTACGAGTTGATGGCGGACCGCCACGCACTACATAAGTATTGAACCTCCAAGGCCTCGACGCTTGTAAATAACGACCACCCGTGCGCGTGCGCTATAGCACGCTCGCTACTCTGTAATGTGGACTGTGGGATAGTACCTGCGGAGAGGTACTTAGGCTGAGTGGGTAAATACAAGTTGAACGCGCTCATCCGCCCCGTGACTTCTTCTGTCCGCTGAGACTTTGTAGACCTTTTCCTTGCCCCTTCTATTCTTCTTCACTTTGCTTTTGCCAAACAAGTAGCTCCCATCCGCGCACCTTGCTCTAGCAAGCCACGTCGGGCGATAGGACCCCGCACTAATCTTTCGTAGGCGCCTTTCTTTTATATCATCTTGCTCTTATTACTGTGTGAAGAAAGCTAGCAGATGCCAAATCGTCGTCTGTAAAAGTATACCTGTGCAGGTGAGTACTAGCACGTAGTAGTGAGGCGGATGGTTCTTTTCTCTGTTTGAGGTCCAGCTCACGTTCCTTCCGACTCTCTGAAGTAAGCAGTCTCCAAGGAAGGGATATTCCTCTGACACGGAGAAACGCCGCTCGAATATATCATGACCCGTCGGTTTGCGATTATTTGACAAATTATTGTTCATGGCAATGATGGTGCGAGTGCATCATATTGACAAAATAGGTACACCAACATGTCGCGAGTTCGGGATTGTGCTCATTTATTCTAGTATGAGGCCTTCGTAAGGCGCATGATCACTGGGGAATTCTCGAAGAAGTCGAGGAGTTGTTCTTCAAGCCAGTCAAACGGAACAAACGCGGCCCGCGAGCGCTCTTCGGCGTGCAGTTCGAGCCGGCGCACCCTATTGTCGACAGGTCTGTCGCGGACCGTAAAAGTCACGCTGTCGTCGAGCTCCGCTCTATCCAACATGCTCTGAATTTGGGCCGCGGAAACCTGGTCGTCGATCGGCGTGAGTAACCACGTCCTCGAAACTTCTTGACTCCTTGGTTCTGGTGCTTCTCTGCGTCTATCGATGCTCTTGAGCACCTCCGTATGAGTTTCTTCGAAAAAGTAGAACAATGCTTCCTCTAGGTAATCCATTGGCACTCCAGGTCCCGTGGTGGCGCACAGGACGAACGACGTCCCTTCTCGCTCGATTGAAAATGTCACGTCGTCATCGATCAAGGGCGCTTTGCCTATCAAATCTAGAATTTTCTCGGGAGAAACGTCTGTCGTTGTTGGCTTGAGGATCCACTCTCTTTTTGCAGCACGCGTAGTCAGCGGCGGCGGCGGCGGCGACTTCGCGCTCGGCATCGCGTGATCGGTCCGATGCCCGTGTGGTCGTCGGCGATCTAGGCTCTTGACTTTGTCGAGGTGCTGGCTGCACAAGTCGATCAATTGCTCTTCAAGCCAGTCGAGAAATGCGATGGACGCGTACGCTACCCGAACCGTTACTGTCAGCACCAAGATCGCTCCCGGCTCTCGTCGGTCGAGGCAAAAATCCACGTCCTCGTCCAGGTCCACTTTGGAGACTATGTTCATAAATTCCTCGTCTGTTACGTTCCTGTCAACGAGTTGCACGTTCCAGGACCGCGTCATCGTTACGTTTCGATTGACGTTTGCGACTAGGCCGCTCGTCTCGAGCACCTGGACGAGCACCTCTTCGAGCCACTCGATCGGCGCGTCCTCGGAGCAGTCAGCGCGAAGCAATATGGAATTTTTTCCTTTAGATGATGCCGTCCATTTGAGGTCATCGCAGTCAAACCGCTTGGCCTCCAGCATGTCGACTATGGACTCTGGCATGGGGTCCTTCTCGCACGCGCCAAGTTGCAGCGTCCAGCTCTGCGACACAGTTCTCTGCCTCGCAATATCGCTTCTCTCGTCGATTCGCGCGTGGGACCGCGCAACGAGCATCTCAATATCGTCGGCGCTCTTCGACGACGCTCCTTCGTTGTTGTTGCTGCTGTCGATGAAGCGCGCCAAAATTTCCTCGACGCGACAACCATCAATTTCGCCCGCCGCTTTCGCAGCTGCTCGGACCAGGTTGAGGGAGCTGTCGACCCGTGACCCAGCGATAATGCGCGCGGCGGCGTCCACATGAATTTCTTCGTTACTACATCCTGCAATATTGCCCAAACATGCAGCGAGCTGCTCCGCGACGTGTGCCGTCGTTTGCAGCTCGACCGAACGGTCTCTGAGGTGGTGTGCACTGCGCGGTTCATCTCGTGGGAGCGAGCGCAAAATGGCACGAACCAGCACGCGTAGACCTAATGCCACCTCAATTGCCGGCATTGGTCTCCCGTCGTTGTAAGTCGACGCGTTGTTGAGTGCTGCGCGCACAGCGAGATGCGTAGCCGAATTCGCCACACAGTCGCGATGGTTCCGGAGACTGGCCAACGTGAGTGCGCGGCGTTCGGCTATTTTCGCCACTCCCGACGGTGCGTGCCAAATTCTGACTGTCCCGTCAGCAGACAGCGTAACAATTCTCGGTCGACGGCGACGCGTCGCACCTCTAGCGGACAGACCGAGCGCGCCGCCGTCCGTGTCGACGCCAACGAAGCGCCCACCCGTCCGCGTGCAAGAACACACGTGCTGCAATTTGCTGCTCTCTCTTTCAAAAAGATTCGGATTGTTGTTGTCTGGCACGCTCCAATAGCGCGTCGTACCGTCGTGCGAGGCTGTCACAAGAAATGTCCCGTCCTTACTCGTAGCGCATGCAACCACGGGACCGACATGACCCTCCCCAGTTGGCTCAAAATGCTCGTCGAATGCGCCGCGGTGATAATTCCACACGTGCGGAGATCCACCGTTACTTCCGGCCACGAGTCTCGTGCCGTCGGGCGTCCAAGCCACGCTGTAGATTGGCTCTGCGTGCGACAGCACGATGCACGGGACCTGTTGAATAGGCACCTCGCGTCCGAGTGCGCTCAGACGGTCAATCGAGCTGAGATCTTCGCTCGCGCCAGTACCACTCTCGACGACAAGCTGTTCGTTCGCAGATGAGCTCGTCGCGGCGTACGACCACACTCGTAACGTGCGGTCCATCGACCCCGACGCGAGCAGTTCTGCCCCTGGCGCGAAGGCTACCGCCGTCGCGTACCAGTGATGGCCGTCGAGCGCGATAACCATCGCGTCGTCGTCGCTGTCGAGTGGTTTCCAGATTCGGACGACGCCGTCAGATGCAGCCGTGGCGAGAAGGTTGCGACGCGAAACATCGACGCCCAAGACCCACGACCCATGCGGATGTCGATGGATCGCGACCGGTTGCATCAAGTCCCACAACGAACCCGCGGCGACGTTCCGAGATTTGGCACGGCTCTTACGAGCCATCCGCTGAGAAAAGCTTGTCCACGCCGCCTCAACCGTTTCGTCTTCGTCCGAAACGTCGTCGTCGACTGTCTTGGACCGTCGCGTCTCGCAAGGCAGCCTCCAGACGCATGCCATGCCGTCAGAGCCGCCGGAGACGAGGATTGTCGGGGTCCTTGGTGGTTTTGGGGATGCCGAGTCGTCCGCGAGTCGCTCGCATTTCAGCGCGAGCACTCGGCCCGTGTGCCCTGACAGATTTCCAATATGGTGACCTTTTCTCGCGAGCCACAGCGCGATTCGCGACCGAGTCGCCGCGGCGACGATCCGTCCGCAGGGAGTGAATGCGACACCGGCGGCGAGGCCGCAGCCTCGCACACCGGCAGGACGCAGCGCCTGAAGACAGTTGCCTTCGGTGCTTCGCGTAATTACCCGATGCGATTCCTGTTGGTTCATATTATTGATGGTCGCCGTCCTCCTCAGAGGTGACTCGAGTGTCGCTGCTTTCGGCGTTGGTTGGAAAACGCTGTTGTCTGATTTGCGAGTGGCAAAGAGGGGGTCTTGAGTTGACAGCTCCAAGTGCTGGTTTCTTCTTACCGGTTTTGCCGACGCTCGATTGCCGGAACTCTCGATGTCGCCGCCGCCGCCGATAATCAGCAGCGAATTCTCTACGTCGATCGCGCTTTGATACCGCCTTTTTATCGGTGGAGACGCAGGAGCTTCGAAGCCAGGATTGTCTATGGGCCGTTCTCGGCGGTCATCATCGTCGAGCGCGATGGATCCAGACAAGCGAGCATCGATGGCATTACGCGGTGCTGCGGGAGTAGGCTCCCCCAAAAAAGTAGGCAGTGTTATTGGTTGAGCGTTCGAAGGCGCCTCGGGCGCCTCGTCGTCGTCGTCGTCGTCGTCGCTGAAAAACTCAGCGAAAATGTACTTTCGCTCGAGATCGGTAACGACCTCTCCGTGGTCAAAGGACACCGCGTAAAGTGTCTCTTCGTGAGATTTGTTGTCGAGCTCGAGCACACGCGTTGCCGCGTGTGTGACCGTGCCCGGGCGCACCTTGCCCGAATCGCTCCGCGCGTCGACAGCCTCGCCGACTCGCAATAAACGTCGCTGTTTCTGCCCGGCGAGTCGGATCCGCCTCGGAACGACGTCTGCTTCCTCGTCGCCGTCGTCGTAGATGATAGAGTAGGAGGAACCGTCGTCGGCGATGGCCTTAACAACACCAGGATAGAACTTTGGTGTGTCCGCATAGCGACACTCGACCCTCGTCCCCTCTGGAAGCGTCGGGTCGGTAAAGTCCGCGAAAATAAACTTTCGCTCGAGTCCCTCGACGACGACCTCGCCTTGGTCGAAGGCAACGTCGTACGAGCCATCGTCGTTGACGGCCACGACCCGCCCCGGCAAGACGTCTTCTTTTTTTCCGTAGCGAGCGTCGACTTCCGCGCCTTGTCGAAGAACGAACTTTTGCTTTTGGCCGGGCAACCGGATGCGCCGCCGCACGACACCAGTCTCGCGGTCTCCATCGTCGTATGCGATGGCGTACCTTTCGTTCTCAACGGCCTCGACCTTGCCGGGATAGAACTCGGGCGTGGTGCTGTACCGAACTTGGACGGCGCACCCCGGCGCGAGATGTTTTTTTGTCATTGTTCGCGTCTTTTAGATCGATCTGACGGCGCTGAATTGTATGGACCCTATTCCATTAAACCTTACCCTAGCGACGGTGCCGCCGCCACGGTAACGATTTCTTTATCTTTTCTTTTCTTTTCTTTTCTTTTCCCAAAGAAAGGGAGAGCAACGACGACGACGACGACGACGACGGCAGGTTGTTATTATGACTATTCGTACATAGAATATCGGGTCGGTCGGTCTGAGGCGCGCGCGCACCACCGCTGGGGACGTACCATACATCAGGGTTGTGGGTGAGAGAGATCTGGGGAGACCAGGAGAACGTAGTAGTCGTCGTCGTCGTCTTAAATAATAGTCGTCGTGGTAACTCGTCGTCGTCGTCGTCGTCGTAAGTAGTCGTCGCCGTAAGTAGTCGTCGCCGCCCTCATTGCCGCACGGAAAGAAAAGGGGGAGGACAGAATAAGCAAAGAAGAAGCAGCTAGGTACGCTGCTTCTTCGAGGCGACGGCGCGGTCGACGTGCGAGACGAGGTAAGCGCGGCAGGCGTCGGCGTCGGCGGCGGGGTAGAGAAGCTGGAAGTCGCGCTGGATGCGGAGCCTAGGGTTTGTTAGTCATCAAATCAAAGAAAGAAAAAGGGCTCTGCCTCACAAGTTTCCGACCGCGGGTCCTTTCGGCACGTGGAACTCCGAGATGAGGCGCTTGCCGTCGAAGAAGGGCTTGAGGTCGTTCCAGACGTTGTCGAGGTTGAAGTCCGAGTCGACGGCGGCGAGGAGGTCGGCGTACTTATCTTTGACGTCCTTGGCGGCGGGGGTTTGGAGGAGGGCGGGTCCGGGGGCCCAGGCATCATCGAGGGAAGCGAGGTCGCGCGCGCGGGCGACGGCGAGGGCGGCGCGCCACTTGTCGCGAAGGTCGAAGAGGAGGACGCCGACGTCGCGTCGGAGGCGTCGCTTGCGTTCGAGAAGGTCGAGGGCGTCCGGGCGGGGGTCGGCGGCCGTTTCGCGCCAGCGGTCTGCGAGGTCGCGGCACTTTGGGGAAGCGTCGATGAGGGCCTGGACGACGTCGCCCTCTCTGGTCGGGAGCTTGAGGCCCTCGCGGCAGACGGCCGTGGGGAGGGGGGTCGTCTTGTGCTTTGGGGTCGCGACCGTCGCGCCCGCGAGGGGCGAGAGCACGAGGGCGAGGGCCGCGAGCCAGCCGCCGAGCTCGTCGCGCTTGTAGGCCTTGACGGCGTCCTCGGGGGAGGCAAAGGTCGCGAAGGCGACGGCGGCGTGCGCGGAAACGCAACGTGCGGCGAGGTGCCATACGGGCGAGGTCGCGTCGTCGGCGTTTCGGGCGTAGACGTCCTCGACGGGAGTCGCGAGGTTCCCGACGCCCGAGGCCGTGCCGCGGGGCAGACCGATTGGAGTCCGGAGCGCGGCGCTCGCGAGGTGGAGCGCGCGGAGTTCCGCGACCACCCGGGGCGCGGCCGTCGGACTCGCGGCGAGCGCGCCTTTGAGCTCCTTCCCCACGCGCTCGCGCGACACCTTGGCAAGGAGGGCGTCGCGGACGTCGGGGTCGCGGCAGGCGTCCCGGAATGCCGCGTCGAGGCGGAACCCGTACCGCGCGGCAAACCGGACGCCGCGGAGCGCGCGGAGCGGATCGTCGAGGAGCGTCACTCGCGCGTCGAGCGGCGTCCGGAGCACGCCCGCGCGCAGGTCGTCCCATCCCTTGCCGGTCCAGTCCTCGATTTTGCGGGTGTGGACGTTGAAGAAGAGGGCGTTCAGGGTAAAGTCCCGCCGCGAGGCGTCCTCGAGGGGGGTCCCAAAGTCGACGGACGTCGGGACGCGCGACGCGTCGTCCGCGTACTGCTCGCTCCTCAAGTTCACGAGGTCCACCTCGAGGTCGCAGAGCCGCATCGTCGCCGTCTCGAGGTGCTTGGACTGCTCGGGGTTCGCCGCGATCACCCCGATCCGCGAGTCGGCGCGCCCATGTCGGTCTGTCACGACCGACGACACGCGCTCGGCGAACGTCGCTCCGCTGCAGTTGTCGACCGCGACGTCGATGTCCTTCGTCACTTTCCCGAGGGCCTTGTCGCGCACCCACCCCCCGCAAATACGAACGGTCGATCCTCCCCGCGCCGCGGCAGCCACCAGGATCTCCACCAGCTCCGCCTCGTTCGGCGTCAGCTCCACCATCGCCTTGGGCAGCTCCTCGCTCGTCACCGTATTCGTCATTACCCGCGTCCGTTCCGGCTCAAACCCTCCAAAGTACCGCTTCCACCGGGCAGTCGTGTTCGACGTCGACGACACCCGCTCGGTCACCACGCCTCGCCGGCTCACCTGCCGCCGTACCACAACCTCGCTGCACTGCTGCTGCGCGGACGGCACAGCGGCCCGAACCAACACTTGCCTCCCACTCGCGCGGGCTTCGAACCCAAAGCTCCGCCCGATAACCAGCACCACACCCAGCGTCTGCCACCGCCGCCGCACGAGGAGGGGAATCGTCGTCGTCTCCTCAACAGTCCCTAGCCGGGACACCAACCACACCAGGATGACCTTCTCTCTGGAAGCACGCCTACCACGCAACTACTTCAAACCGTCCTAAAACCCTCGACGTTATTTATTTATTTACAACAATAAACCCCCCTAACACGATAATGACAATAATAATAATAATAATAATAATAATAAACCCTCGGTACGAGCTACTACTTTGTTTTTGCTAGGAAGTGGGAGCACGCTCGTCCAAGTCGGCCTTTTTCTCCTGTATTTGCGAGAGCTTGTACTGCATCATCATCACGATGGCCTCGAGGTTACGCTGCTTCTGCATGACGACCTGGGTGACGCTGTCGGAGTTTTTTGTGACGAGGTCGACGCGCCGGTCGAGGAGATCCTTCGCCGCCGCCACGCTCTTTTCGACGTAGTAGCCCGTGCCAATGTCGACCAGAACATTCTCCGCGTCGACAATTTTCCCCGGGACATACAAGGACTGGGTCAACGGCACCAAGAGCTCCCGTCCTTCGGCGTTGGGGTCTGTGGCGATCACCTCCAGAGCGCTCCGCGACTCTTTGAACCGCGATTCGAGCTGCTTCATGTCAGAGTGCTGGGCGGTGTAGTTTTGAATCTCCTGCTCGTGCTGCTGCTTGAGCTGGTTGAGCTGGTCGAGCGAGAGGCTCGCGATGTCTACCTCTCTCGAGGAGGAGGACGACGACATCGTTCAATGATCCGTTAAATATAGTCCGGTAGGTCACCAACCCTTGGTTGAACCTCCCTGCATCTTTTAAGATAGATGCGCCCACACTTCGTATTATCGCTGGCGCTTCTGATCGGGGCGGCGGGCGGGTTGGAGGCGCCCCCGTTGCGGCTCGGGACACGGGGTTCCCCGCTCGCCCTCGCCCAGGCCTACATGACGCGGGACCTCCTCATGTCCCAGTTCCCCGAGGAGCTCGGGGCCGAAGGGGCGATCGAGCTGTGCATCATGAAAACGCAGGGCGACATGATACTCGACAAGGCGCTCTCTGAAATCGGGGGAAAGGGCCTCTTCACCAAGGAGCTCGACGTGGCGCTTTTGGGGGACCAGGTCGATATCTGCGTGCACTCTATGAAGGACGTGCCGACGTGGCTCCCGGCAAAAACCGTCCTTCCAAGCATGCTCGAGCGCGAAGATACGCGCGACGTCTTCATCTCGCCCAAGGCCAGCTCCCTCTCCGAGCTCCCCGATGGCTCGGTGATCGGCTCGGCGAGCCTACGCCGTCAGGCGCAGATCTTGGCCAAGAACCCGACCCTCGAGTGCGTCAATTTTCGCGGAAACGTTCAGACGCGCCTCCGCAAACTGGACGAGGGCGTCGTCGACGCGACGCTGCTGGCCTACGCTGGCCTCAAGCGAATGGACATGGAAGACGAGGCGACGCAAATCATCGAATGGGACGAGATCCTCCCGGCCGTCGCCCAGGGCGCGATCGGCTTGCAGTGCCGCGACGACGACGAGCGATCTTTGAGGTACATCGACAAGCTCAACCACAAGGCTACCTTCGACGCGGTCGCCTGCGAGCGCGCCTTTTTGGCCGCGCTCGACGGCAATTGCAAGACACCCATCGCCGGACAGGCGACTATCCAGGACGGCCAGATTTTTTTCCGAGGTTTGGTTGCCAAGCCCGACGGCTCCGAGATTTACCGTGTCGAGCGGACGGGGCCCCTTGCCGACGCCGTCAAGATCGGCAACGACGCGGGCGAGCAGGTCAAGGCCGACGCCGGCATCGAATTTTTCGAGTGGCTCCAGGCCCAGGAACCCAAGCTCGCCGTCGCGCAGTAAATCGATCACCACCGAGAAGAAGAAGAAGAAGAAGAAGAAGAAGATATAGGGGTGTAAGTGGGCTACTACTCTAGTTCTCTCGTTTTTTTCACCGTCCCGCCCCGCCCCGCCAGAGTCGGTTTTTTATAGTTCGGCGACGCGACTACCTTCTTCATTCAAAATCCAGGCCCGGACCTGGGCGAGATGGGGCTCGGAGGCGGGGGCGTTCCATCGGGTGTTGAGGAGACCGTAGGTCTCGCGCGCTCCTCGAACCCTTGTCCTGCCCGGGGACTGCGTGCCGTCGATTGGCCAGTAGGCGAATGAGATCCCGGGGTGGTACTCTTGAACGTAGGCCCGCAACCAGCGCCACCACCTCGCCTGCACGTCGTCCGAAGACGAAAAGTCGGTGTCCTGAGGGGTCCCAAACTCGCCGAGCATGACGGCGCCGAGCCTTTCAAATCGCACAAAACCCCAGGAAGCGTTCATTTCCTTGGCGAAGTCGTCGTAAGTATCGCAGCGCGGGCACGACCAGACGTAGTTGTGGGTCGAGTAGAGGAGATGGTCGGACGGAATCGCGAGGGGTCTCGATCGGACGCCGCGAAGATCGATCCCAAAGTCGAGGCCGCCGACGACGACGAGAAGGTCGGGGTTGGCGGCGAGGACGACGTCGGCGGCGCGCTCGGCGGCGCTCGCCCAGTCGGGCTCGGCGCCGCCCCACGTCGGTTCCAACAACGCGTCTCCGATTATCAGCGGACGGATTTCGTTTCTGAGCTCGATTGCCGCGACCCTATACCGCGTGGCAAGGATCTCGAGGCCCGCGAGCCAGTCGGCCTCGCTAAAGTCCCGCGAAAACCACAAACCCTCGCCGTCGCGCGCATCGCAGCACCAGTTCGCGCGACCGACGTGATTGTCTAGGATTACGTAAAGCGGCTTCAACGCCGCCACGACGGCGTCCAGCACCCTCATGCCCGAGAGCCCCAAGAGCTGGGGGTTTGCGGCGACGGCCTCGGGCCGCACCCCCGGATCGTGGAGGACGAGCTCCAGAGACACGGGCAGCCGAACGCAGTTCAGCCTCAGGGACTCGCGGATGACACCGACGATGCCAAAGAGGGGCTGCGTGTCGAGGCCACCGGGGACGTAGTCCTGCTGCTCGGCCCCGTACCACGACCCGCACGCGAGCTGGATGCGCTCCGACCCCTCCCAGATTTCGCCCCCCTCGATACGCAGTCGACCGCTCACAACGACACACAACAACAGCAACATCTATCTTTCGTGTGGTGTGGCAAAAAAATACTGTTTTTTTCCACCACCAGGGTATCCTTACTTCTACAGGCGTGTTTCGACACGAAAAATCACCCAACACATCAGCTGCCCGCAGCCAGGAAGGCCACGAGAAAGGTTAAGTGTATAATGCTACATACCTCGGGACGCGCTAGACCATGATGATGAGCTTAAGCACAAATCAGAGGACTGTGTAGAAAGGAAGAAGAAGTGTAAGGAAGAGATCACGTTCTCAACGGACGGATAAAGGGTAAGAGGCAGCAGATTTCTCTGCACCCCCTCGAGATGTCTTAAGCGCAAGGCGCGACTATAGAACATCTCTTGAGAAAGATGATGAAGAAGGAAAGAAAGAAAAAAAAAAAAAAAAAAGAGAATATAGTCTTGATGGTCGCAGAGGTCACATACGAAGCATCAAGAGTATAGCAGGGTGTCTTGGGGCTTGGACTTGGTGGAGCTGAGAGTCGACTTGACGCTTTTGAACAGAGCATTACGAAACACAGTTACGACAGACAGTGTGTTAAGGCTGTCTGAGGTGGTGGACATCGTTACTGGTTCGAGATTATCGGTATTGTCTTCGTCAGCTTCTGGTGTCAGGTGGTGAACACCAATAGCAGAATGGTGTGGTACCATGCGAAATGTGAGTGCAAGTAAAGCATTCAGTATGGATGGCACCAGCGAGTCAAGTTGTAGGGTGTCCAGTTGGTTTTCCAAGAATTTGGACTCAGCGAACGGATCCGAGAAGATAGCAGCGTCGTCCGATTTACATGCTAAGGGAATGCTTTGAATACACGAGAGCAGCTTGTCATGCAGATGATGGAGGTGATCGTCCGGGGAGGAGTGATTGGCGGCATATTGGTCATGAGCTGTATTAGTTAAGCGAGACAGCAGCTCTGTGATTTTGTACAGTGTTATGAGTAACACGTGTGCATTGGCTGTAGGAGGAAAGAGCCGGTTCTCCAGGGAGGTGATTGACGCAATGGCAGCCTGCAGATCTGTGCGCAGAGATAGATTCTCAGCGCTGAGGGTGTTGACCTTGCGGATATTGAGGCGAAGAGTTTCCTGGAGTTGCTCGACTTGTTGACGCAAGGCATCGACATCATCAGGCGAGGCAGAAGGAGCAGGGTGTGTCGATGGCGAAGACATTTCCAGAGTAGGTTCTGATGTGGAGAGTGAGTAGTTTAACGACGTTTCGGTCAACACATGCTGTGCAAGTAGGGGGTGTTTCGCGTTTATAAAAAATGCAGAAAGTCTTGATGTTCTGCCTGAGTATAAGTGGGGCCGAACATTACATCCAGGAGTGAAGACGGTTTTGTATCATCTGAAGATGATACGTAGTCGTCAAGATGTTGTACCCACGATTGGGCAACAGCAGTAACCACATGGTGGAATTTGGAGGGCTTGAACATAGCCTGAGCTTTGCGACTCTGTGTTCGAACGAGAGTTACATCGAAGTTAAGATGTTCAAGGTGCATTTGTGTTATAAGCCGAAGATCCAGTGCGAATGGCCATTGTGTAGCAGGATCTGTTGGGGACTGAGCGGATACAGATAAGACTAAATTAACAAGTGACGGGTGTTGTGTTAGTATGCTAGTCAAAAGAGTATATAACTCCTTTGGCAAATGATAGATGCGTATGAGGGTAGCGCGTATATGACCAGCTGAGCGCGCATCACAAGGGAATTGGAAGGAAGTAGCATTGCGAGCACATACGGTAGGTTGTATAGGCACCTGATCAGTATTGTGACAAGCACAGCAAATTCCCATAGTAATAGCAGAGATGGGGATGTGACCATTCTTCTTATGGTCGTCCGTGTTGAGGTGACTCAGCACTTCAGTGGGGAAATCACGAGGTGTTTGTGCCTTGGAACTGTACGTGGTCGAGACAAGGAAAGTCGGTTGTCCAAGATCATTGAGGCACTGCGTACAAAAAGACGACAAAATGAAACGTTCACGTTGTGGCTTCTGTAGCAGCCAATAGAAGCAATAGCAGGAGCAGCTTCCCAAGGTATAGTAATGGGTAAGCGCATGGATATGAATGGTGCCAGTTCCACAGAAAATGAAAAGTCAGTAGACTCATAGATAGAGTTGAGGGCAGTGATAAGTTCCACTCGCATAAAAGAAGAGAGAAATGGGGTGACAGGGACACGGAAGTTCTCAAGGAGAGAGATTCCTCGTTCGAACAGAGCATAATGTATGCTGAGGCCATCCTGGAGTGTTAGCGATTGAGGCAAGGTATGTTCGGCTGGTGTCGGTGCAACAGCAGCAGCCTGTGAGGTAGCAGTAACAGCGGTCATTCTCCCAGGTTGTCGCTTTTGCGACAACCTGGGAGAAGGTTCGGCCGTGGAGAGCGAGCGTGGGACTGTCCTTCGAACGACTGGGGAGATGCCGCGGCCACGGGAGTGCCAAGAAAAAGACATGAGAGACACTCACACGCGTACAAAAAAAAAAATGTGGCAAAAGAAGGTAGGGCCAAGGCTAGTTTAACGACGTTGCCGTCACTAGGGTTAGGCATCTTCAATCCTGTAAAGGCTTGTCATCAGAAGCATGATGCATACCGAGTAGAGAACGAAAAGTGGAGAACTCAGCTGCAAGTGGCTTTGTAAAACCATCAGCCACGTTTAGCTTGCCGGGAACATGATGGACTCGAATTTTCTGTAGCGAGATGTACTCACGGATCTTAAACCATATGGTCGACAGTGCCTTGGATCGAGAAGATCCAGCTGGGTTATTAGAGGTGTGAACGGCGGCGGCATTGTCAGATAAGAGAGTAGGCTTCTGATGAAGCGCATATCTTCAGCAATTGGGTTGTCATTGTTATCGAAATCAACAGGATCAGCGGTGTTCTCACCATTAACATTGTTGACGTAGAAGGTGGGGTTGGCGACAAAGGAGAGTTCCAATAGCAGTTTGCGTAGCCAAACAGCTTCATCAGCACAAATACTGAGGGCAATCAACTCAGCTTCGTGAGTTGAGCAGGAGACAATCGGTTGAAGCTTGCTTTTCCAACCTATAAGGTAGTTGAAAAGATTTAAGACAAACCCGGTGGTAGATTTCCTATCTTCCTGTGCTAAGGAAGGGGCGTTGTCAGCGTCAACCATGGCAACTAAGGGATCAAACTGTCCAGTGGATACATCCTGCGGTTGGTAGTCGACCACAGTGGAGAGATCAATTCGATTAGCGGAGACAGTGCGAAGTGAGCTTCAATAGCATTACCTTTAGGATGGAACCAGATGCGAAGTGAGCGGTTTTCCGGCTTCTTTAGGTAGCGGAGCAGGTGCTCTAGCATTTGGACGTGAACATACGTGGGTGCATGCATACCACGCGAACATCTGCCCAAGGCTTGCGAGAAGTCAGGTCTGCAGGCCACTTGCATGAACACCAGCTTGCCAAGGAGGGTGGCAAAGTGCGAATTGATGTACAACTCTGTTTCAGAGCTGGGAGTGCCATCTTTATACTTGAAGAACGATGACATAGGATATTTAAGCGGGGTCAGTTGCTGCAAGACAGGGTGATCAGCGAAGAGTTCATCAAGCTTGGGTTGCACATCCAGAGAAATGGATCCATCAGATGTGCGACACACGCGCATGCCTAGGAGGGTATGGAAAGGTTCAAACTGCTCTACAGCATACCGTTTGTGGAGGGCATCCTGTAACTCAGTACGAAGAGTGTCATCATTGGACACAATAACAATGTCGTCTACAGACAGACTGCATACGACGAACTTAGCATGCGCGGATACTCGAGCATATAGGCAAGAGTCCGAATGCAGGCGCTTGTAGCCAAGGCAACGGAAGAAGCCGTCTATCTCTTTGTTCCAAAGAGATGGCGATTGCCGAAGTCCGTAAAGTGACTTCAGTAGTTTCGGTAGGCGTCGGCCCTTGTACTTAGCGTCATCGGGGTCGATAAGCTTGATGCCGTCTGGTAACTGAACATAGACGTTGGCATCAATGTCAGACTGAACGAAGGCGTTCGGGACGTCTGCGTGGTAGACAGGCAGTTGCTTGTATGCTGCAATAGCCAGTAGTACCCGGATTGCGGTCATTGTGGCCATGGGGCTGAAGGTGCCAAAGAAATCGGCGCCAAGAGATGCTAGGAAGCCACGTAGCACGAGGCGAGCCTTGTGCTTAACGTATTTGCCGGCAGAGTCTGTTTTAATCTTCAGCACCATCCTGCTGTCAATAGGGCGAGAGACACCGTCGGGTAAAGAAAGTTTGAAGCAGCCAAAGCGGATAATGTCGTGGAGTTCCTTGGCGATGGCCTTGAGGTAGGCGTGCCTGTCTTCAGGCGACATACCGTGGAGGCACTTGAGTTTGTATTCATCGACGGAAACGTCCGCTTCTTGGACCTTATATTCGTCAGGACCAACAGTGGCTGGTGAACTATAGTTTAACGACGTTGCGGTCGAGGCAGTGTGCGCGACTTCGGGATAATCGGAAACAGCGTCAGTAGGAGGAGTAGAAGAAGCAGATTCCAGTTGAATATGGATAGTAGGGTCGGCATGTAAGACCTGGGTGATATACTCTGTAGAGACCAGAAGGTATTCCTCCAAGTCAGCCAGAGATGCAGAATTAGCGCCAAACTCGGAGGAGTTGTGATCGATAAAGCTGGTCGGCGCCAGATACGTAAGTGCATACTGTAAGGAAGAGATGCCAAAGGCAGCAGCGTGCTCAGTGAAGGCAGCTAAAAGAGGCTGAGGAATGGGGCACCTAGGTGAACCATCAGCAGTTAGAAAGGTTGCGGCTGGGATGCTGGATGCGCACTTAGCGTGGGCGAAGTAACCATCGACGTGTGGGTAACGGGCAAGTAAGTATGTGCGCAACGGGAGAAGAAGACGAGCTAACAACGCATGTTCCCCCTCTGAGCAGATAGCAGACCAGAGGATACCACCATTGATATGAAGGGCGGAGAGGGCGGGAGACTTGAACGTAAGAAAGTGGTGGCGAAGATCCCAGCAGAAATCGGCGAGTTTGCCACCAGCGGCTTTGTAAGCACCAATAGTAGACGCATGCAGCCGGGCTTGGATATTTTGCATGGAGGTTGCCTTGCGGGTGTTAGGTTGTTTGGAACCTGGGACAAGAATGAGGTCATTTTGTGCAAAAAGGTCAATGTAAGAAGGAAGCAAGGGCCGCGGTGGCATAGCGCTAGACTCGTCGGCGAGAGCGTCGGAAGAGGGAGGAGAGGCAGGAGCAGGGGACGAAGAAGGAGCTGAAGGAGGTAGAGAGTGCCCTCTCTGAGGATGAGTCCGTGTCCCCCTCTGAATGACATGGTCTTGGATAGCGGCGTGGGGTGTGAGCGAGAAAGGCGCGGGAGGAACGTGAGGCGGAGGAGCAAGTTCAGGATCAGGAGTAGAATGCTGGAGCATGTAGAGGAATTGCAGCTTGGACGAAACACGAATTTGTCCGTTTTCAGGGTTGAGGACGACGTCGGCAATATGGTCAACACGGGGGGAGACGAGCGGGTTTTGCGCGTTGGCGTAACATAGATATAAGTATTTGCGGCGGCACGGTTCCCACTTGTGGTGCTCGTCGGTTTCCAATAAAAGGTAGCATTCAGCGCCGAAGATCTTGAGCATGTCATGCTGGGGGGTGTTTAGTTGGTTGTAGAGCAGCTGTTGCGGACTTAGGATGGCATGGTGAATGCGCTCGAGCGTGGCGTTCGGAAGGAGGTTGTAGCTTTGTATGGTGTGTATTACCGCCCAGGGAAACACGATGGCTCGTTCCACGATCTTTGAGCCACGATAATGAGCATTAAGGAGAGAACGAAGGCGAGTTGAGGAGGCGGAGGCGATGAAGCCGATGGCTGACTCAACTTCAAGGTTAAAGTGGTGCATGTACGGCGGGAAAGCGATGAGCTGAATGCCTTTATCGACGCGGTACGGGGCGGTAATGTGCTGACTAAAATAGGGTTTGAAGGTATCAGAGAAGAGGGTGCGCATGTGCACGTTGAGTTGTGTACGACAAAAGTCATACACAAAGTCCTGGGCTTGAGTGAACTCCGTGGCGTTGGTGGTGCGTGTAAAGTACACCAAGAGAAACTTCGAGATAAGTTCCTTGAATACGATGATATGTGTGAAACCTCCCCATTCGGGTGGGATGGTCACATAGCCGCCGTCGCACGCCCAGACTTCGCCGGCTTTGTGAGTTTGCTCAAAAGAGGGCTTGGTCGGATTGAAGTGCTTGTGCGGGTGGCGCTTGTTGTGTGCGAAGCAGTCGGTGCATAAGTCGCGATACGGTAGGTCAGAGGCAGAGAAGCCAGGGCGAGCGAGTACGTTGGGGGCCTTGGCAACGACGTTGTCGGGGCAGTGGTGCACCCGGTGGAAGCGATTGGCACGTTCTTTGGCGTTGAGGTATTCGGCAGATCCGTGTGCGAAGGACTTGCGAGGAATTGGATGAGCGGGGATATGACGTTTGCGCCGAACATCGAACTTGAGTTCGGTGTCCAAGGCAGGAGGAGGCGGTGCGTCGTCATCCTGGTGCGCAGCAGGGTCACTTGGAGGTGCATCCTTATCATCACGAGTAGCGAGAGTATCTTTGTAGGACGAAGATAAAAAGTTTAACGACATTTCGGTCAAGCAGTTGCTGGGAAAAGGCGTCATAAAGGCTTGTGCCAAAGACAAGGTATCTGTGCTGCACGTGGTGGAGGCCTGATCAAAGGTCATAAAGTTGGATACATAGGATTTCTTCGTCACGGCAGCAGTATGTTGGAAGGTAGGGTCCAACATAAGTGATTTAATATCGGCAACGAGGAGCGAAAGGTGGTTGTACAGTGTGCTGTATGTACCGGCAGGCAGAGCATTGCTGAGCATGTCGCAGCAAAGGTCGTGGCGAAGAGACAAGAGGAAAGATTCCTGTTGTTTGGTGTGGTTGTTAGCACGAATCAACTCCGGTCGAGTGGGGTAGCGTAATTTCTCCCGTTGCGAGGGTCGAGTAAAATAATGTTGGCATACCCTCGGACGGTGGGCAATGGAGCAAGCATGGAGTGGATTTTAGAGCCGAGTTTGCGGTCACTTCCACGAAGATACCCTATATCGCGACTATGAGATAAGTGGTGATCTTCCAGAGCAAAATGAGAATCCTTGTAGTCGAAATAGTTGTCGGTGGCCTTGTAGGTAAGGCAGCCAGGCATCACAAGAGAGCATCTGGACAAGAGCTTTTGTATGGCGGTGCCATAGGTGGTAGCGGAGCCAACTTGAGGAAGGGCTTGGATTATCCACAGGTAACCCATAAACGGCTCCAAATATATAGATCGGTCTTTGTCGTGGGGAACGTTGGAGGCAGTAAACGTATACGTGCTTCCAAACGCGTCAATGGAAGCATGATTTTTGGTAGCGGCGTTCTCTATGGTGAGGTTGCCGTCAGAATGGTGGCCGCCGGTTAGGAAATAGATATTATGTGATGTTGATGAGGTTGTAAGTAGTAACCTATGTGACGGTTGGTCAGTTTAGAAAACGGTTATGTAATAGGACACAGGAGTGGGTGAGTTAGTGTGCAATTGTTTTAGGAACGGGGACATCTGGTGGATCGGGGAACACCCGGATCCAGTCTTTGGCGATACCTTTGGAAAGCCAACGTCGTTTAGGAATGGCTTGTATGTCATCCACGATCTTAAAGAAGGGGCGTGGGTGGTGGATAGGCCATGAAAGTATGTTGATTGGTCCAGTAGAATACCTGCGTGCGATGCAGATCCATCTTTCCCTAGATTGGTAGTCGCCACATAGGTAGGTCGGGAACCTGTCAACAACATCAACACAGTAATCGAGTGTGGAATGGATGAGATTGGCCACAATTATGTGGTCTTGATGACAGTACTTGTGGGGTGGTGTCATCTCAGCCAGTAGTACCAAGGGTTGGAGAAGTTTGATGACAGACAGCATGCTGTCGAAAAGAGAGTCGTCGAGCAGGCTGTGTAAGTCTTCGGTATTATGCTGCTTTAGTAGATTCCTGTTAGTGCATGGAGGAGTTATCTCGATAATATCACAATAAAATTTGCGCCTTTCCTCTGGTGAAATTAGGTGAAGGTGGTTAATAAAGGCGGGGAGAGATTCAAATAATAATACAGTAGGAAAACGGTGGCGTAACATACGAACAAGCGTATCATCAGACTCAACAACGACTATTACATTGATATTTAAGCCTAAGTCATTAGTGGCTTGAGACAGGAACGCTGGAGTTGACAAACCAACTAACTAACTAACTAACTTCAGACCTCTCCCGAGCATGGGAGCCAGGCCGGACCGACAGGAGCCAGTCCGGAATCACGGGCCTGTAGACGAGGAGCGCCGAAAGGTCGGTCGGCGGAGAGTGACCATCAAGCTTGTCGCCATGCGACGAGGAGACCGCGATGTGACTGACAACCAACTCGTCGATAACCTTCCGTCTTCGCCCCCCGGCCATACCCCGTCCCACTGCGAACGTTCCGGCTGCCAACCGGCCCGCCCGGGAGGCGACTAGGTGCCAACCTACGCCGGGAGGGTGGATGCCCTCGCAAGGCTCAGGATTCATGAGGCACCGTCCTCCATCGCAACCGCAGTCGGCGATCAGCGTAAGGGTACAATGCGACAATGTGTTTGGCGGTGGTCTACTGTACATATTTGTTGTGTGACGGTATTTGACCACCAGTTAATCTGGTTTGTGTCCGAGTTGGGTCGGCCACTGGTCTTATGCACTCGCATAGCCAATAAAATTAAAATTTTTCCTACACAAGCCGCGGAAACTTGTACGGGTTTTTCCTCTCATTCCCAACAAAAGACTGACTGCTCGAGAATTATTCCATTCTTCAGTCTCAAGAGCATCATGCTTAAATAGCATAATGATTTGTTTGGTCTTGTATATATGCTCACGCTTAAAATAGCGAACTGTACATATTCCTCTGCATGTTATAAGCCCTTCATTCAAACATGTCAACTTGTTTTATCCTTCCTATAACCTATTTTCAATAGGTCACGACTATGTCAAAACCAAAACCAATATCCACCACGGATATTTATAAGCAGGAACAAATCCTCGTTGATAAACTCAACGCTGGATTACGCTTCCAAGACAATTCGACCAAGGTGAGCTTACAAATTGAGATGCTTCGCAGGCATATGACAAGCCCATATGTGGATGCGTTGTTCTTATATGATTCTTATGACTCATATACACGAAACGCCCCAGAATATGACCAACTTCTCGAACACGAAGTTGATATCATTTTCGCTCAATGGAAAGCTGAAAAGATTAATGAATTGCAGTTACCCAATGAAGATGCCTTGCCTGATCATCTCAAGACTTGGCACGTTAACTCTTCCCATCAACTATCAGTTGATGCACGAAATAATCTCGAACGACTTTTCTATCAAGAGTCATATAATCTTGTTCGACCCGAATTAAATGAGGATGTTAAGCGTGTCCTCACTTTATTAGATACCCGACTCCCTAAATCAATTGTGTATGACTCATCTCTAACCAACATGTCCTTCACAGGGCTCTCTAATGCCGATTGGATTAAACATTGCGAAACTTACGCCGGTTTCCTGTACACGTTCTTCAACCTAGAATCTCAAGAACGCCCTGCCCTCGCCATGTGGCCGCAGTTAAAGAAGATTTATGCGTTTACTGCACACCCTAATAAATTACGTGCAGTAATGCTTTTAGCTTACCACTACTATGAGACAGTGTCATGTACAGATGTCACTGAACTTAAATCTCAGTTTAATCGAACGTCCTTAAATGTTTATTGGTATGCTCATGTATTTGTCGAACAACTCCTTGCTTTCCAAACTCAGTGCAGAGCATTTAGCAAGCAGTGGTAAGTCACCTGGGAAACCATCCCGTCTCATCATGAACGTCTGGAAGTATTTAATTCGGGGAATGAAAAGGTATGTTCCCTATATCCTCAGAACACGACAGCCGGCATCTAGAACTACACGAGAAAGGTAAAAGTGTATAGTGCTACATACCTCGGGACGCGCTAGACCATGATGATGAGCTTAAGCACAAATCAGAGGGCTATTTGATTGTGTAGAAAGGAAGAAGAAGGGTAAGGAAGAGATCACGTTCTCGGACGGACGGATAAGGGTAAGAGGCAGCAGATTTCTCTGCACCCCCTCGAGATGTCTTAAGCGCAAGGTGCGTCTATAGGACATCTCTTGAGAAAGATGATGATGAAGGAAAGAAAAAGGGAGAATACAGTCTTGATGGTCGCAGAGGTCACATACGAAGCATCAAGAGTATAGGTCCATTTGACCCTTTTGAACAGAACATTAAGAGACACCGATACAACAGACAGTGTGTTAGGATTATCAATCATCGTCAGCTTCTGCTGTAAGGTGGTGAAAACCAATAGCTGAATGATGTGGTGCCAAGAGAAGGGTGAGTGCAAGTAGAGCATTCAGTATGGATGGCGAAAGAGAATCTAGTTGAAAGGTGTCCAGTTGGTTTTCCAAAAAGTTGGACTTGGCGAACGAAGATAGAAGAGTCTTCAGATTCACATGAGAGCGGACAGAATGCTCTGAAGTATGAGAGCAACTTGTCACGTAGATGAAGGAGGTGATCGTCCAGGGAGGAGTGGTTGGCAGCATGTTGGTCATGAGCGGTGAGTGTTAAGCGAGACAGCAGCTCCGTGATCTTGTACAGTGTTATAAGTAACACGTGGGTGTTGGCTGTAGGAGGGAAGAGCCGGTTCTCCAGGGAGGTGATTGAAGCAATGGCAGCCTCGGTAATATAGATTCGAAGAGTTTCCTGGAGTTGGTCGAGTTGTTGACACAAGACGTCGAAATCAGCAAGCGAAGCAGAAGACGTAGGTAACGATGGCGAAGATATCTTCAGAGTAGTGTCTAGCGTGGAGTGTAAGTAGTTTAACGACGTTTCGGTCAACGTTAAAAAAAAGGGGCGCAGGAAGTCTTAATGTTCAGCCCGAGTATAAGTGTGGCCGAACATTACATCCCGGAGTGATGGCGGTTCTGTATCACCAGAGGATGATGCGTAGTCGTCAAGATGTTGTACACGCGATCGAGCAACAGTAGTAATCAAATGCTGAATGGATGGCATGCATAGCCTGAGCTTTGCGACTCTGTGTTCGAACAAGAGTCACAAGTAAACTACGATGCTCGAGGTCGTATGATGGTAGCGCGTATATGACCAGCTGAGCCACATCACAGGGGGATTGGAAGGAAGTAGCATTGCAAGCACATACAGTAGGTTGTATAGGCACCTGATCGGTGTTGTGACAAGCACAGCAAAAGTTCATGGTAATAGCAGAAATGGGGATGTGACCATTCTTCTTATGGTCGTCCGTGTTGAGGTGACTCAGCACTTCAGTGGGGAGTTCACGAGGTGTTTGTGCCTTGGAACTGTACGTGGTCGAGACAAGGAAAGTCGGTTGTCCAAGATCATTGAGGCACTGCGCACAAAAAAAGGAAAGTGACAAAATGAAACGTTCGCGTTTGGGGCCTCTGTTGCATCCAGTAGAAGCAATAGCAGGAGCAGCTTCCAAAGGTATAGTAATGGGTAAGCGCATGGATATGAATGTGGTCAGGTCCACAAACAATGAAAAGTCAGTAGACTCATAGGGCAGTGTGAGTTCCACTCGCATAAAAGAAGAGAGAAATGGGGTGACAGGGGCACGGAAGTTCTCGAGGAGAGAGATTCCTCGCTCGTAAGCAGCATAGTCAATACTGAGGCCGTCCTGGAACGTCAGCGACTGAGGTGAGATGTGCACGGCTGGTGTCGGTGCAACCGCAGCAGCCAGTGTGGTAGCAGTAGTCGCAGTCATGGTTCGTTGATTTTGCGACAATCTGGGGGAAGGTTCGGCCGTGGAGAGCGAGAAAGGACTGTCCTTCAACCGACTAGGGAGATGCCGCGGCCACGGGAGTGCCAAGAAAAGACATGACGACACTCACACGCGTACAAAAAAAATGTCGCAAAAGAAGGTAAGGCCAGGGCTAGTTTAACGACGTTGCGGTCACTAGAGTTAGGCATCTTCAATCCTGTAATCAGAGGCATGATGCATACCGAGTAACTAACTAACTAACTTCAGACCTCTCCCGAGCATGGGAGCCAGGCCGGACCGACAGGAGCCAGTCCGGAATCACGGGCCTGTAGACGAGGGGCGCCGAAAGGTCGATCGGCGGAGAGTGATCATCAAGCTTGTCGCCATGCGACGAGGAGACCGCGATGTGACTAACAACCAACTCGTCGATAACCTTCCGTCTTCGCCCCCCGGCCATACCCCGTCCCACTGCGAACGTTCCGGCTGCCAACCGGCCCGCCCGGGAGGCGAATAGGTGCCAACCTACGCTGGGAGGGCGGATGCCCTCGCAAGGCTCAGGATTCATGAGGCACCGTCCTCCATCGCAACCGCAGTCGGCGATCAGGGTAAGGGTATTTATGAGCAACTCTACGACATCAAAACCCTCGCTTGGGGTTCGTTCTACACCGCCCACGCCCTCCATCCCTCCCACCCGTCGCCTGTCGATCGGCGCGCAGCGCAAGTCCACTCCGAATACCTCGCTCACGCCCGCGGCATCGACGCCATCATCCCCCAGCCGGGTACAGCACCGCCGCCTGGCTTCTTGGGCCCTGTCGAACAGCGGCTACGTAGCTACGGCACCGTCGCCGGCCTCGTCTTTGGTGCCTTCGGTGAGGCCAGCGCGGCGTGCCACGCTCTCGCCCACACATGCGCAGAGCGCATCGCTGCGCGAACCTGGGTGGCAAGCGGCTGCGCCAACTTCACAGAGGCAAAGGCGGCCCAAACTCGCCGCATCTACCGTGAGTGGGGGATCGCCAACGCATTAGGCAAGGCTCGCTGTGCCCTCACCGCCCTCACCCATGTCGCCGCCTCGGGGAACCCCACCCAGGCCGCCCGATCCCAGCAGGACGTCACCCTTCGTCGCACTTACGTCCGGCGGCAGCATGCGTACGACCTACGGGCGGGGCCCGTCCTCTCTTCGCCTGCCCCACGACTCGGCGATGACCCCGACTAGGTCCAGCGTACTTATCTCCGCCCGTCAGGCACATCCCTCCTACCCCACAAACCCACCCACATCCTTCATTCTCCCCCCGCACACCCCCCTCTTAGCAGTCGACATTTAAAGACAAACAAGTGCAGGCCAGTAAGTTCACCTATCTCTAACCCCAGTAAGTTCACCTAATCCCAGTAAGTTTCATATAAGGTCACCTGGTCAGTAAGTTCACCTAGCTCTAACCAACTCCTTTGAGCTCGTCGCTCTCGCCTCCGCCAATCTAAGCTGCTTTGGTCCGCACGCGCCGCCAACCTTTGAGTTTACTCTAAAAACCCTTTACTCTGAAAACCCCAGTATGTTCACCTGGTCCCAGTTTCACCTGGTCACTCAGCCCACCTAGTCCCAATCTTTAACCCCAGTAAGTTCACGTGGTCCCAGTAAGTTCACCTATAGTGCGCGTGTAGACGCCGGGAGGGGGCTTATCGGTATTGCGCAGCACGTGTGGGGTAGGGCGGAGTCGTCGACCCAGAAGAGGATATCCTCGGGGTTGCCGATCGACAGAGAGCCACGTCGAGCTGGACGTGGCAGAAGACGGGCTTCGCCAAGAGGACGCCGACCTCGCGGGACGTCTGGCCCTGGCTCTTGTTGATCGTTTGGCGTAGGCGGGCCTTAAGCGATACAGGTTGGAGGAGCCTCGGTGACAACGACACGATCGATCATGTATCTGGAGGAGCCTCGGTGACAACGACACGATCGATCATGTATCTGGTACCGTTGCAGTGGCCGTGCGACGGGTCGAGGTTGCGAAGACATTAAGCTCGCGATCAAAGTCAGCATGCCGTTGGTTGTCAGGGAGTTGAAAACTCTACTGTAAAGAGCGAGGCGTCGTCTTCCGACCCAGCCTAGTCAGCCAAAAAGAACTCCAACGCCTCGTCTCCGGGAAAAAAAGGCCGCGGTCATGCGCGCGTTGTCAGCATCGACAACATCGTTTCGACGGGGCGTGAGAATGGCGCGCTGAAAGCGCCGCCGCGGGTCGTGGAAATAGTCTGCGAGGTCGCCGTAGACGGCTTGGAGGATCACTGTCTGGCTCTCGCGCCTACCTGATCCTTACTCTCGCGCATACCTGATCCTTACCCTAAATCGAGGGACAAACAGATGACCTCTTAGCAGTCGACATTTTTAAAGACAAACAAGTGCAGGCCAGGAAGTTCGCCAGTAAGTTCACCTGGTCCCAATCTCTAACCCCAGTAAGTTCACCTGGCCCCAGTAAGTTCACCTAGTCCCAATCTCTAACCCCAGTAAGTTCGGTGTAAGCCCACTCGTGCTCACATCCACTCACCCCACTCTCCTTCGAGCTCGTCGCTCTCACCTCCGCCAATCTAAGCTGCTTTGATCCGTACACGCCGCTCGCCTTTGCGTTCACTCTAAAAACCCCTGTAAGTTCACTTGGTCTCAGTAAGTTCACCTGGTCACTAAGTTCACCTAGTCCCAATCTCAAACCCCAGTAAGTTCACCTGGTCCCAGTAAGTTCACCTACAGTGCGCGTGTAGACGCCGGGAGGGGGCTTATCGGTATTGCGCAGCACGTGTGGAGTAGGGTGGAGTCGTCGACCAAGAAGAGGATATCCTCGGGGTTGCCGATCGACAGAGAGCCACGTAGAGCTGGACGTGGCAGAAGACGGGCTTCGGCAAGAGGACGCCGACCTCGCGGGACGTCTGGCCCTGGCTCTTGTTGATCGTTTGGCGTAGGCGGGCCTTAAGCGATACAGGTTGGAGGAGCCTCGGTGACAACGACACTATCGATCATGTATCTGGTACCGTTGCAGTGGCCGTGCGACGGGTCGAGGTTGCGAAGACATTAAGCTCGCGATCAAAGTCAGCATGCCGTTGGTTGTCAGGGAGTTGAAAACTCTACTGTAAAGAGCGAGGCGTCGTCTTCCGATCCAACCTAGTCGGCCGAAAAGAACTCCGACGCCTCGTCTCCGGGAAAAAAAGGCCGCGGTCATGCGCGCGTTGTCAGCATCGACAACATCGTTTCGACGGGGCGTGAGAATGGCGCGCTGGCTAAAAGAGCCGCCGCGGGTCGTGGAAATAGTCTGCGAGGTCGCCGTAGACGGCTTGGAGGATCACTGTCTGGCTCTCGCACCTACCTGATCCTTACTCTCGCGCCTACCTGATCCTTACCCTAAATCGAGGGACAAACAGACAGACAAACAAACATCTGTCGATTAGTAGTTAGGATCTGTCGATTAGTAGTAAGGAAGATACGGATTGACCAAACTTAAGTGACGAAACTTTGTTGAGGGTTTACGGTGACCAAACTTATATGGTGGTTTCTAAATGTCGACTGCTAAGAGGCGTGTGTGTGTAGGGGGCATGAAGGATGTGGGTGGGTTTGTAACTTATATGGTGGTTGCCAACTTGACTTTTCCCAAAATTATATTCCTGTTGATGGAATCAACATTTACGAATCGAATAATCCTTTGGTTGAAAAACTAACCCTCTCGAAGAGGGGCTTGTTTGCCACAGCTCTTCGGGTGATTAATGCGTGCGCGAAACCGTCGTCGCCAGCTCAGTATATCAGTATGTTCGATACTAAAAAGATCGCCAAAACGGGAAGTTCAATGTGCGTCCCGTCTGTCTGTCTGTCCTGTCAGTCTTCCGTATTTTCTTATCAGCTCAAGTAGAAAGAAAGAAGATAAAGAAAAAAGATAAGTCGTAAGTAACTTCCTTGAAAGAGAAATTACCTAATGGACGCAAGACTGCTTAGGACGGTTTTTCTTGCGGTTAGCCGCGTCGTGGCTCGCCCCTTCGTGGAGAGCGACGGCGGACCGCCGCGCGGCCCGGGATGACGTGAGAAACCGTCCGGCGCTCGGCGAGGCGGGAGATGGGAGATCGTGCGGGAAAACGAAAGAGGCGCAAGTTCCTTAAGTTCCTTTGAAAAGGAACTGGTACTCGAGTGTCCTCGCCCAGGAGTGGGATGGTTCCCGAGCGCGAACGTGCGGTCCGTCGCGACAAGATGGGGCGATTGCGGGCCGCTCGTCGTGAAGCTCTTGCCGCCGGCGACGAGGATGCGGCGATGCTGCTTGAGCGTCAACGCGAGGCCAAGCGTATTGCAATTGCAGAGCGGCGTGATGATCGTCTAGGAGAAGCGCACGCCGGCGACGAGGACGCGATGCGCGCGCTCGAAGACGAACGCGAGGCTCATCGCCACGTCGCAAGGCGCGACAAACCGGCGACGAGGGCGCGATGCGCGCGCTCGAGGACGAACGCGAGAGTGATCGTCAGCGCCACGCCGTATGCCGCAAGAGTTGCAGAGAGGCTGAACGAGCTCGTCGTAGTCACCAGCAGCGCTCCTCCCCCCCCCCCCTTTCTAACTTTTTTTTTTCAACCAAAGCCCTGCCGCGCCGGCCCTAATAATTCGACGACCGACCGACCGACCGTCCGACCAGTATAGAATTTATTAAATAGTCATGTTGGGTGGAAGCTTAAAATATCTTGCCGATCTTAGCATATCTTGCGTCCTTGCCCTGGAGAAATGATGGCGACGCCTCGTGGGACGAGCCACGGCGTCTCGTGCCTAAAGAGCGCCGCGACACCGAGGGACGCGTGCGGCTTGCGCGGCACCGCCCGAGCGAAGCTGAGAAGCAGCTGAAGCACCGCGATCTCGACGCGGACCAAAAAGCGACATCGCGTGGGAGCGTGCGGCAAGACTAGGAAAAGGACCGCGAGCGAGGGCGAGAGCGTCGTGCTGCTACCGCGCGGCCGCAACACGAGGAAAATCAACGCGACCGAGCGCGAGAGCGTCGTGCTACCGGGCTGCCGCAACGGTAGGAAAAGGACCGCAAGCGCGCGCGACAGCGTCGTGCTACCGCGCGGCGGCAACACTATTGAAATGGAACGTTCCACCGTCCGTCTACTATTGTCGGAGTGTGAAATAGGACGTTCCACCATTCGTCTAGTATTCCACCGTACGTCTATGTATGTCTCTAAAGGTCGACTGCGAAGGGGGGGGTGTGTGTGTGGTGCATGAAGGATGTGGGTGGTTTTGTCCATGCGCTTCCATAAAAATAATCCTTTGGTTGAAACGAGTTGAGAGGCGCAGACTTTATTTTTTTTTCCAGTACCCATACATCTGCTTTTTTATGATATCATGTTCTTTTTTTTTTTTTTAATTTTTATGAGATCTCTGCTACGTCCTTCTGGCACATCCTCACACGCGACACAACGCACCGTAAGACCACGGTGGGGGAAGAGTGCGAACGTGAGGGCCGCCGCTTCGCGTCGAGTGTGCTTATGGCGCTGGCATCGCGAGCGTTCGCGTGACTGAGTTCACCTAGTCCCAATCTCTAACCCCAGTAAGTTCACCTGGTCCCAGCAAGTTCACCTACAGTGCGCGTGTAGACGCCGGGAGGGGGCTTATCGGTATTGCGCAGCGCGTGCTTGGTAGGGTGGAGTCGCCGACCCTGAAGAGGATATCCTCGGGGTTGCCGACTCGACAGAGAGCCACGTAGAGCTGAACGTGGCAGAAGACGGGCTTGGGCAAGAGGACGCCGACCTTGCGGGGAGTCTGCCCCTGGCTCTTGTTGATCGTTTGGCGTCAGCGGAGCTTAAGGGATACTGGTTGGAGGAGCCTCGGTGACA
Organism: Chrysophaeum taylorii; assembly: GCA_029834535.1. NCBI lineage: Eukaryota > Pelagophyceae > Pelagomonadales > Pelagomonadaceae > Chrysophaeum > Chrysophaeum taylorii. Next base: position 6,150 of record JAQMWT010000047.1, on the reverse strand, counting down.
CGACACGATCGATGATGTATCGGGTGCCGTTGCAGTGGCCTTGCGACGGGCCGAGGTTGCGAAGACTTTAAGCTCGAGATCAAAGGCAGCATGCCGTTCGTGGTCAGGGAGATGAAAACTCGACTGTAAAGAGCGAGGCGTCGTCTTCCGACCCAACATAGTCGGCCGAAAAGAACTCCGACGCCTCGTCTCCTGGAAAGGCCACCGTCATGCGCGCGTCGTCAGCATCGACAACATCGTTTCGACGGGGCGTGAGAATGGCGCGCTGAAAGAGCCGCCGCGGGTCGTGGAAATAGTCTGCGAGGTCGCCGGCTTGGAGGATCAATGTTTGGGTCGCGCGCCTACCTGAGCCTTACCCTGATTCGGGGGACATACCCCACAAACGCTCCCCACACACACCCCCCTCTTAGTACTACTAGGGTCGAATAAGAAAACGAGACTAGCCCGCGCCGCAACGACGGGTCCTACAACGCGTGGGCTTTTTCCTTTTTTTGCGTGAGGGGACGAAAGGATGCCGACTTCACTATGGGGACTAGTTCCATCGCGACGATCTCGCGGCGTGGCGGCACATACTGCTTGAGTACAAATGAACATAGCTCAGCGATCCGTTGAGTATGTCTTAGTACAAACTGAAACATAGTTAACGGCTCGTACGAACTTTCTTATCCGACCCAGAGTCTTAGCAGTCGACATTTAAAGACATACCCCACAAACCCACCCACATCTTTCATGCCCCCCACGCCCAACCCCCTCTTAGCAGTCGACATTTACAGACAGACTCCTGGCCCGCCACTCCACTACGCAGCGGCCCTTCTTCAGCACCAATTTCGAGCCTGGAAGCGATTACGTCCTCGTCGATCCCTGGCAATAATCCGCCGCTTCCTGCGCCACTGTAGTGGTTTTCTCGGATACCCGCCCCTCCTGGCCGGACCGGGGGCCTCAACAACCCTTCCTCCCAACCCGAACCGCGGGTGAAACCACCACACGCCCGATCTCCGCGCAATACCTCACGCCATCACGAAATCGGACAAAGAAACGAGGGTAATACCAAGAAGACAGCAAGAAAGCAATACAAATGCCCGGTACATGGGGTCCCGTGGAAGCGCAGGTGAAGATGTCGAGATGACACCCCCCCATAAATGCAATATCAATACCAGGGCAACAATAAGGGTAAGTCAGGTGGCAGGCAGGCAAGTGGGGGAAATGGGCGTTACTGCCACAGGACCCCCCTACTTGAGATGAAGTCGTCCTCGACTTCAAGGGTGACGAAGGTCACGCTCACGAATGGTACGATAAGCTCGTTCAGCTACATCAGCAGGAACTTTGTTGCTGTGGAGACCGAAGTTAGTGACGAGGACATCGATTTCATCCGGGCGAAAATCAGTCACACAGCGTTCGCAGCCCTCCATGTTTGGTCGTAGGCGTGTGAAGCTACCTCCGTCAGGATCTTTGTATTCTGGTCTTAAGCGTCACTCAGCCAGAGGCTTAGTAGGATCAAAGACGCGAGGATCATCGCGTGGTCCCAAATCGGTATAGTAGTGAAGCGCAACTGTATCATTGTCGTGGTCATATTCTTCGTAGACTTCGGCAACATAGATACGCTTCTTCCACGCGTTGGATCGTCCTTTCACCCTGAAAATCACGAACTTAACATGTTTGAACCGGTCACGGTCCGAGGGTAAATGCAGAGGGGCTGAAGAAGTGTCGATGGTTGGCACTTTCAAAGGCACAATCTGTTGTACAGATACTACAACCGATTCAGCATCATCGTCGTTAACGTCTTGAATTTCATAAAAGACGGGAGAGATCTTTCTAGTAACCATGTAAGGTCCGCGCCAAATGGGACGTAGCTTGTGGCGTGTCGTAGGCACGAAACGCAGAACATAATCACCTGGGGAAAACTGGATGTCAATTTGGTGGGCATCATAGTTGAGTTTTTGACTCTCCTGTGCTTTCTGATGAGCTCGTGTAACGAGTCGACTATAAAATTCAAACTTGTTCTTAAAGTCCACCAAAATCTGATGACGTGATTGCGGTAGATCACGCTGTTCGTTCAAAGATTGTAATCAGGTGGTAACAGGGGTTGCTTGCCAGTACGCAGCATGAAAGGTGAAATCTTCGTTCCCGGAATGTACATTCTATTGTACATGAATGACACATATGAGAGGAAACTCGACCAATCTGGCTGACGCTGTTCATCGATCGCAGCTCGCAAGAAGGCTTTGATGAATCGATTGACACGCTCAGTATGATTACTCTGAGGATGATACGGAAGGGTAGTACGATAACGTACGTTGAATTGACGAACAAACGTGCGAAATAACCTGTTCGCGAACTCATTTCCATTATCCGTGATTATGCACCGTGGGAGACATCCATCAAGTAAAATCTTGTCTACAAACGCGTTCAAAATCGAATAATCATGCTTCGTGTTGATCAGAGCTAATTTCAAGAAATGTGATGCTGCATCGTACATTGCGAGTATGTAAGTGTACAGGTCAGCGTCTCGCAGAGGTCCAATCAAATCCATACCTAGGACATAGCAGTCTCCGACGCGATTCGGTTGACAGAGCAAGCTATGGCGCCTAGGCATGGCGGATCGAATCTTCTGGCAAATAATGCAGGCATTGACGAACTCATTAACGGATGATGAGACGTTTGGCCACCAATACCGTTCTAAGATTTGATTCGCTGTGGAATCTCGTCCTACATGGCCTCCGAACAAGCCTCGGTGATGCATGGCGATCACACGCTTCTGCATAGACTGAGGGTCCACAAGACGTTGAGAAGCTGAATCATCGACCTTATACAACACGTTGTCATCAGTCTCATATGGTACGGATGACTGCTCGTCTTGATATTTCTGTTCAGAGTCGAGCTTTCGTCTGATGCGCTTGCCTGTTTCATCCTCAGCTTGTTCTTTCGCTATCTCATCGAGAGTGATCTCATCCTCCGCTTGATCCGCAAAAGGGAGACGTTCGACGGAGTCAACTGGCTCAGATTCGTACGAGAATTGAGGCGGTTGTACGTTCTGTCGCGTACTAACTGCTACCATAGCTGCGGTGGGTCCGCTGTCCGTCGGCATAGGCATCGTCACCGAAGAGAAGGTGAAGCAAGCTGTGCCAGGGACATCGGTGGGGATTTCTTGGAAAATCAAAAAAGCTTCATTGATCGGTTCCCCGTCTTTATCTTTCTCGATCAATTTGTCGATAGGGTTGTGCGACAGACAATCCGGAAGACGCATGCCAGGGGAGCTTCCAGGTTTGTATCCGAGCTCCCGGTCGAACGCAGCAAGCCGCATAGCCCATCGTGCTAACTGTCCAGACGTATGATTCGAATCCCGCAGAAACGTTAAATTACGATGATCCGTCTCTAACTTCGTCTAATGACCTTCCATATAAAATCGGAAATTTTCGAGAGCAGAGAGTACTGCGAGGAGTTCCAAGCGCCGAGGATCGTACTTCCTCATCGACTTAGGCACGGTTCGACTCCAGTACTCGATAACTCTCTCTTCGATTCTTTCTCTTCCATCGTCGTCAACGACTGGTACTTTTTGAAATAGGTAAGCACCCAGCCCATGCGCGGAAGCATCAGTTCGAATGTAAAAAGGAAATGAGTAATCAGGATGATAGACGCCCTTCGAAGTGACAATAGCCTCGATGATGGCATCCCAAGCTCCCTGACACTCTTTCGTCCACTTGAATTTCACGTCTGGCAACGTCAGTTGCCTTAATGGCTCTGCAACTTTCGCAAAATTCCTTACATAACGCCGGCAAAAACTCCCCATTCCAAGGAAAGATCGCACTTGCTTCTTAGGGTCAGCATCCGACAAAGTGCCAGGAATTGGCATGTGTCTGATGGCTTCTAAAGACCTTGGTGATGGAAGAAGTCCGTTCGGGGTAGATAAATGACCCAAAAACTCAATGACTTCTTGCATAAAATGAATCTTCTTGATCTTGGCGCTGTACCCCTTCAAAGCGAGATGGGGAATAACTTGCACAAGGCACTGAAAGTGATTCTTTGTATCTGCGTGACCGGCGAGAATATCGTCGATATATGCCACAAGATCACGATATAGCCATTGCGACAAGTCAGTGTTCAACTGCTTGCAAAACAAACTTCCGGCTGGTTTGACTCCCAAAGGTAGACGCATGTAGCTGTACGCTCCCAGAGGACTAGTGAAGGTGACCACATCTTGTGCATCTAGCGACAATCGTAAATTGTGATAGCCCCAACGAATATCCAAACTGGAACGACAAAACTTGTCAATGAGAAACATCAACGCGTCAGCCATGCTCACACTCGGCCAGCTATCATCCTTGAGCAATGCATTGAGGCGCCGTAGGTCGACAGCTGCTCTGTAAGCATTGGAAGTGCCAGGCTCGGCACCTTTCTTAGGCAACATCAAAATAGGGAAACCCCATGGAGAATTCGCGGGACGAATAACTCCGTCTCGGGTCCATGCTTCAATCTGCATCCGCAAACATTCAATCTTTTCTTTCGACAACAGACATGGCGAGAGTTTGACGAGTGTCGGGTTCTCTTCTTTGAACCGGAGCGTCACTTCAGGTGAATCAACAGGTCTCATCACATCATCGAAAAACGCCCACGAATACGAGATTAAATGCTTCATCATCAGCTTCTCGTCATCATCTAAAGCAGGATGCTCTGTAATACCCAATTCAGTCATCACCTCTTCGACCTGCGACGGTCGGAGGGATGACCTGCATGCTCTCCTGATCCGCTAAATGAGGAGGCATCACCGGTGAAGGTTGACCATGTTCGTCGTGAGGCGCGTCCGCCCACGGAACGTCGTACGTATTGAAATACGCTGGTCGCTCTTTCGCGGTGCCTTCTTCTTCAGCAGTTGCGGAGGGCTGGTTATCAACTTGGTTGCTCTGCATAACAGCAGAGGCGACGGTGCCCCCTGCAAAAGATGAAGCCGTCCCAGGCGATGTAACTGAAGGTGGTGGCGGGGTGGTGGGGGCAGCAGCTGATGGTGCAGGACGCGCAGGAGAATAGAGTTCATCGGGCGCAATCCATGATTCACTTCGAGTGGCAGGGTCGAGCGTTGGAATGCGCGACTCTGCAGCAAAAGGTGAAAACCGTAGAATATGGTGATCAGGTTGGGCTAGCGTAGTCGTCGCAATAACTAACTAACTAACTTCAGACCTCTCCCGAGCATGGGAGCCAGGCCGGACCGACAGGAGCCAGTCCGGAATCACGGGCCTGTAGACGAGGAGCGCCGAAAGGTCGGTCGGCGGAGAGTGACCATCAAGCTTGTCGCCATGCGACGAGGAGACCGCGATGTGACTGACAACCAACTCGTCGATAACCTTCCGTCTTCGCCCCCCGGCCATACCCCGTCCCACTGCGAACGTTCCGGCTGCCAACCGGCCCGCCCGGGAGGCGACTAGGTGCCAACCTACGCCGGGAGGGCGGATGCCCTCGCAAGGCTCAGGATTCATGAGGCACCGTCCTCCATCGCAACCGTAGTCGGCGATCAGGGTAAGTCGTCGCAATATTCCGCAACTAACCCAAATTTCGAAGTGAAGGGTCAAACGAATTGTGCACTGCTAGCGCAATCCGCGTCATAGTCGCGGGTGGCACCATACTGCCAAGCATCTTCATAGCTACTGTCTCGGAAACTGTCGCACCCCATTGCCACGTAGGAGGAACGGTCATAATTTCCTGGTGCATCTGCAACGTGAGTGGACGGGTGTTCGAAAAATGAGGTCCTAGGTGGAGCTTATTGCGCGTCACCGTGAAGGCAGGGCCGATAGCCGGGCGCGTAGATGAGAAACTGTTTACTATAATGAGCGGGTGACCACCTGTAAATCCCAACGCTGGCCCAAAACGGTCCCGTAAATTCGGTGGTACACGCGATAATAACGGCAGTTCCAAGCGAACATTGCAAGCAAGTAGGCGCATGCGCGAGCACAGCAATTCGGGTGTAATACTATAAAAATCAACAATACGCGGCACATAAAATTGGTGATGCACAAAAGGGATCACTGATGGTTCCTGCTCGAGCGTCCAGCGTCCAATCACATAAGGTGCGTTGCGGAAGTGACGCAGGACCCAAGAAGTAATAGTAGGCCCTTGCGTGCGTCCCTGTAGCGTGGGCTGATCCGCTTTAGTTGCAAATTG